>CM066329.1:88612344-89174844 GCA_033807585.1 Hydrophis major
CTCCCCGTGGTCCATTTTCCTGAGGGTCTTTTTTGTAAATTGGACCATCCGTTCCGCCCTACCGTTCGCCGCCGGATGCGCCGGTGCTGTCAATGCGTGGCGGATGCCCTTCTCTGCCAGGAACCGTTCGAAGTCGGTGGAGGTGAATTGGGGCCCGTTGTCTGAGACGATGACGTCTGGGAGGCCGTGTGTGGAAAACAGTTTACACAGTTCTTTTATGACAGCCTCTGTGGTGGTGGATTTCATGTCAGCCACCTCTAGCCAATTTGAGTATGCGTCGACTGTGATTAAGAATGTATGTCCATTTGTGGGGCCCGCAAAGTCAAGATGGATTCTGGACCAGGGCCCTCGTGGTGTTTCCCAATCCCGGATGGGTGCCGTGGGTGGGCTAGCTCTGGTCTCCTGGCATCGGTGGCATTTGGCGACCCATGCCTCAATTTGCTTGTCCATCCCTGGCCACCAAGCATAGCTCCTGGCCAGGGCTTTAGTCCTGACGATGCCAGGATGACCCTCATGTAGCATCCTCAAGACTTTTTCTTGCAATCTATCTGGAATTACCACCCGGTCACCCCATAGAATGCATCCTTTCAGTAGTGACAGTTCGGTCTGGCGCTGGCGGAATGTTTTAAAAGTCTCGTCACAGTCCTTTTCCGGCCAGCCTTTTTCTAACCAGTGCAAGATTCGTGCCAGACGCCTGTCCTTAATGGTTTCCCTGGCAATGTCGGATGCGGTAATAGGTAAACTTTCTATGCTCAGGGTATTTGTGGTAGGTGCTGGGTCGGGTTCAGAGTCAGGCAAGGGCGAGCGGCTTAAAGCGTCCGCGTGCGAGATTTTCTTACCTGGCTTGTGTAACAGTTCGTAATTGTAGGCTGCCAGGAATTCCGACCATCTTGTCATTCGGGGTGACAAGATGTTGGGCGTGGCTCGGTTTCCCGGGAGGATGCCCAACAGAGGCTTGTGATCCGTCACGATGGTGAACGGGCGGCCGTACAAGTATTCATGAAAACGTTTAACGGCGGCAACTATAGCCAAAGCTTCCTTGTCCAGCTGGCTATAGTTGCGCTCTGGTTTGGTCAGAGTCCTGGAGAAAAAGGCGATGGGTGCTTCTCTCTGGTCTGGGAGGGTGTGGCTGAGAACAGCGCCGACGCCGAAGGGTGATGCATCGCAAGTGACAGCTAGTGGTAAGGTCTCACTAAATTGCATCAGGACAGCATCGGAGGTGAGGAGGTCCTTGGTTTTTTGAAAAGCGGCTTGTTCTCGCCTCCCCCAAGTCCAGGCTGCCTTCTTGTCTAGGAGTCTATGTAAGGGCTCCGCCGCCGTTGCCTTTTGAGGTAGGAAAACATTATAGAAATTTAGTAATCCTAGGAATGCTTGTAAATCCGTTTTGGATCTTGGGGTGGGGGCTTCCTTGATGGCTTTTATTTTTTTAGTTGTAGGGTGAATGCCCTTTTGGTCTAGGAGATAGCCCAAAAACTCTACTTGCTTTGTACATAGATTGCATTTCTCTCGCTTAACCTTAAGTCCTGTTTCTTTAAATTTTGTTAAGACCTGTCTGAGTCGCGTCTCTAACTCGGCTTCGTTTGGCGCCGCTATTAGTACGTCGTCAAAATAGGGCACCACCCCTTTTATGCCCTGTAACAAACGTTCCATCAGGCTTTGAAAAATGCCTGGTGCCACGCTGACTCCGAATTGGAGCCGGTTACACTTGAAGGCCCCCCGGTGGGTTACTATTGTTTGGGCTTCCGCTGTTTTCTCGTCTACCGGCAGCTGCTGATATGCCTGGGCAAGGTCGAGTTTTGCAAAGACTTTGCCCCCTCCTAGCGAGTGTAGTAAATGTTGTACTATAGGGACTGGGTAGGCGCTTTGTTGTAACGCGCCATTTAGGGTGGCCTTATAGTCCCCGCAAATTCTCACTGACCCGTCCGGTTTTACTGGGGTCACTATAGGGGTTTCCCATCTGGCATGGTCTATCGGTTGTAATACCCCCTGTTTGACGAGTTTGTCAAGCTGCTCGTCAATTTTTGGTTTTAATGCAAACGGTACCCTTCTAGGTTTAAGTCTCTTAGGGGGGACCCTTGGATCTAAGTCAAATGAGATAAGGGGCCCCTGGTACTTGCCCAAGCCTCCATCAAACACCTCCTGGAACTCCTGGGTTAGCCGCTGTTCCCAAGCTTCGATGGTGACTTGGTTGACACCTGTCAGCGCGATGTTAAACGGGGCGAACCATTGAAGACCCAGTAGGCTTGGGCGGTCGCGATCGACGATTGTGAGTGGTAGTTGTTCAGTGTGGCCTTTGTAGGTTATGTTGAAATTCTTGGTGCCTACTACCGGGACACGGTTCCCTTGGTAGTCTTTAATGATGATCTTCTGTGTCTGCACGTTTCTCTTTTGTAGAGTGGGCACCAGTCTTTTTATTTCACGCCATGCAATCATGGAAAGGTAGGACCCAGAGTCCACTTCCATCTTGCATGGCTGGCCCTCTATATATACTTCTACATGTATTTTTCTGGCGCCGTCGGAGGTGGCGTGGCCGATGGTCACCGTCTGATGGGTCTCTTCTTTCCGTCGACCGTCGCCGCTTCTTTGAGATCATTGAGCGCGGTCCCATCGACCGTCTGGCTGTCGTTCTCTGGTTCTGGGCGGGGAGTTTTCTCTCCGTCTGTCGTGCTGTTCCCATTTGGGCGGGCTGCGAGTCTTCTTTTGGCGGCAAACTCGGGCGATGTGACCCCTTCGTTCACAATGCCTACAGATAGAGTCAAAAAATCGGCATTCTGACCTGGGGTGGTCGCCGCCGCACCCGGCGCAGCTGGTCCTCGACTTACGGCCTTTTCGACTTCGTTGATCGCCGCGTCCGGTCTGTACTCGGTGAATGTCCTCCTCGTCTTCAGACGTGCTGGAGTTTGACTGGTATTCACCGTAGTGTGCGGTTGCTTCACTTCTCGCGTCGGCCGACCTTGCCGGGTTGTTGTTCCCGCCCTTCGCGTCAGATCTTCGCATGCTGTCTGCCGACGTGCGTGTTGCTTCAGCGGCTGCGGTGGCTGTAAGGGCATCGGCTAGGCTGATGTCGCCCTTGGCCATAAGTCGGCTCTGCAGTGTAGGATCCCATAACCCGAGTACGAAGAGGTCTCTTATGAGACTGTTGAGACCCTCGAACTCACAGAGTCCTCCCAGGCGCCGCAGTTCTGCGACGAAATCGCTCAATTTTTCGTCGGGCTTCTGGTTTCGGCGGTAAAACTCGTTGCGCCGTATTAGGATGGGGACCTCGGGGGCATAATGGCGCCGCAGTATTGGTTCGAGGACGTCCCAGTCCATGGCGGTTGCGTCTGCCGGCTTGGCTAATGCCTTAGCCATCTGGAAGACCTCTGGTCCGCAGTGTGTCAGGAAGACCGCGTTTCAGCGGGCCCGGGGCGTCCTTCATGCCGGCGCATTCTAGGTACATTCGGAACCGATCCGAATACGATTCCCAATCTTCGGCGGCAGGGTTGAAGGGGGCGGGCGGTGCTATCTTTGCCATCTTAGTGCTGTCGCTGGTTCTTAGGTGGACACGGGGTTCGGTTCAGGGGCGAGATCCCATCCTCGTCGCCAGTGTCGTGTCCGGAAATAAGCTCAGAGTCGGTGACTTCAATTAAAAGCTCTTTATTTTCAACAAGTGAACCGAACCGGCGAAAGGTAAAAAGCCCGCGGCTTTTATACCTTTCGCAAAGCTGCCGCGGCCAACGGCAGCGATTCAAGTCTCCCGCTCTTGGTTTGCACCAATCGCGGGAGACCTAAATCGGCCAATCAGAAATCCCCGTGCCTTGGCCAATCAAGGCTCGGGGATTTCGAGTATACCATTTTAATACATAACACATAACAACTCATATTGTCAATCCAAACTTATATATCCTAATATCACTAAAAAAAAAGAAATTTTTGACTATACTTTTAATCATTCATGCTTTATGAGATAACAATACTTTAAACAGTTTATTCTGTAACAAATCATATAATCATACCAAATCAATCCTAATAACCCTTTATAAATATAGTGTCAAATAACAAAGGCAAGTAAAACAAAATAAAGATATTCCTTACTGTCTAGCATTCTAAATATTCTATTATCGTATTTTATCATTTTATCATTTATCATTGATAAAAAAGATCCCAAATTTCATAAAATTGTTTATCCTCTTGCTCTCTAATTTCAAATGTCAATCTACTCATCTCAGCACATTCCAATATTTTCTTAATAATTTCTTCCTGTAATGGTATTTTCTCATTCTTCCAATTTTTAGCAAATACAATCCTAGCCGCTGTTAATACATTTACAATCAGGTATTTCAAATCTTTACAATAAGTATCAGGTAAAATTCCCAATAAGAAGATCTCTGGTTTCAAGTCTATGTGTTTCTTTGTCATTTTTTCCAACCACATGCGAATTTTAGTCCAATATTTTCTAGCGTCCTCACAAGTCCACCACATATGGTAATACGAGTCAGGTATCTGATGACATTTCCAGCATTTTTCAGATTTGTTCTTAAACATTCTTGCTATTCTTGTCGGAGGAAAATACCACCTGTAAAACATCTTATACAAGTTTTCTTTATATGCTGTTAACATTGTCATTTTATAATTTTGAGACCACAATTTTTGCCATTTCTCTAAATCTATCCCATATCCAAAATTCTTCCCCCAAACAATCATAGTTTCTTTAATTTGTTCTTCCTCTAATTTATTTCCCAGTAAATAACCATATAATTTTTTAATCACCTTCTCATCAGTACCCATCAAGATCTTATCTAAATCAGTCTGTTTATCATAGAATCCCTCCGTTTTAAAATCTTCATTTGTATTTGCGCACATGAATGTATTTGCGCACATGAAAACCAATTCATCCTTATACCTTGTTCCTCTAAGTTTTGGATCGATTTAAGTTCATCCTTTTCATCCAATAGTTCCTCATAACTAACTGTTTGTTCCTTCTTATAAATTATAGGATAGGAAAATGCTTCAATAGTCAATAACCAAACTGGAATTTTCAAATAACATTCTCTTTTTATCTTCTCCCAATTTAACCACAAAGACTCCCGTACATAATGTCTTCTAAAATAACCCTGTGTTTTAGTTCCCTTATACCATAAAAAAGCATGCCAGCCCAACAGCAAATCATGCCCTTCTAATGTCAACAATCTATGCTTTCTTAATGTTATCCATTCTTTGACCCACATCAAACTTGCAGCTTGATAATACAATTCCCAATTAGGCAGGCCAAAACCTCCTCTAATTCTAGCATCTTGCAAAAGCTTTAGCTTTATTCTCACTTTTTTACCTTGCCATATAAACTTCAACATGATTTTATTTAAATCTTCAAAATAGTCTTTTCCAAGCCTAATTGGTATTGTTTGGAACAGAAATAAAATTCTGGGTAAAATATTCATCTTGATTGTTGAGATTCTCCCTATTAATGACAATTGCAAGTTTTCCCACTTCTTCAAATCTGTAGCTATCTGTTGTTTGAGTTTAATATAATTATTCTCTTTTAATGTGCTATAACTTGCTGTCAAATATATCCCCAGATACTTAACCTTATTTGTAACTTGGATTTTCAAAAGGTCTGCCAGTTCTTCTCTTTGTCTCAGTTGCATGTTCTTTGTCAAAATCTTTGTTTTATCTTTATTTCTTTTCAAACCAGCCATCTCATCATATGTCTCTATCTTTTCCAATAACCTTGGAGTTGTTTCTAACGGGTCTTCCAGAATAAAAGCTAAATCATCAGCAAAAGCTTGTAGTTTGAATTCTTCCTTTTTAATTTTCATTCCTTTTATGCTTTTATCATCCCTAATATTTCTATTCAACACTTCCAAAGTCAACACAAATAGCAAAGGAGATAGGGGACACCCTTGTCTTGTGCCTTTTCTTATATTAATAAAATCTGTAAGTTCCCCCTCCATCATTACCTTTGCTGTCTGTTTATTGTATATGGCTTCTATTGCTTGAATAATTTTTTTGGCAAAACCCATCTGTTCCAATAGTAATTACATAAATCTCCAGTTCACATTGTCAAATGCCTTTTGAGCATCTAGGAATATCAAAGCCATTTGCTTTTCAGGATGAGCCTCATAGTATTCCAAAGTATCCAAGATTACTCTCATATTGTCTCTGATTTGTCTCTTTGGCAGAAATCCATTTTGATCTGGGTGAATAAAATTATTTAAATATTTTTTAAGTCTTTCTGCTAAAATTAAAGCAAAGATTTTATAGTCTGCATTCAATAAGGAAATAGGTCTATAGTTCTTAATTTACAGTGGGTCAGCCTCTTCTTTTGGAATAAGTGTGATATAAGCCTCTGACCATGTTTTGGGTATCATCTTCTTTGACATAACTTCATTCATAACTTCTAACAGTGGGATGCTCAATGATTCTTGAAATGTTTTATAGAATTCTGCCGGAAGCCCATCTGGACCTGGTGCTTTCCCATTATTTTGTTTCTTAAATGCTTCATTTAATTCCATCATTGTTTTATTGCTTTCTAGCATTTCTTCAGTCTCTTTAGGTATCTTCGGTAAATTAGCATTCTGTAAATACTGTTTGACTTTTTCCTCATCAATATTCTCTTGTTTATATAATTGCCCATAAAAATCTCGAATAATTTCCTTTTTCTCCTTATTACCATAACAAACTTGGCCTTGATCATCTATTAGCTTCAATATTTTTCTTGATTCCTTCTCCTTTCTCAATTTATATGCTAGCCATCTACCTGGTTTATTTGCATCTTCAAAGTAATTCTGTTTAGAATTTCTAATTTTCTGTGCCAATTCTTCTTTCTCTATTAATTTCATTTCATGTTTAATTACATCCAGCTTCAATTTAATATCTTTTTTCTGTGGCATTTTTTGTAATTCTTTTTCAAGTCTTTTATACTCATCTTCCAAGGCCTTAGAAGCTTGCCTTTTCCTAATATTCTTTTTTCTTGTATAATCTATTATCAAACCTCTAGCATATGCCTTCATTGTATCCCAAACATTCTGTGTTGAAGTATCTTCTTTTTTATTTTCTCTAAAGAAAAAAGCCAGTTCCTTCTCCATCCGTTGTATAAAATCTTCCTCCTTTAAGATAGTATTATTTAATGTCCATCTCGATCTTTTTTTTTTTTGTCCCTTCCATTTAATTGTCATTGGGCTATGATCTGCCCAAGTACTTGTTTCAATATTTGTTTCTTGAATATTGGATATTAATTCTGTTGATATCCAAATCATATCTAATCTGGACCATGATAAATGTCTATTTGAATAAAAAGTATATTGTTTAGCTTTAACATTTCTTTCTCTCCAAATATCTTTTAAAAATAGTTCGTCTGTCATTTTAAAAAAAGATTTAGGGAGACCCTTTCTATTTTGTTTTGTTGTTGTTGGTATATTGTCCAATTTATTGTCCACAATTCCATTAAAGTCTCCCATCATAATTATATTATCATAGTCCAGTCCAATTATTTTCATGTGTAGCTTTTTATAAAACTCTTCTTGTTTATCATTCGGAGCATAAATTGCAATCAAGAGTATTTTTATATTATTGTCCATTATTTCCACCATTAATACTCTTCCGTGTAGATCAGTTTTGCTGGGATAGCCTCTTTAATGTATAGAACTACTCCTCTTTTCTTACATTGAGTCAAAGAAGTAAATATTTTCCCCAATTTTGGCTGTACTAACAATTGTTCACATTGTTTTTTAATATGAACTTCTTGTAGACAAATTATATCGAATTTTAATTTCTCTAATTTATGAAAAGTTTTCCTTCTTTTAACAGCTGAATTGAGTCCATTTATATTCATTGTAATCAGTTTTTTTCCTTCCATGATTATGCTTTATATTTAGGCCTAACAGCTCTCGTGGATCTCACTTCACGCCATTTTTTACTATCCACCTGTCCACCTACTGCTCCTTTCTCTTTTTCAGTCTCCAGTTGTTTCTCTTGAAACTCAATTAATGAGACCTCTTTCTCTGCCTCCTCTTCTCTTCTTCCAAAAAATTCTGCATGGAAAAATTCTGCTTTCTCAATTGAATCAATTCTATGTCTCTGCTCTTGCCACATAAACATTAATCCTTCTGGAATCAGCCATCTATAATTCACTTCGTTTTCCAGGAGCATTTTGGTCAGAAATCGATATTCTCTTCTCATCTCTCTCACTCTTCTGGGTATTTGTTTTAAAACCACAATCTCTTTGCCTTTGTATTTCAATGTTTTCTCTCTTACCACTTGTAATATTTGTGTTTTAATGGATTTTTTGGTAAATCTAATATGGACTTCCTTTGGTAATTTCTTTCTCATCGCATATCTCGATATACCTCATCTACTCCATCCATCATCTTTTCCTCTGTAGCATCTGCCAAAATTTCTATCATTATCGCAGCCAAATTTTCTCCTTTTTCCTCTTCTACATTTTGAAATCTGAGATAAAATTCTGACCTTTCCATCTCCCACCTCAACATCCCACTTTTTTCTTGTTCAACCACTGTTAATCTACTGTTAATATTTCCAATCTTCTCCTCTCTTTGTTTACCTTCTTCCTCATTTTTTGGGGAATCTCTCCTCATACTTCACCATCATTTGTTTAATATTTTCCACTTTTTCATCAGTCTTCTCTATTCTTTGTTCAATGGTGTCTGATTTTATCTTGAGATCTTGGATTCCTTGCATAATCATCTGTAAAGTTACTTTTTCTTGTTCTTTATCTTGCTTCAAGATTGTCTGAATTAAACGTTGTCCTCCAGCTGGTGGGGAGGCAGAGGTAGAAGTAGAAACGCCAGATGGTATTGGTTTCCTGCTCATTTTAATGCTTCCAAATCTTCAAATTCTTTTTAACTTTTAATCCAACTAGTAGAATAGCCAATTATAATCCAAAATGGAAAAATCCAGTAGTAAAAGGCCCAAAACCAAAGAAGAAAAAGGAAAAAAGGAAGAAGAAAGAACTTCAGGTTCTTCTAGACCCTAATCCAATTACGAAGTAGTTCACCATAAAAACGGAAAAATCGAAAGAAAAAAAAAACCCAAAAATAATAATATTGATTAAAAGCAAAAAAGAACAAAAGTAAAAGAAGAAATTCCTTCAGGTTCTTCACACCTTAATCCAGTTGAGAAATCTCAATAATCAAAAAAGAAAAACAGAGTGGTCCAAAAACATGGATAGAAAGAGCAAAGAAATCCCAATAAAAATAAGGAGAAAAAAAGAAAAATAAAGAAAAAACTCTGAGGCTTTACCTTTGAAATAAAAAGTAAAAATAAGAATATTACTAGAATTGAAATTTACAAAAAGGCTGGTGAGTAGGGATATCACAAGTAAATATATATATATATATATATATATATATATATATATATATATATATATAAGTGCACACTGCACTTTATTTATTTATCCAAGGCTCTTATTATGACTCTCTTCTCCAGCAGCTTCAAAGCCAAGCCTCAAGTGTTGAAATATTGGTAAGAGTCCAGGAAAACACCTGTAATAATATTTTGCTGTGCTCTCCCTCTATCTTATCACATTGAAATGTCCTTGAGAAAGAGTCTTCTTACAGTTCTCTCCAATTCAAATAAAATATTTTCAAGCCTCTAGTTGGCAGTGTTGCAAAGTTTCTTAATGCTCTCCCCCCCCAGCCAGAAAAAAGGTATAATTTATACCAAAAAAAATAGCCAAAGGGAGCCTCTATCCTAAAAGAAAATTAAAAAATCAAAAGGAGCATAAATATATATATAAGAGAAAATTCAATCCAGTTACCTACAAAGTCACACTAAAGTCCCCCCCCCCAAAAAAAAGTAAGAAAAAGAAAAAAAAATCCAAGCCTCAATTTGACATCACTTTAAAAAACGCTGCTCAAACAGTTTTTGTCAAAAAAAAAAAAAATCTCACAGGTTTCCTCTCTATTCAGGATGCCCTTTCAAATCTCAGTGAATTTACAACACAAAAGAAGTTTTTCACCCAGCCGACACACTTTCTTTCCAGCCACTTTCTTTCCGGAGCTATCCCGACTTCAACAGCTATGGAGGCTGCCTCTCCGCTGCCAGCAAAAGGACTTCTCCCGGATCAAATCAGAGATTTTGCGATATTTCTGGGATTCTGGGACAGTGCCCTTCACAATCCCCGTCTCTACGGGACGGTTTAGGTCCGTTGGGACCGACCAGGGGCGAAAATATTGGCTGCGATCTCAGAGCCCTGAGATCGTAGTTGTATCGCCGAAATGAAGCTCCGCCTTCTCCCCACCATTGTTTCTTGCCCTTCAGTGCTTTGGAGAATAATTTGACCCCCTCTTCTTTGTGGCAACCCTCAAATACTAAAATACTGCTATCAGTATTCATTTCTTTAGACAAGACAATCCTTCTTTTTTTATATACTAGCCAAACCGAAAACCTGCATTCTTTATATAGCTTATGAAGACAAGTTTCAACATCATTTTTGGAGTATGGTGACCAAAATTGGTTGCAGTATTCCAGGTGTGGTCCAGGATTTTCTAAAGTGGCACTAATATTTCATGTGATCCTGATTCTGTGCCTCTGTTTATACAACCCAGGATTGTATTAGCCTTTTTTCCCACTCCTGTTGATTGATTTTGAGGTTCTGTATGAAACTGGCAATACAGAAGAACATGTTCAATAGTTTGAACTGTCCTGAGTTTTAGAGACATATTTAAAATGAATATTGTATATTTCCAGCCAGAAGTGCTGAAGGGAAAGCACTACATCAAGCTAAGACAAAGACCCTTCTCTGATATGGGATGTTAAGTAGTTGAGATACGTAATTGATTCCAGAGTGCATTTTGGGGTATCTGCCATGTAAAGCTGAGTGGTATTACCAGTATCTATTTGATGATCTGTGTTGAAGAAACATTGGGGTCCTTACTGTTCAATGAGCTTGGCTGTTTTCTTGCAAGCATTTCATTTGCCAGCTAGATAAGATCATCATGATAATGTTACCTAGCTTGGTAATGAAATGTCTGCAAGAAAACAGCAAGCTCAGAGAGTACCAATAAGCCCTCAGTTCAACCCAGAACTACAAAAATTATGTTCAATTGGAACAAGTCCGACCTTTGTTTGTTTGTAGCCCAGAGATAATAATGGGGAATATCCTAGGGGAAAGAACATTTTGTAAACTTCCTGTTTCCATCTACCAGTACTATTAGTTAAACGTTCAGCAGGAGTTTTCCAATTCATTCTCAAATGTCTGAATAATGACAGTCTACTGCCCCTCCCTCTGTTTTTCAATACATGTATACAATGACTGTTATTTTAATTCCTATTCATAAAATGAAATGACAAACTTTACAATGGCAATTATTTGGGTTTATTACCTAAAAATAGAGAGCATGATTTCCTGGGCGCTACTTATAATCTTTTAATTTGTATAATTTAATTTAATAATTTACATTTTAATTTATATATGAACACATTGTGAAAGAAGTTGAACATGAAATAAATCATTGGGGTGGGGGAGAAGAGGCTGCTGCAAGCTTATTTTTAGAAAGGTACTTTCAAGAGGGGAGTTATTTTTATTTCTGGAATGCATTACATTTCCAAGTGTCAGAATTCTGAAGTGTCAGAATCTTTAATATATGCCTGGAAATTACTTGTCTCTAAAAACCACTGTTTAAATGAATTGGCTGCTTCCTTCAACTATATGGGAGATATACTGATATTTTGGACTGAAAAATAATGCCAGAACTCATGTTGGCAGGTAGGTTGTGCCCCTGTCAAACTGAAACCCTCAGTGCATTGACATGCTGGGTAGCTGTTATAGTGGGACTGAAATGAAACTGCCTGAAATGAATGAAATTTAATGGGAATAGATAATGGAATTCACTGTTTCCAACCAACGGAGACTGTTTCTGTGTGCATGTGTATTAGTGGTAATTAATGATGACCATTTAAGATTTAATGGGATTCCTGCAGCCTTTTTGAAATGTCAACAAAAATAATATCCTGTAATTGAAAATCAATTCAAAATCATTCCAATTAATAATTAACCTTTTTTCAGTTTTGATTAATATCTGTAATTCAGGGCAGGTAGAAAAAGAGGCTGAGAATTTGATCAGTCTATAATTCTCAGGAACTCATTCTGGAAGAAAAGAAAATGGTTTAGTTTTCCTTTCAGTGCATTCAGAGCATTTCTAGTCTTCTGACCACTTACTGGAGTTAGCCAGATTTCTTGGGAGATAGATATTGGCTTTCTTTTTCAAGATCTGAAAGGGTTCTCTTACTCTGTATACCCATTTTTCTCCTTAACTCTTCTTCAGTTTTCCCCAGAGGACTCCTGATGTTTTTATAAGGAAAATGATCATGCAAGAACAAGAACAACCATAAAACAAGAGTGACACATTTTCTGTATCTCTTAAGTTATAGCATTCATTATATTGATTCAGGCATTCCAAAACTTAGATATCATCACTCTCAAAGGCTCTTCTGAGCAGCCTAATTTTAACAGCAGGGACAAAGGTACCACCAGAAGGAAATTTTCAGATGTTGGTGCCTTGCCTGAAAAAACATCAGTTGCTCTTTCTCATTAGATCACTCAGGAAGGAACTGTCAGCATTCCTACCCAACATGCATCTATTGCAATGTTTCCCTACTTTGGCTATTTCTGTATGTGTGGACTTCAACTCTCAAAATTCTAATACCAGCATGGCCATTGGTAAGAATTATGGCTGTTGTAGCCCATACTCTTAGAAATGGCCAAGGTTGGGAAATAATAGTCTATTATTGGATGGGTAGAGCAGGCAGTTATTAGAGCAGGCAGTCTTGCATATACTCAGGTACCAAGAATTATAGAACTACACCAGCACCGAATTATACTCAGAAGCTTAATGATAAACCATTTAAAGTCCATAGCAAGAGAATTCTATATGAATAGTGGGTGTAACTAGCTAATAGGTAAGGTATTACCTCTGGCATTAACTGTAGTTTCCAAGTACCTTTCAAGGACAGCCCTATACAAAGTGCAATGTAGCTTGGAGAACAAAAAAGTAGCAATGTGAAATTGAAAAATACTTTTTCCTGTAGATTCAAGTATTAAAAACAGAACATGGTCTGATGTTATAAGATAATTTATTGATTTCTTCCTCATACAAACTAAATCCACTGACCAGTACATCAGTCTATTGAACTTTTGTATTGTAATAACAATATTGTTTTCATTATACTTCTAGTCCTCATCTTATTTTTTTTATTTTAGTTCTTATGAAATCTATTTAATGAACTAAGTGAAATAGTTTATTGTCTTAGACACTTCATTGCACAACAATTTGCCTCTAGATTATTTTCATTCTTTACAGTTTTATATTATGGAGATATTCTGGAAATTGTACATCTGAGTACACAGTAACCAGTTTATGTAATATCTCTTCTCTAAGAAAATGTATCTAACTTATTGTAGACTTGTAGATGCAAGGTGAGCTGAACTATGAGTTTGATTCATGGCTAGGGGGAAAAAAACCCAACAGGTTCCATACCCCATCTCACCCAGTACATATTTCCATATATGGAAGTCACATAACTATCTTTGAATCTTGAGTCAACACTGGAAAAGAGACTTTGTCTTCCACAACATCTGATTTAAACCCAGACAGGGGGTTTAAAAAAGTCAAGATGTTGGCCTTGATCTCATACCTGAAGCCATGTGTAATGAACAACAACAAAAACAACAACAACAAAAAGTGATGGAATCTAAGTGATCTGTTCATGGTCGTCAGCTGGGCTTTTCAGACCCAACCCTGCAGATTGTAACAAAGCACAAATGGATTGGTCTGCTCTCCCCACTTAATCAGCAGCATCTGTGGCCAAAATGAACGTTCTACTCAATAGCACAACCAGCCCCAATGAGCTCTTTTGGAAATATGTATTTTGCTAGGTTTTTTTCTTTATTGCTGGTCAGCGAATGCATAATTTATCATTACAACTAGGTTATTTTGCACAATTTGTACAATTTGAAAAAAATTGTGTTATTAAAAATATATATTTCAAATGCTGATGACTATTGAGTATTTCCTCACTTCACAGAACTTAGAGGTGGGAATAAGGCATTAAGAAGCAGATTTTGTTGTTTTGTTGATAAACCTAGTTGATAATAAGTGAAAAATATGTCAGGGTAGGGCCGTTTTCTCTCCATCTAAAGTAAGTCTGTCAAACTCCTGGCCCATGAGCCAGATGTGTCATATGCTGGCCACAGCCATGCATGGTTTAGCGAAGGGGGGGGAGTCCCGATAAGTCACGTGACAACGTGAGTTTGACACTGCTAATGTAGGATCCAAAGCCTTGAAAACTGCTTGGAGGACTGGATTATAGTTGAGTGGAATGTCAGAGAGAGTGTTGATGTTTAACAAGAGTTGGCTAAGGCAATACCCACAAACTAGTTGCAATATTTCTGGTTAATTTGTTGCTGAGATTGCTATGGTGGTCTCCATTATATCTCCACCATTCTATGTCTCTCCAGTGAAAATAGCTAACATATTGATTTGCTATGAAATTGCTTTGTAAAGGCAGACTAAAGTGGTCTTTGCTACTTCAGATAATAATCTGTTGGCTGAGTACATTGAAAGATACATAAAAAGACAGTTTTATCACCTGCTTTAGAAATCACCTTCATTTGTGAAGAATGAGGTAAGGCACTTCCCAGAGCTGAAACAAAAAGCAGAAGCACATTCTAGCATTGTTGGTGGGATAGAATAACATCCTAGTTTAAGTGTCTGTGAAGACAAAGACTTTGAATCAAAGTTCCAACCACTATTACTCTTTTAGGAATATCATTATCACTTATATAACACTTTGGCACTGAGAAGAGAGTCAGAGCAACAAAGGATGGAAGCTAATCAAGGACAGAATCAACCTAGAACTGAGGAAAATCTTCCTAACTTTGAGAACAATTAACCAATGGAATGACTTGCCTTCAGAAGTTGTGGGTGCTTCATCACAGGGGATGGATTTTAGTCCATCCCCACTGCTTGAACAGCACGATGGACTAGAAGACCACCAAGTTCAACTCTATTATTCTGTAGGTTGTGTGTGGAAATATGTGGTACACATTTATTTGGAAGTAGATTACTCAAAGTAGATTACATTGAGTAATCTAGCCTTGGGAAGCAATCCCAGCTGTTTTTTGCACAAAGTTGGGAACATCCTATATTGGACATTTCCTTGGGGGGGGGGGAGGTCTACTTGGTTTCTTCTGAAATGATGTTGACAGGCTTTCACCCACTGTCCTTTTTTACTCTCAGGCAGCAATGACTCAGCCAGCCAGCCAGAACAATTCTGATACATGTCTATTAGAATCCAAACCAACAAGTTCCAACTGATCAAAATTAAAACAGAATGACAGCTATATAAGCCTTACTAACCCCAACTCCATATTACTTATTTTTGATTACTGCTTTCTGATTTTGTCCTTCTGCGCCTATTTGTGAGCACACTCACACATGACTGTCTCTTAAATAAAATATAGGCCCAGGAAAATCAGTTTAGGCCAGCCATACATATTTCATGCTGGATGCCATACGTAAGGAATGAGTGTCTCTAGGAGATTGTTGGAAGTAAATTGATTTAGTTTTAAGTGAGCAATTTCTATAAGGATTTTCATTCGTGCTTTCTTTCTCTCAAAAGGGTATTGGAAGGAAAGGCACAATTTATGGTTTCATATGTTAGTAGAATTTAAAGCTTTTTATTAATGGAAGAATTAGAGTTTCTTCTTTCCTTTCATCAAACCAAGATAAGCTCCCTTTGAATTGAAGCTGAGCCTTTTCCCATTCATGCTGAAGCTTTATTATTTATTACAAGAAATGCAGATTACAGTGCATACGGGATGGTAGAGAAAATATTAGCATACGGGATGGTAGAGAAAACTTCAAAAGCTTAAAGTCACTCAGGGGAAGAGAATGAGACAGGTAATAAAGTTGACTAAGCAAGAAAAAGCATGTTGCTATACCTATAATTTAAGAAGGTTTGCTTTATCTTGCAAGGAAAACTCTACAATCATCAGGAAAACTCAAAGATGTTTTGAATAAAGTTGCCAGTAGGAACTTGGAATGATGAAATTGGAAATAACACAGAAATCCAACAGTGGTAATGGATGTTTAGAGAACATTCACAGAAGTCCATTAGTAGACAGGATGGTAAGACGTAGGAGTACCCAAATCATCCATTCTTAATCACTAATTTGATTAGTTGGGTCAGTTGAAAAGTCAGATTGATTCTGAATTGAATCAGATAGCCCAAAAGTAGCATGTGTACCTGCAATAAAATCCATTGAATTGCCAGATTTGAAGGCAGGCTTGGTTTCAATTATTTCAAAGTTGTGATTTTATTGCATAACCTTCTAATTAAATCTTTGTATTAAACTTTACAAAATGCAAAATATGAAGGGCAAAAAATTACCCTTTCTCTTTTCTATTTGGAATAGCAACAACTTTCCTTTATCATCGGGCATGTCAATTTCTTTTGTTGACTTCCATATTCTATTCTGCACATTGTTGCAATTTCTGTTACTCTATTCTATGAACTTCTGGAATGAATTCTGTATCCTAAACCAACATCTTTCTGGCTGTTGTTGTTGTCCCAAAACACTGTTTAATAATGTATATGAATAAACTAGAGATGTCCTCCTATCAGCTGATGAAGAAGATGCCTATTAATGAAATAGCTTAAATGTGTCCACAGTTTTGGAAGTTCTGTATATTAATTGCTCATTTCTAATATTCCATTTATGGTAAACCCAGTCCTACAAATGGTATAATGTAAATTGCTTCAGTAATAGTTCCACCAAACTTGACAGATTATTTACAGTGACTGTCATCTTGCAAAGTTCAAGCAAAATTATTCTCCTCTTCTTCTAGGATGCTTGTTAGATATAGTAACTGATTTAATATATCAGGAAGTAGAAAGTCACTTTGGTGTTGAAATTGGGTGACTCTGAATTCTAGTTCTGCCTTAGACATGAAGCCAGGTAAATGACTTTTGGTCAGTCAAACCTTATCAATTCTAAGAAGGAGGCAATGTCAAACCACTTCTGAACTCTTGCCAAGAAAACTGCAAAAACTTGAATCACCAGGAGTCAAAACTGACTTGAATATCCACAATGTAAATAGTATTCACAAGCTGCTTTAGCATTTAATTATATGATGGAAGTTATTTTCTGAAGAATTTAGTAGCTAAGGGATAGGATTTCCAAATAGGATTGGAAAAGACTAAAAACTGCTGAGTTTCTGCCATTCAATGAATACTGATCTGAAAGGATCCATAGTTTCAGCTAGCAGTTTGTTATTTTCACATGTAAGTATATTTTAAAAATGAAATATACTGCAGGACCCAATCTGGATTAGTTACCTGAACCAAAGGTTTAGTCTTTTGAGCATTTGGACTTGTGCTAGAGCCCATCCTCAGGAAATGTCTGTCTACTGGAATGTGGGCTATTCTATTTATAATATTTATGTGGTACCTTATTTATTTTTTATTTTTTTATTTATATGGTTTGTCAATTGCTTACAAGATAATAGGTATAAGTAAAAACATACATGGATACATATAAGAAAAAAAATAAAAGAAATAATAGGACAGGGACAGTAGGTACGTTGGTGCGCTTATGCATGCACCCCTCTTAGGAAAGGGGTGAGGTCAATGGTAGACAGTCTAAGGTTAAAGTTTTTGGGGTTTAAAGAAGAAACCACAGACTCAGGTAGAGTATTCCAGATATTGACCACGCGTTATGGTTGAAGCTAAAATATTCATTGACAAGTAGGACATTGCAATGTATGATTTTGTACACTATACTTAGATCAGACTGAAGGCGGTGTAGTTCTAGATTTTCTAGGTCTAGAATTTCAAGTGTAGTGGCATAAGGTATTTTGCAACAAGTAGAGGAGTGGAGAACTCTTCTTGTGAAATATTTCTGGACTTTCTCAACTGTGTTAACATCAGATATGTAATGTGGGTTCCAGACTGATGAGCTGTATTTGAGTATTGGTCTAGCAAATGTTTTGTATGCTCCAGTTAATAGTGTAATATTACCAGAGAAAAAGCTATGTAAGATTAGGTTAACAACTCTTAATGCCTTTTTGGCTATGTAGTTACAGTAGGCTCTAGCAGTTAGATCATTCGAGATGAGTACTCCAAGATCGTTGACAGAGTTTGGATCATCAACAAGGTCTTGACTATTCAGCCTGTATTTTATTTTCTGATTTTTTTTGGCAATATGTAAGACAGAGCATTTATTTGTTGAGATTTGAAATTGCCATTTGTTTGACCATTCTGATACATAGTTGAGGTCTTTTTGAAGGATAGCAGTATTGCCTGTGATATTGAATAGCTTTACATAATCAGCAAAGAGAAAGCAGTTGATCTTAATATGATCACAGAGGTCATTTATGTAGAGTATGAAAAGAGTTGGTCCTAGACCACTGTTGACAGGTACAGAATTTGATAGGACATTCCAAATTTTGACGATTTGTTGTCTGCTTGACAGGAATGCTTCTATCTAATTATGCAGGTATCAAGAGATACCGTAAGATTTTAATTTTAGTCGTAGTTTGCCGTGTACCACTGAATCAAAGGCTTTACAGAAGTCTATGTAGATTGCATCTATTGCTTTGCCCTGATCGAGTTGTGTAGTCCTTATGTATACCTGGTTATATACCTGGTTGAGTGTGGCTTCTTATTGGCTGATGGCCGACTATTAAGTCATTGGCTGTTGTTTCCATGTGCTGTCAAGTCCTTGGGTCCTAAGTTCCTGATAAGGTGGTAAATCAGCACGCCTGTTCACTGATGAGGGGCCCATTTTTCAGGCTTCAATCTTTTCCCAGGCTATCTTTTTACCTGTTCAGCCAACAATCTTAGTAGCTGCAAAATTATATATATGTCCTTGCTCATTGCACTGTGAAGCTACTAATGAGTTTGTCTTCTCATCTGATCACTCACTTGTGTTCTTGCAATTTAATGGTTAGCTTCCACCCCATTTGTCCTACATAGTCACATGAGCAATCCATGAATGGGATGCAGTAGATTACATTAGAAGTATCTCCCTCTTTTGAGCAATCTTTGCAATGCATGATTTGTTCTTGTATTTTGTAGAATGACTATACTACCAGTAAATTGATTAAATCTTATCTTGATCTCCAATTATTCCAACTAAGCAAAATACCACTACTATCAAATCTCATTGTCTTTGTAAGGAATGAATCCAATTATTCAGTGCATTTCATGTCAAAAGCCTAGACACCTAGGTCACATAATTTGAGTTGTAGATATATCAGTCACTTTTATTTTTGCAGGCATTCTGAGAAATCTAGTTTTCTGATGTTTTTTAAAGTATGATTTACCACAAGTATTTAAAAATGTCAACATTTGAAAGCTTGATGTTTGAAACCCTTTAACTTTCTTGCTTGCTTTATCAAGATCAGTAGTGATTTAGAAAAAGAAGCCATGTTTGGAGCCAAAAATGGAAACAGGAAGAAATGCTGCTGCTACAGGGCACCAACCTGTAATCTGTAAATCAATGAAAAAAATCTTCATTTAATGGCTTGGAAACTAAATGGATGCAGTATAATTAACTCTCTTAGTTGTGAAGGATATTTATGCGAATTAATTTTTAATACACATGCCAGGAGCAAACGAGATACCCACTTCCTCTCTATAGACAAAAACAGAATAGTTGCTACTCCTTTCTTGCAAATATGACAGAATGAATCGGGAGAATTCTAGGTGTTCATTTAGAGTCCATTTATTTTTATTTTTTTCCTTTACAAATATTCTTAAATATGTGCTCTTTTGAGGGTCTTTGCAAGATGAATGTTAAGTCCTGGGCTTGGGCGCAAGGAACGGAGACGAGACATCGAACAGTGACTTCAACTCTTTATTGTAAAATAAGAACAGAGCAAATACTTGGGCAGCAGCAGCTCTTTTATAGAGCTGACTGCTGTCAAAACAACCAATGGTTTGAGTTTACCACTTTCGCAAGCGTCCAGTCAGAGGGGCCCGTTAACAGCCAATCAGACTGGCCAAAAATGACCAATCACGATTTGCTATTTGTGGGCCAATGAGAAGTGCAGGATTACAAGCCTGCTGTAAAATAAAAGCTGTTTAGGGTTGTCTCGGTGAGTTGGCTTAGTCCATAACAATGAAACTCCCTCCTCTTTCTTCTTACTCATACTCTTCTTATTCCTATTCCTACTCATACATAAGAGTTTTGCATGTGAGAACTAGACACAAGAACATTCCCTCCCATGCCATCACCATACTAAACAACAAATTTCCACAACACTGTCAAACTATTTACTAAGACTATTCTTCTCATTCTTCCTATTACTTATTTCCTTTCCTATTTATGACTATAACTTTGTTGCTTGTATTTTTACGATTTATATTTTTTTATTTAATTTCATAGTATGAATTATGTTGATTGCTTATTTAGTATCCTATGACTATCACTAAGTGTTTCATCTTATTATTTATGATGAATGTATTTTTATGATGAATATGATCATGATTTATCACTTATAGCTTTTATGTACACTACGAGCTTATGCACCGAAGACAAATTCCTTGTGTGTCCAATCACACTTGGCCAATAAAGAATTCTATTCTATTCTATTCTATTCTATTCTATTCTATTCTATTCTATTCTATTCTATTCTATTCTATTCTATTCTTTCTATCCCATCCCATCCCATCCCATCCCATCCTTCAACTACTTTTTTTAAAATAGAAAACTAATATTAAGAGTTGCTTCTGTTGGTTTCTTGAAAGCACAATGTTCAAAACATAAATTTGGAAGGAAAGGATTAGAAGTTGCAAAACCACCAAGTTAGTTATTGGTGGAGATTCAGATGGTCAGATTCTTATTTTGACAGTAACATCAGGCTGCAAAGTGCTTGAGAGTTACTAGAAACTGAAATAGTAAAAAAAAAATGTATGTAAAAATCCATTTCCTTTCCTCAAATTTAACTTCACATCCTCTCACTGAATTTCAGGATTTATCAGTTTATATACTACCATTATTTGGAACTCATTTCATCCAGACTGTACTAGATGGTTAATTGCCAAGAAGCAGGATAGAAAGAAAAATGACATTTTTGAACTTTCATTTGGGAAGTACTCCTGAGAGTAGTGTGGGTTAGCAGACAAAAAATAAATGGAGCATTGAACAAAGCAATGCAAAGTTCTCAGTCAAGATAGAAATGACCTGGCTTAAATTTACATTGTGCAAAAATCTAGGCTCTGGAGAAGACTCTGATGCTGGAAAAAGAAGAAGGAAAGTGAAGAAGGTAAACAGTAGCAAGGTGGATAGACTCAGTTACAGTGCCAATGCATGCAATATTGAAGGGCCAAATTAGAGACAGATTATCATCATGAAAAATGTATGTGGTTGCTAAGAGTTGATTCCAACTTGATGGGATGTAATCAATCAATTTCCTTTTTGCAAATTTACATTAGAGTCATGCTGCTAAACGTTTATGCATTTTTACTGCAGGAGAAGTCCTATGGAATTCCACATCATAATTATAAGCAATAAATACCAAAGATGAAATATTTGTTTCTGTTCACAGAATTTCAACGTACGATACAATGATGCATCTATGCTTTGTTAGTGCGTTTTGCTTGAAGAATTCATGTGCATTTTTAGAAATCTGAAAATATTAACTATTATCCTAGAATTGTGCTACACATGAATCAAATTTTATTTTTTTATTAATAAAAGTTTTATTTAAGTTTTCACAAAACATACAAATACAAATAAAATATCTTTTTTTGAGAATAGCGTGTCCCCAGGTTATCACTTCTCCATACAGACATAAACTCAATACATATTTATCATACATTCTAATCCATATCTTATAACTATTTTTGCATTTTTTTCAATAGATTTTCCCTTTCTTTACTTCCTATAGCCTTATTTTAAATTATCTCATTCCTTTCTTAATTTTTGAATTTTTAAAATCTTCCTAATCAATGTTTTTATACTTTCATCTGTCCTGTTTATGATTTAATATTATCTTTTCTCATAAAATAAATTTTCCCCTGTAATTATTAGACTGGAGTGTAACACCTTTGTATCTTTTTTCAAATCTTGTTTAAAAATTTAAGTTACACCTTTACAGAAATAACATTCATTTTTTAATCTCTATTTGATAACACATATTTTATAACACCTATTTTCAATCAAATTCTGCTTGGTACATTCCCTTAAAAATACACACTAAATTCTTAAAAGAAAAAAAGTATATATGCATTATATCTGTGTATATATGTATAACAATAGTAAATGGAATAATTATTCTTCTATTCAAGTACAGCTCTGCCATTAATATTAATAACAATCTTTAACATTTCTATTTCTTTTAACAAACATTACCTAGTAATATCAGTTGTCTTTCACTTTAATCATCTATATTTCATATTTTACTTATTACTGTCTTTAAATAAAAAACAAAACAATAGTTATTAACAGTAGTCAATAAAATTATTATTCTTATTCAAATTCATCTTGTCAACTGATAAAAATCTTCCATGTTTCTTTTCAGTTTTTTAAACTTTCTTTTTAAATCATTGAGACCCTTATTCTCTGTACAAACAAATATTCCATTACACATCAATACAATTTTTTTCTATCACTTTAATCATCTAAACATATTTTCTAACCCTTTCCTATTTCTAATATAACAATGCACTCTTGCAGAATCCTCTCCTTAAGTTAAATTTTAACCATTGCCTCTATGTCTTAAATAATTTAATTAAATAATTTAATTCTTTAATTCTTGTACGCTTTTTCCTTTATATCTTGTTTCTATCCTTTCTAGCTTCTTTTCCTTTCCCTTTTCCCTCTCTTCTTCTCCCTCCCCTTTTTGTTCCATTTTCTATCTGATTCTCCCTTCTGTGATCCTCCCTTCTGCTTCTTCCTAATATTATGATTACTTTTCAAATTATTCTTTTTTTTTGGTTGTTGCTTCAATGCTTATGTTTTTAACTCCCTTTCCCCCCTTTCCCTTTTTTACCCCACTTAAAGTTGCTTGATCATTAAAGATGGCTTCTTCGTTGTCCTGCCCTTCTTGTTCTGCCAGCGTTTCTTGTTGTTTTTCATAGTTCAAGATCCCCATTTCTAAAAATTGAAATACGAAGCCAAAAAAATCCTCTTCCCTCTTGTGCTTCTTCTTTTTATTATTTAAGTCTCATTTTTAACTCTTCAAGGAATGATGCCATTTTAAAAATTTTTAAACAACTCCCAATTGATTTTATTTTGTTTCATTAGGATCCTCCATCCAAAGTTCCAAGAATCATCCAATAGTCCAAAACTGTTTCTTGCTTCTTTTCCAGGGGCTTTGTTATCTTGTAACAAAGTTTCAGCTACCGTGTATCTTTTGCAAACCTTGTTAAAATTCCACTATCGATTTTTTTTTAAGTTCCAGGTGGTCTCCTCCATTTTCCAGATTCCACCCTCTTTTTTCCTTTTTCCCTCTGCTGCTTTCTTTTTTTTTTCTAAAGAAAAATTTTAAATTATCCAAAAATCTTTATCCCTTTGACATTTTATTTTCAGCTAGAAATAGCCTATTAATGTCAAAGTGGATTAGTATTAATTTCTTATTTGAACCTCTTCTTCTTAACATTCCAAGTCAATTAAAACTGTCAATGAGAGAGGAAAAAAAGCCAATTCCATTTCCTTTCTCTTTCACCGCTTAAAATGTTTTTTAGGAATAGTATTAGTCTTTAAAATTCAGGTTCCAGGTACCTTAAATAGATGTTCTCCATTCAACCTGGTCAGTAAAACTTTCTCTTTAAAACTTCCTCTTGCACAATCTTGTCCAGTTGGGTTCTCCTTTGAGGTGGCCATTTCTGACCACCGCTGCAACTGCTTTTAGGAAAGAGAGTAATGGCCAGCCGAGGAGGAGAGATGTGGCTCTCCTCAACCTTTCTGATGGCTCCCCCTTCTTCACCACCTCTATGGGGTGGCTTCAGCCCTGAATCCGGGTGGCTTGGAGCACTTCGGTGGCGAGCACGGATCAAAACCATGCACGATTGTGATTTCGGTCCATCGCTGAAGAAGCCCAAACCGGAAGTCCCACATGGATCAAATTCTATTGAAACAACTTGAATCTTATCAAGTTACCTTCTGAAAACAAAATTATGTTTCATATTAGGGGAAAAAAATTGTGTTTCAATCTATTTCCAACTAAAATGATAACTTTTTTCTTTGTCATTATGTTACAGATTTACAAGATAGATGTAACATAATTTGTAAAAGAAAAGAAAATCAATAAAGACAAAAATGTTTGTTTTGTGTATGTTAAGTGAAAACTTCCTTTAAAAAAACCCTGTTAGTGTTAAAGTTATAATTGCTGAATATAACCTGTAAATTCCCTTTTTGAAGATTAATGTCTTTCAGATTTGTAGACCTTCAGCTGTCATAAATTCTCAGTCAACACAAGAGCCAACCAATAATGAAAATTTAAAATGACTGAAAACTGGAAAATGTAAAGCTACTGAAATTTAGTTCATATGAATGAAACAATGGAATTAGGATAAAATACATTAAAAATAATACTCACATTTGTTTCATTACTTTGCTTTGTGCTGCTTTCCTTAAATCTTCTATATTAAATGCAAATTAGCCAGTTTGAGACCTTTCAGTCTTCTGAGGTAAATAATAAAGGAAGGAGAAATGGATGGAAGAAATTTAAAGATGGAAAGTACTTGCTTGGCTTTCATCTTCTCTCTTCATTTTTTGACATAACATCAAGTCCTATTAGATCACATCCAGAAAAGTATCTCTATCAACTATGTTATGAGGTTTTTAAACAAAAGAAGAAAAGGAAAGAAATAGCTTCAAGATTAGCAAAAGCAAAGGATAGGGAAAGAGTAGCAACCAGAAATACAATATTTTTTTTTTATTTTTTTATTCTGTAGTGGTGGGTACTCAGTTCTTACAATAACTTTTCTTCTTATGAATGTAATCAAAAGCTCAGTGGATGGGAAAAGAAGACAGAATGTACAATTCTTTTCTAACAAGAAAAACAATGGGTGCTATGTCAGAGAAAAAAATGTCAAAATAGAAAATTACAGACAAAGCAGGAGATGCCTGCTTTTGGGAAGCAATTTCTGGATGGAAACTAAAATTGACATTGTAGTGGTGGGGATTATGTGTACTTAAGGTTGAGCTGGACTAATTTTTAACTCTGGAAAAGTTGGTGTAGAAACATACAGATTAGGAATCAATTCTAAACATGGTATGCATGGAGATCGTTATGGCATACAAATCAGAAGTTGCATTACATGTGCCCAGATTAATATTAACTATTTCATTGACTACTATTCTTTGCTTAATAAAACCCAGTTATATTTACAGTTCTGGTTGATATGCATGTAATATCATGTGCAAATATTGCCCATGAGGTATTATTTTTTGTCACTCACTCTATCATCTGGAACCATCTGCTTCAAGTTTCCTGTTGGACATTAAAAAAAAAAAAGAACTATTAAAATATGGTTCTTCCAGCTCTTAGTGTTGGGTGGTTGTGGAGCCCTGGGTTTTTGGTTCTTCTGGCTTGATGGGTATGGTGGTGTTTCCTGATATATGTTATTTATTCTTTAAATTTTAATTTGCTCAAAGTCATTAAGGAGTTGGGTAGCCTACTAAATCTAAATAAATAAACAAAAGCTCTTGTGCTTTCTCTTTCAAGTTCCATCACGCTAGACATTTATACTTCACCTACTGTTTCCTATTGCAGTAGATATTTCTATTCCTGAATGGTCATGCTGAGTTTTCAATTGAAGAGAATATAAGGTAGCTCAGGATGAACTGTGGAGTTCTGAGTACTCTCTGAGATTGGTTGTTTGCTTGCAGATATTTCATTACTGATGAAATGAATGGCATTATCCATGTAATGAATTAGTGTAAGGAAATGTCTGCAAGCAAAAAAAAAAAAAAAACAAGCTCAGAGAGCACTAAAGATTCCACATATTGAGATTTGCCCAAGGTTATTCTTATGCAAGAACAGTGTAATGCAGTCAGTGCTTAAGGTATTGGAATAGGAGGGTGGGACACCCAGGCAACAGTCACCTCTAACCATGAACATTTACTCTTTTGTGCAAATTAGTCACAGTGCAGCATATCTTGTTTTCATGGGGAGGAAAATGGGAAGACAGAACTTGAAGTAAGCTACCTTGAACTTCTGAATGAAAGATAGGAATGTAGAACCCTTGGTGTTGTCTGAGCTTATTTCCATGCAGACATTTCATTACCTAGCTAGGTAACATCTTCAGTCCTAGAAGGGAGTGATTCTTTATATTACCTACTGTTTATATGCAGTAGTTTTCTCTGTCAATGTTCCTGGGGTGATGTTTTCTCCGTAGTAGTTCTTTGACTGGGCTGTTGTTAACTGCTGAACTTTTTTTTTTTTTTTTTTTGGTCTGAATTGGTAGCTCCTTGATTAAGGTATTGTTTACTTTTTTATTGTTTGTCTGGTATTAAGCTTGGCATTAATCTTTGCTTGTCTGAATTTTGATTGCTGGCCAGGAAGTGTTCTGGTCTTTTTGTTTCCCTCTTAAAGCTTTTTTATTGTCTCTTTTGAATAGTATGTACCGTAAATGTTGTTTATATTTGTGTCTGTTGATGGATGATTTGTCTGAATGCCAAACTTCTAGGAGTTCCCTAGCATTTTTTGGATTTAGCTTGGTCTAGAATGCTCTCAGTTTCCCATATGAAATTATGGTTAAGTCTACCCATGTGTTGTGAAATTAAGGTGTTTTCATCATGTCTTTTGGCTGCTTGATAAATGCAGTATGGATTTATAGTCTTCTGCCTGTCTGCCCTACAGACTATCTATTACAATCCTTCAATTGTATGTTGTAGATGTCTCTTGTTTTTAATTCTTGGATCATTGGTTCTTTTGATTTATTTGAGATTGGTTTAGTTGGCTTCTGTTATACACAGATGCCATATGGTTGTAAGATGTTTATATCAGTATTGTTTTCTTACATAGCAAATGTAGGTTGGACTGTAGTGGGTTGGGTGGTTTTTTTAAAATAAAGTTTTGTGGGAATTCATTTTGTTGAAAATTGTTGTATAGGTAGTCAGTTTCCTATTTCTGGTGTTCTGGGTTGCTGAGGTTTGTGCTCATCTGAATAATATTCTTGCACAGCTCCTCATGTGGGAGGTTGGGTTGTTACTTTGGCAGTGGAGCACTTGATTGTAGAATTCGTTATGAAGAATTGAGGAGGTTACTTTTAGTCTCAAATATCCCTGAATTTATTTGGGACTAATGTAATTCCCCGGTCACCTACATGGTCCCTTTCTCAACTCATGTCAGAGTTAATGTGCTAAACAAGTGAGCTTTCCAGGAATTTTGTCTTTGTTAGTTTTTCTTAGTTATAATGATCTCCACTGTCAAATGGGGTAAAGAGAGAAAAAAAGGGGAGACTTTGTCCTTTGTAGAATCATTCACAATAGTTTACTGCAGAGGTTCTATTTTCACTGTTGTTGTTTTTTTGGAGGGGGAGGGAGGAAGACTGAGGAAATATTAATAGCAAATAATTTCCCAGCCTCTTGTATGCAATTCAGAATGATTAAAATATTATTTCTAGAGAATTTGACCAGAACATCCTAGATTGTGCACCTCCTGAAAGAAAGGTACTTCAATTTGCTATGTCTCATAGTCGTACCCAATAAGGAAGAGAGAATATCCTTCATTTTTTCCCTTTAAATTCTCAGTAGGGCACACCGAAAACCCAGGGCATTTTTGAGGGGAAAAAAATCAACCCTTTCTGAAAAAGGCTAAATGGTGGACATATTTATTGGTATATCTGTGAAGCAGGCAATAAGGAATTTTTTTTTAGAGAGAGGTTGAGAATAATATTTGCTTTTGTTAAACAGGTAAAGTAGATGTATAAATAGACTATGCATGTTTAACAGTTAACTCTTGTATGATTCTATATGAAGGGAGACACAGTTGACACACTGTCCAAGAAACATATCAAACAAAATAGCCATTTATTGTACTTTTTATTATGCAGACATAGTAGCCAGAGTTAAAACTGCCATTTATTTTGCTTCCTTTCCCACTGCTTAACATTTTTTGTATGATTTCGTACGAAAGGTCTATGTTATAACTTAAATTTCCCAGTGCAAGGGATGGTCAGCATTAATCACATCATTATGATAAATTTAGTGCTAAATGACCAGGATATAGTGTAGTGATCACTTCTCCCTTCTCTACTTAACAGTGACTGGTCTCATAGTTTAGAAAGTACACTGAGCCATGAGTGCACTGAAGAGCCTTTGGATGAATAAATCTGGCATGCTTTGGCAGTGTCAGAGATTTGTAGTTTATGTTCTGGTCTATTAGATTTGTAGTTTAATCTGCTATTGAGCTATGATTACAATCTCACATAAGCTCCTTCTGAGTATGATATGCAGCTTCTAGGTCACACTTCATCCTCTGTTTCTCAGTATCAGTTCATAGAAGCTCTCTAATCATATTTTTGGAGAACCTCTTCTCAAATACCACTCGTTCCACTTCCTCAAGTGTCCAGCTTTTTCATCTCTTTTGAAGAATGGCAGAAGATTTCACTCTCTCTCATTCCTCTTGCTCTGGAATTGCATCAGTTCACTGCAATTCCTTTGCCCTGAATTAATATCCTATATACAAGAGCTACACCAAATCAAGTGCCATATATTTTCAAGGACCACCCTGCAAAGTGGAATTTACAGATACTGAAATAATTTCTGGGAAAAAATAAATCACACAAGGGGTAAGAAATTGCCTTAACCTTAACTCCTTTAACTGAAGCCTTCCAAAATAATAATCTTATAACCTAGCAATACAAGCAACGGTTTCATATTTCAACTTCTCTTACCAAAAAATAAAAATAAAATTAAAAAATCAGTTATCATTCAATACTTCATGGTCAGAAGATCATTCCTTAGAAACAAATGAGCATTTGCTGAAAGCAATTACATATTGTAGATGGAATAGGGAATTAAATAGAAAGATACAATTCGTTTTCCTTATCCTATTCCATTTTTGTTTGTTCTGTTTTAATTCATTCTCCCTCAAATCTTTATAAAAGGAACAAATGACAGGCAAATGGAAAATCTGGCACCCATTACTCATATTTTCCAATTGAAAATTCATTCTCTGAATATCAGTTCTTATGTATACAGATTAGAGTCATGTATGTAGAAGAGAACAGCAGCAAACCCAAACTAAACCCTAGCTTTGAAGACAAGCTTTGAAACTTATGGATGTATGCCTAAAAATCTCAACAAGAATTGAGATAGCTGAATTGCTACTGTGTGCCAGTTAGAGGGAGGCTGGGAGGCAAGGGATAAAGCAAAGTAATTATATGGAATAAGCACTAGAAGGGATGTGGTTAATTTATTAGCTACTTGAACAAGCCACACTATAGCATCATATAGGATGTTCTGTGTGTTTTCCCTATTTTAAGGTTGTATTGACATTTTATGTATCTTTCCCAATCTTCCTAAACCTTCACTAAACTACTCGCAGCTTAATAATCTTAAGTCTCCAACAGGATCAATATTTCAATACATTATTTAATCCATTATTTCTTTTCTAATATTTATCTTAAATTTCAATTTCCTAGTAACTCCTCATTGATTCTTATTTCAATCAGGACAGCTACCTATCCATCCACATATTCACTGTTACTTCCTTTCATGAATGAGCCTACATATGTATTTGACTGACAAAGTATGACTTGTGATAAAAATGACCCAAAGGATTCATTTATTTATTTCCTAATTTCCCCAGAATGATAGTTTCTGGTTACAGGTAGTCTGTGACTTATAGCCATTCATTTAATTATTGTTCAAAGTTACAACAGCACTGAAAAATTGACTTATGACTGTTTTTTACATTTAACAACCATTATAGGATTCCTAAGGTTGTGTGATCAAAATCCAGATGCTTGGCAACTAATAGAATAGAATAGAATTCTTTATTGGCCAAGTGTGATTGGACACACAAGGAATTTGTCTTGGAGCAAATGCTCTCAGTATAATAAAAGAAAAGATGCATTCCTCAAGAGTCAAGAATCATAAGGTAATGATAATCATAGGGTACAATAAGCAATCAAATCATACTAGGAAAGTGTCAATATAAATCATAAGGATATAAGCAACAAAGTTACAGTCATACAGTCACAAGTGGGAGGGGATGGGTGATAGTAAGGAGTGATGAGAAAGTTAATAGTAATAGTAGTGCAGACTTTGTAAATTGTTGGACAGTGTTGAGGGAAATATTTGTTTAGCAGAGTGATGGCATTTGGGAAAAAACTGTTCATGTGTCTAGTTGTTCTGTGTGCAGTACTCTATAGCTTCATTTTGAGGGTAGGAGTTGAAACAGTTTATGTCCAGGATGTGAGTGGTCTGTAAATATTTTCACAGCCCTCTTTTTGATTGGTGCAGTATACAGTTGCATTGTTCCAGGGTCATATGATCACCTCTTGCATTCTGAGAAACAAAGTAAAGGGGAAAGCCAGATTCACTTTTAATAACTGTGTTGCTAAGCTAACCACTACAATAATTTTCATTTAACAACTGAATAGTTGTAAAATGAGGCAAAATTCACTTAACACATGTCTCACTTAACAGAAATTTTGGGCTCAGTTAAGTTGAGAATTATCTGTATTCATTTGCACCTTCCCAAACTGAAAGCTTAGAATGACATATACTTTCATGGATAATAACCTGTTTCACTGCCTATGATTTCTATTTTTTTTTTTGCTTCACAACATCAACCGTATTTTCTATCTGCTTCAGCCATTTTGCTTTCACAGTAACTGAGATCTGTGTATTCTAGAAAGCAGAAGATAAGTAGCGGGCTGTAGAAGATAAGCTCATTACAAGCTGGGTGAATAGGAACAATGACAAAATTCATCTTTATTTTGCTCTACATTTTAGTGAATACTATTGTTTTGCTCTTTGTTTCTGTCTTTGTTGTCTGCTTTTTTCAGAACTCTATACTCCTCTGCATTGTTTTGCATCAAAATTCTTTCTGTCTTTGGTTTGGCTGAATACAGGCACCAGCACTTGGAATTCTGAAGAATTCACTGATGGTAATTAAAAAGTTGGACCAAAATTTGTTAAACTGAGATGTTTCATTTCCCATCAAAGAAACTGCATCAGTCAAAAAATAAAAATAAAAAATAGATAGGCAGAGAGTCTGAGAATAATTGGAATGTACCAACTCTTGCCTTTGGTCTGGATGTTTGAGTCTTCATTGACATATCACTGAGGGTATCCATTCCTCTGGTTGTGTATCATCAGATAGCTCTGAAAGTTTCAGATTGTTTTCAGGTGAAATGTTGCTCCATCCTCTTATATGCCTGAAGCTGAGGTGGGTGGGTGCGGTGAATTAGAAATGTGTCCTGAGATTAGGCATTATATGAGCTTCCTAATGCTATTGATGTATTGAAGTCAGGAAACATTCTTGCTGTGTGATTCACAGTCCATTTGAATAAATGTTTGCTACACTAATGGATATTTCACCAAGCTGTATTCCTCACTGAAAGTTCTTTATGTTGACTGGAAATTCATGATATGAAAATGTGCAGGATGTGCATATGATTGAAGAGCCCATCAAGGTTCTTTGGTCTGATTTTAAAAATTGCATAATTATGCAAGTTGTCTCCAAGGTGGCCTCCACATGGCAGGTGCATCTTCTAAAGTGTTCTTATTGTATAGCTTTATTGAGTCTGGGCACACAATGATGAAAGTATCTAACAAAATTAGAATAATGCAGAGACAAAAGAGATACACTTTTTAAAGGACCTTTTCAAGCTCAGCTTTCCCTTTATATTTCCTTATGTTAAAATAAGACATGCAGTCAGCAGAGCTTCTAGAAATAAGGAGTCTCAAAAAATCAGATTTCTCTATGGGATAAACTCCAAAAGAGATATTTCTGTTGTGTCATTTTTAGTCTCACAGAAAGGAGCATTAGCCATCGTTTCAAGAATCTTGTTGACTATTCTTAACTTTTGAAATGAGATATGACTAAATTTATATGGTAATTATGCAATCTTGTATAAATATTTCAGGAAAGTGCAGAGCAGCATAACTTTGCATTAATAATCTGATAACCTGCTAAGAGCCTAAAAAATACACTGAATGTATAATCTTTGGGAATTGAGTGTAGTACAGTGGCTTGTAAAATGATTCCTGAATCTGTAAGTTACGCTCATAAAATGAGTTAACTTAATTTGTGGTTTTAAAAGAAAAATATATCTTTGTATAGTACAGGTAATAACAATTTAGCTGAAACTTTCTGTTTATGAAATACTGTATTAGAATAAACCATTCTGTACATTGTCTTTTCTCCAGGAATCCTGCAGAGGTAGTTGAAATCTTTATTTAATGAGATATAGATAAATCAGGAGAGTGACTTATGTGGGTTTATTTTATACACTAATATGGAAATGTCAAAACATCACAGACAAGACTACTATGAAAGTAAAGATATCCTGGACATTTGGTTATTTATTATTCTGACAATATCATTTTGCAAATCTAGGCTAAGAGCACCCCAATATTATTAATTTACAATAGTGCAGAAGGGAAAAGAAAACAAATTAAGGTGGGTTGGTTAATAATTAATAGAAGTTTCTAGTGGAGATAAATTGTCTAGATAAGTGTGCACCTCCTTAAAACTGCAGTAACTGATAAGCAACTGCTTATATTTAGCAAGTGCTAAATATTTTTACATTTAAATAATTAACTTGATGATAATTATGCTTATTTTAACATTTGTTATAGGGGGAAAAGTGTTTTATCTTGGTTTGCAGCCAAGACCTAATTCAAATAAGATATTTAGTATGGAAGAGAGAAAGACTATACTTGTATATGTATAGTGTACATTACACCAGTCCTTATATGATACCTAGAGGGGCAAAATTGGTTTCTCCACTCACAGGGAAAAAGAACAAACAAAAAAAGAAGCTATTTTTACATAATGCTCTCTATGCTGATTTGTTGTAATTTTACTCACTTGAATTGGATTGGATTTGATTATACCATGAATTATATTCATACTTAAACTCATGATAACTTTTTTTAATATACCTAGGATTACAATTTATGATACGTGTCATCTCATTTACATTTTTAATTCTGCATTAGAATTAGAAGCCATACTTTGCTCAGCTGCAAATCCTATACATCCTTATTGTGTGACTGACTGATCACTCTGTATATTAGGTGATATTACTTATAGTTGGGTAGATACTACCTTCAACCAATTAATTTTTTATGAACCAGAAATGTCCTTGAAATGGACTCTGCATATAGTATATCCTTTTGCAGAACATACAGCTTCTCAATTATTATTATTATTTTTCTTTTTGGCATACTGAATTATTGCTGTCTTGCATCCTGTGATTTGAAGTCTGCAAATTAATTTTCCTGGTGCACAGGTAATAATGTGCCATTGCTGAAGCTTCCAAGCCCTTACAGATTAGATCAGCTGAGAATAAGTATTTTCTTAGCATTCCCAACTAATTTGTCTGATAACCAGATTAGCAATCCATTTGAGAGGGATTTATACTGTTGATTTGACCTAAACTAATGCTTCATTATGAATGTTTAATCTGATATATTGGATGCCTGCAATGGTGTGAGCAATGCTATAATCTTTTTGGTAGACAGAGTAAAAAAAAAATCCTTAATCTGGCCACTAAATTTTGGATATAGCCAAAGATGAATATTTATATTTTTAATTTTCTAGGGATTGTTCCATAGAGAAGTAGAGGGTTGTAAAACATTTGAGAACATCTTCTAAAAGAACAACAAATGTAGACAAAGAAAAAATGGTCAGTTACTGACAAACAGAGGAGATTGGTTTAATGTGCATGATATATTGATTGTTTCCTTAAATAGAACAGTGTTTGGAATGAAAGAACTCAGAATGGTTGCAGTTCTTCTGATGGTCCTTACATTACTAATAAAATGAATAGGTTGTCTGAGGAAATATCTTTGATAACAATGCCCAACCTACTTCTTAGTAAGCTAGAAAAAATTCGAATAGATAGCACCACCACTAGATGGATTCGCAAATGGCTGACAAACTGTACTCAATAAGTAGTCCTTAATCGGTCTAAGTCTACATGGAGGGAAGTAAGCAGTGAGGTGCCACAAGGTTCCGTCTTAGTACTCTTCAGTATCTTCATTAATGACTTAGATGAGGGAATAGAAGGGGAACTTATCAAATTTGCAGATGATACTAAGCTGGTAGCAATAGCTAACACCCAAGAAGATAGGCTCAAGATCCAGATGGATCTTGACAGACTAGAACATTGGGCCGTATCTAACAAAATGAAATTCAATATAGAGAAAAGTAAAGTCCTACACTTAGGCAAGAAAAACCAAAAGTACACATATAGACTGGGTGAAATCAGGCTCAATAGCAGTAACCGTGAGAGAGATCTTGGAGTCCTAGTGGACAACCAGCTAAATATGAGCCAGCAGTGTGCAGCACCAGCCAAAAAAGCTAATGCAATCCTAAATTGCATTAACAGAGGGATACAATCAAGATCAAGTGAGGTACTAATACCACTCTATAAAGCCCCAGTAAGACCACACCTAGAGTACTGCATCCAGTTTTGGTCATCACATTATTAAAAAGGTGTTGAGACTCTACAAAAAGTACATAAAAAATCTTCCAATATTTGAGGGGCTGCCACAGAAAGGAAGAGGTCAAGCTATTTTCTAAAGTGCCTGTAGGCCAGACAAGGAATAATGGATGGAAACTGAATCAGGAGAGATTCAACCTGGAAATAAGGAGAAACTTTCTGACAGTGAGAACAATCAACCAATAGAACAATTGCCCTCAGAAATTGTGAGAGCGCCATCACTTGAGACTTTCAAGAAGAGATTGGACTGCCATTTGTCAGAAATGGTGTAGGGTCTCCCGCTTGGGTGGGGGGATTGGATTAGATGACCTACAAGGTCCTTTCCAACTCTGGTTATCTGTTATCTGTTAACTATTCTCTGAATCAAAAGCCCATTCCAAAGCTTCCATTAAATATTTAAAGAACAGTGCAGAAATAAATATTGAAATGTATGTTCTCACCAAATTGCATTCTGATCCAGCCCCACCTTTGATCCTGTCTGGGTTTTGCTTCTTCTTCAACAAAAGTAATATATGGACATTTGGAAAATTAAAAAATGACACTCCTATTGCAACCCCTATGTCCAGAGGTGGTATTCAACAGGTTCTGACCAGTTCTAGGGAACTGGTAATGGAAATTTTGAGTAGTTTGGAGAACTGTCAAATACCACCTCTGACTGGACATTTTACAGTATTCATCCCCTGCCACACCACCAAGCCACGCCCACAGAACCGCTAGTAAATTTTTTTGAATCCCACCACTACCTATGTTGCCTACCAGTTTGAGCAATTCTTTGTAAGAGGCATTTGTTTTAGAGATCTGCACAGACCGATTAATTTTTCTGAAGAAGGTTCATGATTATTTTAATTGGTTTTTTTTAAAACAAATTTTATTAATTTTACAATTAAAAACAAATCAACAACACATACATGAATAGAAGAGCGAAGAAAAAAAGAAAAGAAAAAGAAAGGAGAAAGAGGAAAAAAGGGGAAAAAAAGGAGAAGTGACATAAATCAAGAAGAGAAAAGATCTTACAAACTGTCAAAAATGAGAATGTTTTTAAGCAATGATTTTAATTGTTTATGAAATCTACTCCTTCTCAGATCTGACCCTGATCCCTTAATTTGCTTAAATCATTATAACTGTCTTAAATATATATTTCTGAAGGAAGTATGTGTGATTCCACCCTTTTAAAAATTCACTTGACATTCTGAAAGCAATGCTATTGAAGTTAAGCTTTCCACTGTGTTCCTGGATAGGAGGGAAGAAGAGGGGGAAGATTTATTTCACTATTCAGAAGAAAAACTGCAAACACTCCATTTTAAGTAAACTGGGCTGGATGGTGATACATTTATTACTGTACAAACAGATGCTCGGCTGGTAGCACTTTGTAATAAAAGAAGGAACTTTGTTCTGAATTATGGTTGTGAAGGCTTACTGAGTGGAAATTGTAATAGGCATAAAGTGAAATAATCATAAAACTGGAGAAAGGGGAAAATACTGTGAACAAATAAATGGGAAAATCATTTGAAATAAATTCAAAAATTTAATGCAAATGTAGAAATCAGCAGCTAATGATTGTGGAAGTGAGATGGTTGAAATGTACCTAATTAATTACTATAAGTAGGTTTAAAAGAATCCTTAATATCATCCATCCCATTGAATCGTTGCACTTAGGAGTTTATGAATTCTGCAAAATATGAAACTAACAAGCATATCTTCATTTTGGCAATGAATGGGGCTAGTCCTATGCATTCCAGAGTTCTAGTGGAATTCCCGAGCATCCTGCTTTTTGGGCTGTAGGTTGCTAATGGAAGGGTGAAAACAAATAACATTTTCAAGAATTTAGAAGAACGTGTGTGTTTTTAACCAAATGAGATATATTGCTGTTTTTGACTTCATAAATGTTTTCAAAACTGTCACTGAAGTTCTTGCATTTTTAATTACTGCATTATCTCATCCTAAAATCCTGGGAGAATGTGTAGAAATAGCTTGCCTTAAATGGTGCACATTTTGTGAGCTTCCTGGCAAAAAGGCAGAATAGGACAGGTCCATGCAAAGATTTCCTCTCTGACAGAAGATCATCTATTAAATATTCTGGAGAATGCTGTCTCCCTGGTGGCAACCTGGCAATAGAAAAGTCTCATCCTCAGTCTTCCAGCATTTAGAAAAACAGCAAAAATGGGTCTGTTTCATTAAACCTGCCATTATTAAATTAATTTCAATTCCCTTGCCTTTAATTTGGATTTTAATTGCATGGGTTTCATATTTTGCATTTTGTTTTATTGTTATAAGAACTTTTGAACATGTACTGCTTGTATAAAGATGAAGTATAAGATTGTGATAATCTGGCTTATCATTTAAAGATGAGAGATTTCTGTGGTAGTCCAGTTTGAATTACAAATAGTGGGTGAACATATAAATGGTTCCCAGCAATTTCTTAATATTGTAGGCAGTGATTGTTGTGGTGTGCCAAAAGCACACAGGTGCTGCCACTCACAATGCAATGTGCCCTGCCCCTTCTGCGCATGTGCGTGCAACACCCCCACCCCTCCCCCTTACCTGCACTGTGCATGTGCATGCCTCTCAGCTGATTTTCGGCCCATTTGAGGCCATTTTTGTCCTCCTGGAGGCTCAAGGGAAGCCTCTGCAGCCTCAGGAGACTGAAAAATGGGCCTTCTGGAAATACCAGAAGAACCCATTTTCAGCCTATGGAGCGCTTCTGGAGCCCAGGGGAGGCCGTTTTGCCTTCCTGGGGGCTCAAGGGAAGCCTCTGCAGCCTAGGGAGGCTGAAAATGGGCCCATTTTGGCACTTCCAATATCTTCAGAAGGCCTGTATTTTGGCCACCCGAGGCTGCAGAGGCTTCCTCCAAGCCCCGGGAGAGCGAAAATGGCTTCCCCTGGGCTCCAGAGGCCCTCTGTAGGCTGAAAATGGGCCCTTTAGTATTTCCAGAAGACCCATTTTTCAGCCTCCCAAGGCTTCCCTCAAGCCTCCAAGAGAAAACAGCCTCGAATGGGCCAAAAATCAGCACACATGTGCAGCGCAGATAAGTTTGGCTGGGGCTCATGTGCCCGCACAAATGGCTCTGCATCCAAGCTGTGGCACAAGTGCCATAGGTTCGCCATCACGGTTATAGGGTATGGATTGCGAGGGGTATTTAAGTCAGTCTTGAGTCCTGGCAACTACATGAATAAGTCAAGGCAATTGGTTTGGGCACTAATTTTTGAAAATGGTTTGTCATGGCTTCTTCCTAGAGTTGAGAGAGAGTGATTAAAGTCATACATATAATTTTTGTCTAGATTGGAATTCATGGTCTCTTGTTTTCTAGTTCATTGTCTTCAACCACTGTTGGTGAGCTATTGACTTTGTCCATAAAGTGTTGATATTCATAAAATGGACATGAGTTCATACAAGCCTTCTGAGAATCTTATAGCCAAATTTTATAAATCTCTTCTGTAAAGAAGAAAAAATAATAATTTTGTTTTTTTAATGACAATTTCCCTTCCATCCTGCTTTCTAACTTTTATCTAAACATGCTACAACATGTGATGTGAACATATGCTTTAATCTCTTTAGAATTTGTGATGATAGCAACACACCTTTAACCAAATATTTTCACAAATCATTCAGAATCAATTGTCATGAACTCCCAATAATCATTTGCTTTTTTGGTTTAGCAGATGCCACTGTATTTTTTATAGATATTTCCTATTAAGATGCCATATGAAACTTTGTTCAGATGCTGCCATGTACACAATAGTCATCTAGGCTGACCAGTATCTATTCTGAGGACAACCCTTACTTTTATGTTCTTGAACATGAAATGCTTTTTCCTAACAAGCCATGTGAATTTATGAAAAAGGTGCACTTTAAAAAAATATCCAATTGCATAAATGTAAGCAAGAGTAGACACAACAACAGGAAAATTCATTAGGCTGCAACTCCTCTCTCCACTGCCTATCCCCCACCCATATTTTCTATTATTACATACCCTGCAAAAATGCTGTAATGTGTGTGCTAATTGTTTTGTGAAAATCTACTGGGTTATTTAGCATTGGTTGTACCTTCAGCATTTCATTACTTTCCAACTTCATGGTTTACAATTTTTCTCTGTCTGGACTACAATTCTTGAAGTTCTCACTCATGGTCCAAAGTTCTCTTTGCTGTTGTTTAGTCAATAAAAACTGAAGAATATGTTATGCAAACAGTTTGAATAACCACTAAGCAAAGATTGGCTTAACCTATTGCATAAGTTCAACAAGGCTTTCTTAATATGTAGTTCTTCAGATGTTCTGAACTCCAGTAGACTCAACAATATGGCCAACAGATAGGAATATTTAAGCAATGTTCAGCAATATCTAGGGAGCTATATATTGTGCACTATGCTTCGATATCACATAAATGTCTGTTGTAAACCACAAGCATGCCCTTTGCTTAGGGATATCATCACTCAAAGAGCCATACTTTTCCTTAACTCAAACATGTATTTTCTTTTCACCATACAGCTACCGGGCAATGTGCCCACCCAGATCCAACACACCTCTCCTGTTTTATATCCAAATTCCTGAATGGTATCTGCAGAACTAAAAAAAATGAAAAGGGGATGGGCACCAAAATTATGTGGGATGAATCCTATCATGAAAAACTAGAACGCTTAACCCAGGGAATTCTATTCTATGAAAAGTTAATATTGAGACAAGGACAAAATGATTGCAATATATTTTGGATTTACATTACTGAACATCAACTAGTTTAGATGATTTGTGAATCTAGGGCAGGCATTCTTTATTGTTTCATGCCTATTGCTAGCCCTTCGATATGGCCTGAAGAACCATCTTTGATAGAAACTTCAAAGTTACAATTTATGTGTCTCTGTCCTAATTTGATGTCACTCACCCCTCTTTTTGCTCCAGAAAAAAAACGATCATTTTTAGCAATTCTGAAAAATTTCTGCTGCCTGTGCAGTAACTGGCAACACTTCTTACTGATTATTTCCAAAATAATAATAATAATAACCATTATCTCACTGCTGCTCAGTTAACTGGATACAGTTTGAAATAACACAATAAAGGTATGGTAGTAGTCATAATTGGTAATGTTAGTTTGGATTGTTACAGTAATATTCATGTAGTCTGAAAGAATATAGTTCTCCTGAGTAGTCTTTTCTCTTTCTAGGACAGGTTGTAATTTCTTCTGCTTCAAAAGATATTTAAAGCTAATTATTAAGGCATTCTCCAAATAAAACATGGAGAAGTTCATATTTAATCAGAATACATTCTTGAGAAGTACAGATCGTTTACCATAAAGTGCTCACATGAGCCAAAAATGCAATAAAATGACTTGTAATTCTTGTTTATCAGAAAGTTTAAGTCTTCATGTGTGACATAACTATGTCTAGCTGCTTTTTTTCCTCAAAATCCAATCCATTCTTTTCAAAAAGAGGAAAGCTCTGCACATTCTGTGAGCAGAGATGAACCATATTTCTGTCATAATAATATCAGATGTGAGCGGGTAGGGAGAGGGAGAAAAATAATTTGCTTCACTTATGACCAAATGGAAAAGACATTTCACAGCACTTACATCAAGGGGGCTATCATTTCAACATTCTCCCCCCCCCCTTTTTTTTCTTTTCCCTTTTGTTCCTAGGCTGCTTATAATAAAAGTGTCTAGCATTTTGGAAAGTCCTTTATTTGCAGGATTTCTGAAATGCAGATGAGAAGATGCAGAGAGACCAGGCCTAATATTTGTTGTGTTTCTGTGAGAAGAAACCAGTTGAATTCTTATTCTGAAGTGTTTTGTGAGGTCGCTGATCACTGTGAACTGAGTAATTAATAGCTAGCCTGCAGTTTTTGATAACACAGTCATGTAGGGGTTTTTCCATGGTGTTGTTAACTGCAGCCTCCAGAAAAAAAATAAAAATAAATTAGGAGTTATGGGACTGAAAAAAAGCAAAATGGGTCCTTTTCAGAAGGAGAATAGAGAAGCATCTTTTATTTAGCCAGTGCTTGAATGGTCTTAGTTTTACTTATTTGTTTATATCATTTGGAGACCCCTGTTCCAACAAATTCTATTATGAGAGTTTACAGCCAAAGAGGAGAACTATGCAAACTCCTAAGCTTTACTCAGGTATTCAGCAAAATTGTGAGATATTATTCCTGTTCAAGGAAGCAGAAAAAGGAGCCCCTCTCTTTCTCAAATGGCGTTCTCACACATGAAGGGAAACTATCTTTAATCAAAAGATCCCCCCTGTTTATAGGAAATCTCCAGATGAATTAATATTTTGATTTTCCATTCTCCTGATTTGGTAGGAAGCTTTTACTAACGATAAAAGACATTACATGAGCCTTGTTTACTGCATTGATTCCAGTATGCATTTTTCAGAATACATGAGAAGGGTAAAAGTAACATCTTGATTCAATGTCTGGAGTGGGTTGGAAAGGGGGACAAAAAGGGGACAAAAGCAAGCTAGAAGTCAGTTCAAATTCAAATTCTGAAGTGAGATGTTATGACTTCATAACTTCAGAAATTATGAAGATATGAAGACAAACAGAAGTGCTATTCCCCAATTTTGTAGTTGCATATTTCAGATATTGAGACTTGTGTAATTCCATAATGCTAGTGCTCATGTATCCCTTATTTTGAAGGATGTCACAAGCCATCTTTCACTGTGGGATTTATGGGGTTCATCATCATCACCATCATCATCATTATTATTATGATGGTTAATCTTTAATGAGATTCATAGCCTTTGGGGTTCATTGGTAGCTCAACAGCTCAAGTCCTAACCAAGGACCTTGGAACTGTTAAGGTAGCGTCGGAGGATATAAGCTGTTCCAAATAGGGTGTATTTTTGTAGAATCAGGGTACTCAAGTCTGATAAATTCAGAATTTCCAAATAGAGAGGTAGCCCTTTAGGTATTGCTCCAAGAGCTCCCATTACAATTGGGATAACACATGATTTATTTTTCCAAAGTCGCTCAACTTCAATTTGTAAGTTCCGGTACTGATTTTTTTGTGTGATTTTTCTCTTGCTGCTTGTCTTCAATTTGTGAATCACCAGGTATTGCAATGTCAATGAACCTTTTTCTTTACTACTACTACTACTACTACTACTACTACTACTACTACTACTACTACTTATTATTATTATTATTATTATTATTATTATTATTATTATTATTATTATTATTATTATTATCTTTTATTCGTTAAACATGAAACTCAGTCGAGTGAACATTTAAAAATATCAAATATCATTGACTGGTGCTGATTATTGAGACGTGGTGCTGCCAGTATCCTCGATATCAATCAAGGAGAGATTTAACCTGGAAATAAGGAGAAACTTTCTGACAGCGAGAACAATTAACCAATGGAACACCTTGCCCTCGGAAGTTGTGGGAGCACCATCACTTGAGACTTTCAAGAAGAGGTTGGACTGCCATTTGTCAGAAATGGTGTAGGGTCTCCTGCTTGGGTGGGGGTTTGGACTAGATGACCTACAAGGTCCCTTCCAACTCTGATTATCTGTTATCTGTTATCTGAGCTTGGTTGTTTTCTTGCAGTTGTTTCATTACCTAAGCTAGGTAACACTACCTCATTTGGATAATGAAACATTTGCAAGAAAACAACTAAGCTCAGAGAGAACCAAGGACCCCTCATTTAAACTTTAAGCTACAAATATTCCCCTTTATTGTTTGTCTTTTCTTTTCAAATCATTTATTTAAGGGTAGATAAAATGGCTTTGCTCCTTTTTAGATGTGGCCTAATCTAGCAATTTAAATCTATAAATTCAAAATCCTATAAGGTTCTCATTAGCACAGACATCTGTGCAGCATTTCTTTATAAGAAGACAGGCATGCACTATGGGGAAATCAGGCAGACTATGCATGCAGATGAAACTGAGCCCATAACTAGGCTGGCTCCCCTGAGAAAATTTCTTCAGGTCTCTCATCCTGGTTTCCTTTTAACCGTGTCACTTCTACAACTCACAATGAATGTGACAGAATGAGTTCCATCATATTTTATTAAATTAAATTTATGAAGAGTGCAGAGTTTCATGGCTTCCAGGGCAACCATAGATTTACCTCAAATAATCTTAGGCTTGAACTATATAGGTGGACACTTATTAAACTTCGTTTAAAATTTCACAGCAGTGAAGAATTGATCTGAATAAGAAGATTGTCACACCCAATTGCCATGGATAGATTATTTCCTTGTACAGATGAGGTACTTAGCTCTTAAGCACTTAAGCTTTACAGTGCTTTATAGCCCTCTCTAGCAGTTTACAGAATCAGCACACTGCCTCCAACAATCTGGGTTCTCATTTTACTGTCCTCAGAAAGATGTAAGGCCGAGTCAACCTGTAGATGACTACCTATTGGCCACATAGGCAAATGGACTGGTTGAGATGGTCAGCTCCAGGTACTTTATGACCCCTTCTGGATCCTGATGGGTACTTGGGGAGTTTCTCACTGATTCTGGCAGGCAATTTTTTTAACTGGTGCAAAATGTGATGGTGAGAGCACTTTTGTTTGCCCCTTTGCTGTGGGAGCTACATTGGATACTGGTTTGTTACTGGGTTCAATTCAAGGGATTGGTTATTACCTTTAAACCCTATATGGCATGGGGTTAGGTTACCTGTGGAATTATCTCATCCCTATCACATCAGCCCATCCCACATGGTCAGGTAGGGGAAGTATATGACCCCATCAGTTAAAGAATTTTGACTGGCAAGGTCCAGGAAGATGGCCTTCTCTTCTATTGTCCCTGCCTTCTACAATACCCTCCTTCTAGAGGCAAGGTGAAACCTAATTCTCCTGGGCTTTGAAGAACTGGTTCTACCAACTTGCTTGTGACTTAATAAGCATAACCCTTGGGGTGATTGGTATCTTGATGGCCCTCCCCCCACCTATTTTAACTGATTTTATACTTTGTTTTTAAATTGTCTACCACCCAAAGACATTCTGTAAGTGAGATCGGAAGCATCTAAATTTGACAAATAAATTGTGTGAAGGGGCTGGTTGATTATGACCACAAGGTTCTAGCAGATCCCCTGATGAGAATGTATTTGAGCTGCCTCCCTTTGCTGTCTCCAATTCCATTTTCTTTTTCAAAAAAAAAAAAAAATATTCTAGAAAAAAAAACATTTATTTGACATACTTTTTAAAACAGACAAATCAACACACACACACATACACACACACATTTTACAGCGTATATTGGACAATGGTTAATTTTTTTTTCTTTATCTTTATCATTGACATGATCTGCCTTGTTACAATAACTCCTTCGTTCTTTTAATATTTTATTTTCTCTACATAGTTTATAATTAAATGCACATCTTCTGTCATTTCCATAACTTATCCAAATATCAAATATTACCTTTTCTTTAACCAATCATACCAAATGTTCCATATTTCATAATAGTCACTATCTTGTTTTTTTTTTTTTAACAATTTGGTTAGGCTATCCATCTCAGCACATTCATGTATTTTTTTAATTACCATATCCTCTGAAGGAATGAAAGACAGTTTCCAGTTTTGTGCATAGGTTATTCTGGACGCAGTTATGATGTGCAAAATTAAATATTTATTTTTTTCTCCATGTTTAAATCTATCATACTTAGCAGAAAGTTTTCAGGTTTTAAATTTTGTTTTGTTATATTTAAAATCCAATTTCTAATATTTCTCCAAAACTTCTGAGCATATGGGCAAGTCCACCACATGTGAAAATATGTTCCTTGTGCATTGGGGAACATCTTAGCCAGTCTCGCAGGAGGTAGATGCCAGAGATGAACCATTTTATGTAGGTTTTCTTTATATGAGACTGACATGGTTAATTTGTAATTTGTTTGCCAGATGTGTTCCCACTTATCTAATTCAATATTATGACCCACGTTTTTAGCCCAAATTATCATAGATTCTGTGACTGTTTCTTCTTTTAATTTGTAATCCAAAAGATATTTATATGCTTTACTAATTGTTTTCTTTTCCTCTCCTAGCCATATTTTATCTAATTCTTGTGGGATCATATTAAAGCCAAATTGTTCTCTATCTTTTTTATGATGGGTTTGTATTTGTGCAAAGGGCCACCATGCTATCTCCTTTCCTTGAATTTGTATTTGGTTCCTATTTTTAAGCTCTCCAGTATCATATAGTAAATCTTTATACCTAACAAAATTTTCATAATCCAATAGATTTGGATATGTGACTGCTTCCAATGTAGATATCCACAATGGAACCTTTGGGTAGTGGTTTTTTTTAATCTTTTTCCAGATATTAAACAACACATTTCTTACATGGTGCCTTTGGAAATATGAATGTTGTTTAGACTTTCCATCCCACACGAAGGCGTGCCAGCCAAGTTGGAGATCAAAACCTTCTAATACTAATAACCTTCTATTTTCTAATTTAACCCAATCCTTAAGCCAGTTTACTATAGCAGCTTCATAATATAATTCAAAATCTGAAAGGCCAAATTCTTTTTTCTTGGCATCCTGTAATAATTTATATTTCACTCTGGGTTTTTTTTCCTCTGCCATATAAATTTAGATATATATTTGTTTAATTCTACAAAAAAGTTCTTTTCCAATTTGACTGGCACTGTCTGAAACAGGAACAACAGTTTGTCTTCAATTCTATTTGTCTCCTTTTACTGCAAGAGATTGAAAGAGCAGAGTAGATATTTGGAATATCAATTGTGGAAGATGAGAGATGGATCTAGCTGAGAATGAGTATATGCTCATCAGTAGTAGGATTTAAGAATTTTTACTACCGGTTCTATGGGCGTGGCTTGGTGGGCATGGTATCATGATATCAAACTTTCTTTTAGGGAGGAATTGAAAACAAAATCTTCCCTGGAATGCTTCTGGAGAGGTAAGTAAATAGATACTCTGTAGTCTCAGGGGACATCGTTGCCTAAAAACAGCTGGATACAAGATCCAGGCTGTTGATAATTTTCTCTAGAATAAGAGGGATCTTGAGATCTCACCTGTATTCTGGACAACTGTGGTTTTTTTCTCTTTTTTCTGTTTGTTTGTTTACTGAGTTAATAGCAGAAATGGATATTATGCAACCACTTGTGATCAAGAGGGAATCATGGATTTAATCATGTTCTGGGCTATTAATGTAGCCTTTTTAAAAACTCAAAATTCAACCCAACTTAATTTTTAAAATCACCTTGGAGTTTAATTTTTGTTGTTACCTTTTAAAAAGTCAAAATTTTCAGTTTTGTCATATTTTTTGGTAATATATATCTCTATATCTCTATCTCTATCTCTATCTCTATCTCTATCTCTATATCTATCTATCTATCTATCTATCTATCTATCTATCTATCTATCTATCTGTCTATAATTTGTATTTGGTTCCTATTTTGGATTTGGATCCTATATCAACAGGATAACTATAGTGTGGTTTTAGAATTTGGATGAAATTATTTTAAAAAACGTATGGAGGTTCAATAAAAATGTCTCTGCCTGCAGGAAAGAATTTCTGTATTTACAAGTTGATAAGAAAACGTTTAAGGCTAACCACTAGAAAGCTCCAGATGGGTATGTTAAAATTGTTTTATGATCTGTGGACTCAAGAACTGCATGAGTTACCTAAGCCTATATCACAACCAAAGAATGCTGAAAGGAATCAAATATTTTTGAATAATTGATAAGGATATTATGGAAGGCCCTATAACTTACAAGAAATAGATGAAAATATTCAGATTTACAAATTGAGCTGGAGGACTATTTAAAAAAAAACAACACACAAATAAGATACAAACAATGTGGATCACCCTTTAAAGTTGAAATATGAAAGATTTGCTGGACAGACTACACTGAAATTACAAATGGACTTTGATAAAAAAAACAACAACAAGGACTTTGAGAGAAGTGGAAGAAAGCAGAAGTTTCAATTTGATGATTTAACGATTTCTGGAAGAAAGAACAAATGCAAAATTGGTTTGTTTGATTCTGATTAAATATTGGGTTGTTACTTCTGTTGTTTAAGGAATACTTTGTTTCGGAACTAGTTTAGTCTGTAATATCTATGTTATTCTGATATATATGGTAAATAAGGAGTTATTATAGGCAAGAATTACTAACTGGTGTTATTTAGTGATATTTGAGTGGATAATTTTTGCTTTGAAAATGTTTTAGGTGGTGTAACAGGTTAGTTTGTTGTAAAATATATGTTGGTACTTTTGATATATAAGTGAGGGATTATTATTTCTGGTAATGTTGAATAATTTTTAATTTTTGCCATCATTAGTTAATTGAAATTAGATTTTGATTATTATAGGAAGGGATTAGGGGAATTATGTTTTAAATAGAAGTGAGAATATATGTCAATGTTGTTAAGTATTTTATTATTGCATCCATGCTGATTAATCAGGTGAGCTGAGAATTTAGAGATGAATTTATAGAAAATGGGGTGAGGCGTACAATGAAGATGTATTTGCTTATACTTTAAGAGTCAAAGATAAGTTGTTAATGTTGAGTATACTTGTTGGGGATGAAGGGGACAATTCCTTTTCTTATGTTTTCTTTTTCTCCTTTTTTATTTTGGTGGGGCTTTCTATACTTTCTAAATATTTTTTCTCCTTGTTATATATTTTTGTATTAGATTTTTGTGTCTGGTGTGTCTGTTTAATATAAACCTTATTATAAAAAATATTGGAAACAAAAGAAAACAAGATCTAAGCCGCCAGGCCTTATTTTCTGTCAAGTTTCATACCTGGACCTGTGACTTAAATGGTACTGGTTGGTATAATGGGTGAATTTTGTTGGGACTGAACAGGTTCCTAGTAGTCCTTTCAGTGTAGCTTTCAGTACTCTTCTGGAATACTTTTTTCCATAGGACTTTTCTCTTAGGGATGCCTTACTTCTTCTTGTTGTTGTTGTTGTTGCTTCTTATATTCAATATTTGAAATATTTTATTTTTAAACCTACTATGGATGTTTTAATGATAGCCAGATATTATGGTTGTTTTATTTCTCCATATTTCAGTCGTCTATAAAAATATTCTGAAGTAGGACAGAGAAATTTGGAAGGGATATTTATTGACTTGGAATGAAGCAAACATGCCATTATAAAATTAATTCCTTGCTTAATCCATTTGTCCATTCTGTGGTACTGCAAAGGACAGCACAACTGCAGTTATGAAGTTTGCAGCACAAACACAGAGGGCTTGATTTGAAAAAAAAAAAATCCTTAATTCTAGTAATTTCCCCAGTGGAGCTGTTTGGCATTTAAGTTTGACAAGATTTAGTGTGATCTTTATTCACATCTAGTGACATCAGCTAGCAGTTCTGGTCTACTCAGTGGTTTACGTTATGGGAAAAAACAAAACAGCAATTTAATTCTATATACTTCTACTTCAATTCCTGATAATTAGTAGGGGAAGGGGGAAGGGTCTCAATATTGCTTATATGCACACCTCTTTGTTTAGGTATAAATCCAAGGCTGTCAACTTGGATTCCTTTCCTGCCCCCATTACATTTTACCTTTTGTTGTTCTGCAGTAGGCTTCAACATACTGTGGAAGATACCCTGTTTCTCCAACAGTATGGCCTCCCCCAATAGGAAGTCCCAGCATGTTTTATAGGCATGAAATGAAATTAAGCCCCACCACCCAAATCAAGGCCTATATTAAAACATGCGAAATGGGGGGGAATGGTTGGGGGGCTTGCCGTTAGGAAGTACTTTTGTTGCACACCCGGATATGGTGCTGCCTGAATTGACCCCAATATGAAGTGCCCCACCAATGCCAAGGTCAACATCCAAGCCATCGCCACCCTGAAGATGCAAGGGCTCAAAAAAAAAAAAAAAGACTCGGCCTTATTATATGAGAAACACGGTAGAATAATGGTGAAGAAGCAGAAAAATCAGTATCAATAATAAGAAAACACTGGAAAGATTTTGGGTTTTGGTTAATGATAGTATCAGTGAAAACCATGCGAAATTCTAGAAAATGAGCTGGATGGTTGATGGATGCTGCAACAATCAGAGTGAATGGGGTCAGTTAGGAGAAACTGGGAAGATCAGAAGAGCGGGATTTGGCAGTAATATTGGTGTCTTGAGTGGAATGATAGTAGGAAGATCAAGGAAAGGATTTGTAAATTTGCTATTGCCTAATATTTAACCATCATTTTTGATTAAAATCCCACTCAGTGGGATTTGCTATAAGTGTCTGAAAGTTGAAAGAATGGCTATGGTAGCTGCAATATGATCATATCTGATTTTAATAAAGCTTAATTCAAAATCCCAGCATTGTTTTTTTTTTTTTTTAATGAAATAATGCAGTTATCTCTTTATAAAACTATAACTTATCTTCCAGTTACAGCTACTGTGCTTATGGGTTTTTTTTAATGCACTAAACTGTAGGAGAATGGAGCTCCATTTTTCTAAATCTAAACAATAGTCAAATCAGGCTACATGTGCAGTTACATTGTACAGCTTTAATTAGAAGATATTTCCTAGTAGTTTTTGCATTTCATTGTTTCCTGTTTAGTACACTAAGTGATCCATTATTTGTAAATGGCCAAGTGTCATTTTAAGCACCCGGCTTCTTCTCATTATTTTGTCCTTTGTTTTATTGAACATGGTTTTCTATGAAAAATTGTGTTTTTTAAAATCTCTTTCCATAGGCAAAAGAAATACATATAAGAATTAGAAATCACTAATAGTCCACACTAAATAAAAACCAATTAGAAAGGGTCTGTTTTTTTATAAGGCTATTTAACTGTACAGAATTGAATTAGAAGAAAAAACCCACACAAATGCATCTTGATTCTCTACAAATTCAGTAAATACACTGAGAGCTTTTGCACTAGGGGAAATTCCTTGTGTGTCCAATCACACTTCTATTCTATTCTATTCTATTCTATTCTATTCTATTCTATTCTATTCTATTCTTCCAATTAAAGTCCTTGTTTGGAAGCTGACTTCAAATGTACATAAGAGTTAAGATATGGAGCAGATTTTTTTTCATGTCATACCTTAGATGATAAATTCACAGCACATGCATTTCTTAGAGTGATTTCCAGTACTTCTGTTGATAATGTTTCATAATTCCTGAGTAATACAGTATGAAAGATGAGGATATCTTCATGTGTGGACTATTGGTTGAGCTACAAAAGCATAGCAGAAGAATTCCACTTGAATACTGTATACAGATTTTCTACAGACGCAAGTTGTTGAAGGTGTCAAATTTGGCTTGTCTTATTAGAAAATTATTCTTTCTAATAACTGAAATATTATTTGGGAATGTTGGAAGAAATATCCATCTGGTTCAGTTCCAAGCTGGGGGAAAGGCACTGGAGAGAAAATGGAGGCTGGAGGCTGATTGGAAAGAGAGTCCATTTGTTGATGAAGCAGAAGTACATGTGTTTTGGGCATCTGACCACATGGAGTTGAGAGTGAGGGGTATTTATACCTTCTCTTGGGCTTTGCACTTGAAATTCCTATTCCTGTGCAAAACATATGTTCTATTGGCTGTTGTAGGGGTCATAGCTAGCTCTGTAGATTAACTGAGAAGTTTGTTTGAAGTTTGGATTCTGATGCAATGTCCTTAGGAGTTTGTGCAATGTAGTGAGCTCTGCTGCTAGTGGGTTAATCCTATTATGTCCTGGAGGGTCATGTCTTAATCCAGTGGTGGCTAGCCTTTTTCAGCTCCCGTGTTGAAAATTTCATGCGCGCAAGCTCACATGCCAGCACCCAGAAAGCAATGCATGCTGGAATCCCCCATGTCCCCTGCACATGCTGCACATCTCTGCACATGCATGTTTGTCTCCCGCGCACCCCTGCCCCCAACACATGCACAGATACCCGACAATCAGCTGTTGGGCGGCAGCACACGCATGCATGTGCAGTGGGGTTCTTCCAGGCAACCTCTCGCATGCTGGCAGAAGTGGCTCTGCATGCCACTTCCAGCATGCATGCCATAGGTTCGCCATCACAGTCTTAATCCCTTCAGCCTGGAGCTGAAGGTCTTTTGTGTTGTAGATAGGCTGGCCCAATCTTTCTCAATGGACACAAACATCTGCTGTGGGGAAGGAGATTGAGTCTGCTTTCTGACTGTTAAGAAAAAAATATGTTTCTCCACTTCTCATTTTGGGGAATATAATATTTTCCCTTTTTTAAATATTCTTCAAAATATTTCATTCTTCTAGGAGGGGTGTGTGTGCTAACTTTCTACAGGAATTAGAAGGCATATTAGGCAGAATTCAGGAGGAAGATGAGTAATAAAAGTGCTTGTGAATAACTGAGAGCTGCAAAGTAAGGATTCCAAAATGGATATCCAACCTGGAAGAAACTCAATTTTCTTAAGGTATTTGAAAACTGAAATTCGGATTTAGAACAACAGCTTAAAATGTCCACTAGATGGCATTAATGGTAAGGGGGTTTCAAGGCATATATAGACATACACTACAGACATTCATATACATATACAAACAATTTCATAATCATGACATTAAATTAAATAACCCACATAGGCTAGTTTCAGAAACCACTTTCTTCTTAAGACTTCTTTGTTTTTCTGTTAGAACACTCTTTGCATTTGGCACTTTTGTATTGGTTTGTTGTTTTTAAAATTATTTTTACAGGTAACTTCTAAGGCAAATAAAGTTTACATTAAAGCAAGTTTGCAATGTTTACTGTACACAGTCCAAGAATATACATGCATTTATTATGATCTCCCAGTTTCTGTCTTTAACCATTGCATTAAATTGGTTCTCAGTGCAATTAATAAAAAAACTTGATGTTAAATGTATTGAATTGTACTGAAAGGGTTTATAAAACAATAACTTAGAAAAATGACTAATATTATGAGCTCAGTGTAATAAAACAGAAAGCTTTCTACAAAGAAATTCACAACATCTCAGTTCATAGTTTGAGCTCAGATAAAATAAGAACTAAATTCCATTCATGTCATTATCTAATTTTAAATTTCAAATAATATAATGACATAATAATCATTTCCTTTCTTCACTGTGACAACAAACACTGAATCTCCTATTGTGGATTTTTGTTCATTTATAGCAAAGATAAACACAATCATAAGTAAATTTTAATGAAAAGCCAGACAATTCTGACAATGGATGAATATTAATAATCACACTTTTATTCAATTGATGGTTATCCTTCTCCTTATGGAAGAGGAAGCTTGCCTGAAGTAATCCCTCTGGTGTAAAAAATAAGGTGTTGGATATATATATATATATATATATATATATATATATATATATATATATATATATATATAAATATAAATATAAATATAAATATAAATATAAATATAAATATAAATATAAATATATGTTTTCTTAAGTTTTCGCGGGTACTTACATGTATGGCATTCAGCTTTGTTCGGGTATTTTCCCACGTCATAATAGTGGTGTTTTTAAAGTTGTAGCAACGTTTCAGCAGAATCTCATCTGCCATCATCAGGCTTCTGTATGGTGTTTGTCTGTGAGTCAGACTTTTACAGTGGTTTCAGATTTAAATTTGAGGCAGCCTATTGCTGTGTCAGAATGGTTTTTTCTTCCTTCTGATTGGTTGAGAGTCTTGGTCTGTGTTTATTGGTCTTGGAGTTTGCTGTGTTCTGCTACTAATATCTTCTGTCTGTTTTTTTTGGCGGGGGGGCTCTTTTTGTATCTTGATTGGCTGGCAACATTGTGTTACTTTATGGAGGCCTTTAGTGCAGCTTGGCTTCGGGTAAATGGACGGCTATCATTAGTTAGGAAGCTGGGTTTCATCTGGGTGCCTGGTTGGGGTGTGTTTGAGCTGGAGGTATCAGGGGGGGATCTGTTTGTGCCCAGGTGTTTGCCTGGCTTGTGGTGTGGAAATTTTTTTGTTTGTGAGTGCAGGCTTCCAAATGATTGACAGCCTGGTGGAATCATCTCTTCTGTTCATACTTTCTGGTCTTTTTTCAATCTCTATGGCTTCTCTGATGATTCTGTGGCTGGGATTTTCTATGGTGGCTAGGGTTTTGGTGCCATTGAAGTTGATGTTATGATCTGTGGCTTCCATGTGTTGGACGAGTGAGGAAGTGTGTTCCAGCTTTTTGACTGCATTTTTCTGTTCATCCAGGCGGGTGCTTATTCTTCTATTGGTCTGTCCAATGTATGTGGCCGGGCATGATGCACAGGGGACTTCATATATGCCTTGGTTTTCCAGGTCAATTTTGTCTTTGACACACCTACTCCAAGACTCCACATACAAACCCATAAACACAGACCCAACCACATATCTGGAAAAATTAACCAAGAAGAAAATTATAACCAGCCACATAAGCAAAGAGATCCAACACACGATCATACCCAGAGAGAAATCTTCCAGATGCCCCAAACTATACGGCCTCCCAAAAATACACAAAGAAGGCATACCTCTCAGACCCATAGTCAGCTCCAGAGGAGCACCACTACAAAACCTGGCTAAACACCTAGCAAAAGAGCTATACCCCCATGCTGAAACAGCAGCTTCTCATGTACAAAACTCATACCACTTCTTGGAAATCATCAAAGATCTACACGTGGAGCAAAAAGATCTGCTTGTAAGTTTTGACGTGGTTTCATTATTCACTCAAGTCCGGATAAAAGAGACCCTCAAAATCATCAAAAATAAATACCAACCAGCTAAACACCTCATGGAACTAACAGAACACTGCCTAACCAACACATATTTCATATACAAAGGACAAAGATACAAACAAATTGAAGGAGCCCCCATGGGATCACCACTGTCACCTGTCATTGCAAACCTGTTCATGGAAGAATTCGAATCCAGAGCCCTGGCTAATGCCATACTCAAACCCAAACTATGGTTAAGATATATCGATGACACATTCGTGATTTGGTCCCATGGACAAGAAAACCTAAACAACTTCCTAACACACCTAAACAGCGCACACCCCAAAATCAAGTTCACCATGGAAACAGAAACAAACAAACAACTACCATTCCTAGATGTACTAATCTACAAGAAAACAGATGGCACACTAGGACACACCATATACCAGAAGAAAACACACACCAACCGCTACCTCAACGCCCAATCCCACCACCACCCAGCACAGATAAACTCCGTGGCTAAAACACTAATTACTAGAACCAAACGCCTGGCAGACAAGACACATATTAAGACTGAACTATGCACCCTGACTAAAATATTGACAGCCAACGGCTTCCACAAAAGCAAAATCACCAACTTGATCCACAAAAACACACCGAGACATAATAGAGACCCAGAAGATGAACAGACCTATGGAACAGCTGTCCTGCCCTACATAAGAGGCACTACAGACAAAATTAGTAAGATTCTATACAGACACCACATCAAGACTGCCTTCAAAACAGACAGAAAAATAGCAGCCATCCTCAGGAACCCCAAAGACAAAATTGACCTGGGAAACCAAGGCATATATGAAGTCCCCTGTGCATCATGCCCGGCCACATACATCGGACAGACCAATAGAAGAATAAGCACCCGCCTGGATGAACAGAAAAATGCAGTCAAAAAGCTGGAACACACTTCCTCACTCGTCCAACACATGGAAGCCACAGGTCATAACATCAACTTCAATGGCACCAAAACCCTAGCCACCATAGAAAATCCCAGCCACAGAATCATCAGAGAAGCCATAGAGATTGAAAAAAGACCAGAAAGCATGAACAGAAGAGATGATTCCACCAGGCTGTCAATCATTTGGAAGCCTGCACTCACAAACAAAAAAATTTCCACACCACAAGCCAGGCAAACACCTGGGCACAAACAGATCCCCCCCTGATACCTCCAGCTCAAACACACCCCAACCAGGCACCCAGATGAAACCCAGCTTCCTAACTAATGATAGCCGTCCATTTACCCGAAGCCAAGCTGCACTAAAGGCCTCCATAAAGTAACACAATGTTGCCAGCCAATCAAGATACAAAAAGAGCCCCCCCGACAAAAAAAACAGACAGAAGATATTAGTAGCAGAACACAGCAAACTCCAAGACCAATAAACACAGACCAAGACTCTCAACCAATCAGAAGGAAGAAAAAACCATTCTGACACAGCAATAGGCTGCCTCAAATTTAAATCTGAAACCACTGTAAAAGTCTGACTCACAGACAAACACCATACAGAAGCCTGATGATGGCAGATGAGATTCTGCTGAAACGTTGCTACAACTTTAAAAACACCACTATTATGACGTGGGAAAATACCCGAACAAAGCTGAATGCCAGATATATATATATATGTGTGTGTGTGTGGTTTCCCATTGTTTTCTCCTATACAGTAAGAATTAATGCCTTTGCCATTGCCACTAAAGTGATCATCAGCTAACAGCACCTTCTTATAGTGCAGCTGCCCAATAGAGGTGCCAACTTGCTTTAGCAACTGAGTTGTCCGTCATGCCTTGGGTGACCCTACTGGAAATACGCAATCTTGATGTGCAGTTTCTGCATTCTTCACTCATCCCTCCTAGGAACAACTGTGCATCCCCCCCCCCAATTATGACAGAAGGGCTATGGGGAAGCACAGCAGGATTATGGGACAGGGTGTGTGAGGGATTCAGGCATGGTGAAATCTATCTATGTGATTGCTAGGAGTCAAAATTGACTTGATGGTATATTATCAATATCACAGAGTGTCATGCCCCTGGTGGAGACTGACTCTCAGGAAGAGGAGGAACAGCCAACAGGGAGTGGGAGTGTGGCTCCAGAGGTGATGGAGGAGGCTGGAGAAGGGCAGAGGCCAGCTGAGCAATCAGAGGAGGATCCAGGCCCATCCCCTATCCATCCTAGGTCACGCAGGGAGGAGAGAATCAGGGAAAAGCAAGGTCTACTCAAAAGGAGATTACCATGATCCTTCTCGTGGCTTGCAACTGGGAGCTATGTATATAAGTTTGTAACAGCGCAGTCAGAATTGCTGGAGTCAATTTAGTGTTTACTTTGAAAGAGGTTTATCTTTGCTGGTGTTCTTCCCATGGACTCTCCTCCCTTATCTTCCTGAAATGTATGATTAGTTATCTTGGCTTGCTTCGGAACTCTCATCAATGCGGTTTGTTTTGGTTTTCTTTTTGCCTCATTATTTACTTTTGTGACTTTAAACTGTGCCTAATAAAACAGTGAAGTTGTTAAAGGCCTTACTGGACTTTAATGTATGTTTTGTGTTTTGGGTTATTTTGAGAGATGATGGGTCATCACACAGAGCCAGTAAAAAAAATTGAATCCCACCACTGATCAAGAGTGCTGTACATGCTGCCTTGAGTTAATACAAGGAAGGTGGGATACAAGTCTAATAAATGAGCAAGCAAATAATGGTACAATATAGTTGCTTCCAAACTAGGATCCCAGCTTATTATTGGTATTTGTGTGTGAGTGGGTGTTGTATGAATTAGTTTTGCTTGTATCTTGTTTATCATTTCTTTCATAGATTCATGACAAATAAAGGCTATGTCTTGTTAGTTTCTTTCACTTTAAATCCTTGTACATTTATAAATCAGAATTATTCATGCATATGCAACTCTGCATCTCATTTTTCTCCCCCAGAATGTCTTATGCATGAAACCTATTATGTTGCAAGCTGAATAGCCGAGTCTTTTTTGAAAGTTTGTAAGCCTGTCATTGTATTAGTGTTTACTGATTTTTAAAAGAGAAGTATGAATAATTTTGAAAGACTGATGTTGTGCAGAGGTAAGTGAAAATTACCTAAAACAGAAAAAAAAAAAAAACTTATCAGAAGCCTGGAGAAATTTAAATATATTGATACACTGGTATGCATTAAATCAAGGCATCTGAGCTGAAGGAAAATTGTGCCAAAATTGTTTTTTGTTCACATTTCCTCCTATTTAAAATTGTGCCACAAATTGAGGTTCTACCTATGTTTGGTATGCAAGGGGTTTTTAGGCTTAGTTTGGTGAAGTTTTGGTTAAAGGTACTCAAATCAATATCCAAAATGCTGCTGTTAACTTCATTTCCTCATCCAGTGATCTCTGAATGTCCTAAATTATGCAAGAAAAGATGTACTCTCGCCATCTGGAGGTCCATGTTTTGTGTATATTATTTACAGATGGTTCTCGTTCAGTAACTACAATTGAGACCAACAACTTTTTTGCTAAGCAAAATGGCCAGTAAGTAAAACTGTGGCAGTATTTATGACCTTACTTCAGCTTTCTTTTGCTTTATAGATCTGTGGAGGTCATAAGTACAAGGACTTTTCTAAAAGCAGTCACTAAATGAAACTAGCTGTATATTTTATTTTTTCCTTTCTTTTAAAATACAAGATAAAGCTGCTTGTATTAAGCACCAATGACAAGAATATTTTGTCCTATTTAACAACTTCAATAAAATCCAGGAAAAAAAAGACAACAGGAAACAACCAAATTTCTAACATTAGAACAGTAGAAGAGGCAGGTACTTCAAAAGAATGAAAATAGAAGTTATGGATGGAAATGTTTTGTTCTAAAATTTCTCCCTTTGAGCTTGGAGATTCAGACTTTAAGGTAATGATGTTGAAAGGAATTGCTGTTCAGTGATATCTCACTCATACATCCAGGCTGTATCTGCCCTCTACAGTCTTCAGTGCAACCTGCTGTTGGAAAAAATATCTGTCTGGTTCAGTTCCAAGCCAGGAGAAAGACACTGGAAATATGGAGACTGCTTGGAAAGATGGTTTAATGATGAAGCAGAACCACATGGGTTCTAGATAGTTGACCACATGGAGTTGAGAATCAGGAGCGAGTTTGTACCTTCTCTTGGGCTTTGCACTTGAGCTTCCTGTTCCTGTGCAAGAACAGTTAGTTATTCTATTGGCTGTCAGATTCCCATTGGGCTATATAGTGATCATGTTTGTCTGAGCTAAGTTTGGTTGAAGTTTTCTGGGGGTGGTGTAACTGAGATGATGAAGGGGCTTGTGTTCTCAAAGGGTGTTGGGTTAATCCTATTATGTACTGAAGGATAATCCCATTATCCTGGAGCTGAAGGTGTTTTGTTTTCTAGATAGGTCCAATCTTTCTCCATAGGCACAAAATATCTGTTAGGGGGAAGGAGCTGGGGCTCTGAGTTTCTGTCTCCCTTAAGATTTTTATTTCTCTTTTAGGGGAAATATTGTATCCTGCCTTTTTTATATTCCTCAAAATATTTCATTTTCCTAGGAGAGTGGTGGGTGCTAACTTTCTACACTGCTTTTGTACTAAGTCAGTTTTCACTTTGATTCAGTGCGCTTACAGGCAGCCTTAAATCCTAATTTAAGTCTAAGCTTAAAGTCTAGAACAGATACAGTACCTTGAATAATAAATAGAGTTTCTACTCTTTGGAGGGATATAATGATCCCTTCAAGATTTTTAAAAATATCCATATGTATCTAATTCCCTTTTGGAGTAATTTTTCTCAATTGGTGGTCTTTATCAGTAACCAAAAGTAAATCCCAAAGCTGGCAAAAAAGTTGAGGGATGCTGTAAATGACCATAAAGGTGAGCTGATTGCCAAGTCCAACCAAATATGATCACATGACCACGGAGGGGTATGTGTATGACCATCATGACTTTAAAAATGGATGGGTCATTGTAAGTTGGAACAGTCATTAAATAATCAGACATAAGTCAAGAACTACCTGCAATGTATCCCAAAGTTAAGCTATAAGCAATGGTTTGCAAATCATAGTTGTTTGCAACTATGTTTGCATACTAACCAAAACCCTAACCAAAACTACTGTATGGCTTAATTCATGGATATACATTACTTGAGTACGTTGAGAGGAGAATGTTGTGAGACATACATATAACTGTCCCAAAGGTCCTTTTTTATGGATGAATGATAATCTCCATAGACATACATACAATTCTATCATGTAGTTTATTGTCAGTTTTCCTATACTGAAAAGTCAGTATATGCATTGTGTATGTGGGGTGGGGGGGAGGATAGTTGATCCGAAGACAGATAGACTTGTGTCAATTTTGTATTTCAGCAGAAACCTTCATTTGTTTCATTTTTCCTCACATTCAGTTCTTTGCATGAAACCCCACATTTATTGGATGCTCATTTGCAAGTTCCAGAATGAGACCTGTAATTCATACCATTCACATAGTTGAGCTCCATGCTTTGCTGTGGTGAAATATGATAGGCCAATGAATAACGGGATGTCATTTACTGACACCTTGAACAAGATTTTGAATTTATTGCACCAGGTTTTATAGCAGCATGCAAAGGTCACAGAGAGTTAATTGGTCAAAAAGGAGTATATGATCAGGGTCGTCATTGCAATAAGTGAACAGAATGTACTAAAGGGCTGCTAGCCTTTAAGAAGTCCCTGAAGGCTTGGATCCCTCCAGCCAGGTGCCTAACAGGGATGGTGAATGGGCCTGCTGAAATTATATGAATTATGTGTCTAGTCCCTAAGGCACTGTCTTTTGTTCTGTTAAGCATTATTCTTTGTAACATGTGTTTTTGTTTTCACCGAAACATGGCTCTACGACGGCGTTCCGGACTCCGCCATTCAGCTTGAGCAGCTAACATGCTATCGGGCTGATAGGACTCTTACCGAGAGAGGTAAGACCCGCGGTGGTGGGATCTGTGTTTACATAAAAGACGCCTGGTGCCAGGACACAGTAGTGATACGAAAACACTGCTCAGCCCTTGTGGAGTTTATGCTACTTAAGTGTCGGCCCTTCTATCTGCCGAGGGAGTTTACAGCCATCTTGCTAGCCGCTGTTTACATCCCCTCCTCCTCCAACAACAAGGACAGGGAAGGGGCACTGTGGGAGCTGAACAGTGCTATCAATGAACAACAGATAGCACATTCAGACGGGTTTCTCATCGTGGCGGGGGATTTCAACCATGCAAACCTCAAGTCGGTGTGTCCACAGCTACACCAGCACATTGACTTTCTGACAAGGGGAGACAATATTCTGGACCTTGTTTACACTACTCAGCGAGGAGCCTACAAAGCCTCCCCTCTCCCCCATTTGGGTGCTTCTGACCACATTACAGTTATGCTAATGCCGGCATACAGACCAAGGACTAAAGTCAATAAACCGGTTAAGAAACAAATTAGAGTGTGGCCAGAAGGTGCTTCCTCTGTGCTCCAGGACTGTTTTGAAACTACAGACTGGGACATGTTCAAAGAGGCAGCCACCTATAATGGCCACACTGACATTGAGGAATACACAGAGACTGTTACTGCCTACATCACTAAATGTATTGATGATGTCACGGAAACAAGGACCATCACAGCACGGGCCAACCAAAAGCCTTGGCTTACAGGAGAAGTCTACAGGCTACTGAGGGCCCGGAATGCCGCCTTCAGAGCAGGTGATGATGTCGGCCTGAGAACAGCCAGGGCCAACTTGGACCGGGGCATTAAAGAGGCAAAGAGGCAGTACACCAAGAAGATAGCCCACCATTTCAGCGACAGCAGTGACTCCAGGAGCCTGTGGCAGGGTCTTCAGACCATCACGGACTATAAACCCCGACCTCGGACCTGTGACAGTGACACCACTCTGCTGAACAACCTGAATGATTTCTTCGGTCGTTTTGAGGCACAGAACAGCACTCCTGCACGCAAGTCCGCACCTCCACCTGACGACCATGTGCTGCGCCTGTCTCCAGCCAGCGTGAGACGATCCTTTTCCAGGATTAGTGCCCGCAAGGCTGCGGGGCCGGACAACATACCTGGTCGCGTACTAAAGGACTGTGCAGTGGAACTCACGGATGTCTTCACAGACATCTTTAACACCTCTCTGAGCCAGGCTGCTGTCCCCACATGCTTCAAACTAACCACCATCATTCCAATACCTAAGAAGGCTTCCCCTTCCTGTTTTAATGACTACCGCCCCGTCGCACTGACTTCCATCATCATGAAGTGTTTCGAACGGTTAGTCATGCAGCACATTAAATCCATCCTTCCTCCCACCTTGGATCCCTTTCAGTTTGCATACCGGGCCAACAGGTCCACCGACGATGCAATCTCCACCGCCCTCCACTCAGCTCTCACCCATCTGGACACCAAGGACTCACATGTCAGAATGCTGTTTATAGACTTTAGCTCAGCGTTCAACACCATCATCCCCCAGCAGCTTATACAAAAACTGGATCGGCTGGGCGTGAACACCACACTGTGCAACTGGCTGTTGGACTTCCTGACTGGAAGACCCCAGGCAGTCCGGGTTGGCGGCAACACATCGAGAACCATCACTCTGAATACGGGGCCCCCCCAGGGATGTGTGCTCAGCCCCCTACTTTTCACTCTGCTGACCCATGACTGCACACCCAAGCACAGCACCAATATCTTTGTCAAGTTCGCGGACGACACAACTGTTGTTGGTCTCATCCACAACAACAACGAGTCCAACTACAGGGATGAGGTGAGCCAGCTGACCACGTGGTGTGGTGACAACAACCTCTCTCTCAACGTCGACAAAACCAAAGAGATCATCATCGACTTTAGGAGAGCACACACCCAGCACCCCCCACTGTCCATCAACGGCACAGCTGTGGAGAGAGTGAGCAGCACCAAATTCCTGGGCGTGCACATCACAGAAGACCTCACCTGGAGCACCAACACCACATCACTACATAAGAAAGCACAACAACGCCTCTACTTCCTCCGCAGACTGAGAAACGCTAGAACCCCTACCCCCATCATGCACTCCTTCTACCGTGGGACCATTGAGAGCATCCTGACCAGCTGCCTCACTGTGTGGTATGGCAGCTGCACAGCATTCTGCCGTAAGACATTGCAGCGCATAGTGAGAGCAGCTGAGAAGATCATAAGTGCCCCCCTCCCACCCATCCACAACATCTATAATTCACGACTGACCCGCAAAGCCATCCAGATCTCAGGCGACGCCACTCACCCCACACACAGCTACTTCAGCCTCATGCCATCAGGCAGGAGACTGAGGAGCCTTCGGGCTAGGACCAGCAGACTAAGAGACAGCTTTGTCCACCAGGCTGTCAGGCAGTTAAACTCCCTGCCAGCTCTCCCCCCCAGTCTGTTTCCGCTGCCCCCGGACTAAACACTACATATATACACATACTTACATTGTGTCTCAATTGCTGCTATTTCCCTTGCACTTTGCACTTACAGCATTTTTAATGTACTTACAGCATTTTTAATGTACTTACAGCATTTTTAATGTTTTAACTTTTTATCTTGCATTTTATTGCCCTTGAATCTGTCGCACTAGTGTTACTTGTCCATTGTTTTATTGTATATTGTCTGTTTACCTTTTACTGTACTGTGGAAGAGTGGGAACGAAATTTCATCCCTATATATGATATGACTATCATGTATTGGAGTGACAATAAAGAAACCTTGATACCTTGATACCTTGAACATTTTCCTTTCTGTTTGATTTTTTTTAACCCTTGTTAGTCATCTGCTGACAATGTCTTTCAGAGTCTTCTCCTTTTTATTTAAATCATGTTCAGGGTCAAGATCAAAACCAACTGTGATTTGATACCAGTCCCAGACAGGCAGAATAATCTAAATCTGGCAGGGTCGGGCACAGTAGCTGTTTGTTTGCATAAGAAAAAAAATATATGATGACAATAGAACAAACTGAGAAGACCTAATATGTCTTTAAAAGGTAAAGGTTCCCCTTGCACATATGTGCTAGTCATTTCTGGATCTAGGGGGCAGTGTTCATCTCCATTAGAAAGCCGAAGAGCCAGCGTTTTTTGAAGACATCTCTGTGGTCATGTGGCCAGCATGACTAAATGCCAAAGGAGAACAAAGTGCTGTTACCTTTTCACCTTAGTGGTCCCTATTTTTCTACTTGCATTTTTACATGTTTTTGAACTGCTAGGTTGGCAGAAGCTGGGACAAGTAATGGGAGCTCACTCCATTATGCGGTGCTAGGGATTTGAAATGCCAAACTGCCGACCTTTCTGATCGACAAGCTCAGCGTCTTTGCCACTGAGCCACCACGTCCCATTAAATATGTCCTTAGGTCAAGTCAAGATATGGACGAATGCTCCCATTTGTAAGCAGAGGATATAGGGGAAGAAACGGATAATAGAGGACATGATGTAACTTGCTTCTTAGAATAGACAGTTAAAAAGATTTGGGAAATAAATTAATCCTCCTATTACTATAACCTGCCATCCTATTACTGTCTTGGTCCTACATAGAACTTGTTGATTTGGTCTGGAAATCATGGCAATAACTCTGAAAATAAGACTGCCCTGTTTCTTCCTAGGAAATAATTACTACAGTGTTATGCTTGATAATTATTAGTGAAAGGGTGTAGCATGGTTTACTGATTAAAGTCTATGAAGCCCCAACTCAATTACCCATCCCGCTAACTTGGTGACGACTTGAATCTATCTCAACTCAATCTTTCTTGCAGGATTGTTGTTAGGGAGATACAGTTAGGAGTGACTCTTGTGCAAACTGCCTTGAGCTTCATGAATATACAACAGTAATATTAATAATGTGAATGACAATATAACAATTGAAAATCATTTAGGGCCCTTTGATGTAGGGATCCAAATGAACAATCCACCACATCTGGGGCAGTCTTTAAACAATCCACCACATCTGGGGCATTGCTTCCACTGTTGATTTGCTTTGACTGTTAGATGCTAGTGTTCTTTGTTACATTCAGGTGGAATTTATCTCCCTAAAATTGCACCTATTATCCAGTACCCTGCCTTTAAAATTTTTAAACCTTCTGCATGAATAGTACAAGTCATTTCCAGGCTGTTTCAGTCTCATATCTTAGGTCTCAACTTTTAACATTTAGTACTAATTTGACCTGGCAATAGTTACTCCTATCTTGTTTATATCTTAATTAAGCAACTGCTACATACTATGTGTGGATCAGCGTTGCCAGATTCAAAATGTAAAATTATCGTACCCGAGACTCAAAATTATCGTTTTTTTGAGAAAATTATCGTACATATAGCAAACTCTATATCTCACAGGAAGTACCAACTGTAGGCATATATCCATGTGGAAAATGTCCGAACTGAAGGCATGAAGCCACAAGATACGATCCCGCAAAACTTACGATCAGCAATAAACTACCTCAATGGGCCTGACGCGCGCGACGACTAGCTGACTCGACTCGTACTCGTACTTGTACGTAGCTCGTGAGCGAGCGTGTATCACGTATGCACAAACTACACGCGCGTACGCACACACACGTGATCTAGACTCATGAAGTTGCATGAACCCACGAAAAGTACAGTATGGTAAAATACTAGCTCTTAAGGTAAAATACTAGCTCTTAAATTGCCAAACTGTAAAATTATCGTACATTTGACCTTTTTGGGAATTATTGATCGTACATCGTACAGAGGGCCAAATTATCGTACAAATACGATAATTATCGTACGTCTGGCAACACTGGTGTGGATCTACCACTGTACAGCATCCAAAAATTGGTGTTAAATGTAGTAGCTAGGCAGTTAATTGGTATGCAGTACTAGGAATATATCGCACCAATAATGAAAGATTTGCTTTGGTTGCCAATTGTTTTCTGGGCACAATGCCCAGATTTTTTGTTTTATATTCCTGGGTCCTTGAGATGAATTTTGATGTTTTTTTTTAAAGTTATGTTAAGTCTGTTTTTGGGATGTATTCCACAGTTTTATAGTGCTTCCTATCTTGAAGAATAATAAAACATCACCAGTTTTCAGCACTTCCCTAAGGAACTCTGTGTGTGTGCATGTGTAAATATTTGTGCAAAAATGGGACTATAACTTATCTATTTTGCACTAAAAAACTTGGAGCGTATCTATCTGAAATAATATCCATCTTAGTATGAGCCTGGCTATAAGTTACAATTGAGGTGAAGTTGTGAAGATGCCACCCTTTGCACAATCTCATTTTCAAGAATCTGCAAAAGGGCATTATTTGGTGTTGCTCAGGGGTGGGATTCAAATTTTTTAACAACCAGTTCTGTGGACATGGCTTAGGTGGTGGGCATGGCTTGGTGGTCATGTGACTGGGTGGACATGGCTTGGTGGTCATGCTATTGGCTGGGTGTGGCCAACTCAATATCACTCACATTAAGGCATGCATCTCCTCTTCTGGCCTCTCATGAATGTAGGGAAGCTGCACCAGTCGTAAATATGAAAAATGATTGTGTCACTTTTTTCAGTGCCATTGTAACTTTGAATGGTCACCGCACACAAGCAAAGTACCAGCAAAGGAGGGGAAAAAAACTCCAGAGACGGTCCTGAGACAGGAAGTCTAATCCTGCCAAGAATGTAATAAGAGTTAACGCAGAGGCAGTTTCTGTAAGCAACACCAGAATGTTTCCTTCCTGCCTTCCTTATAGTAAACCTTTTTATACTGTTGAACCATGCACATGCTTTGAATGCCACCATTCTGGAATTTCTCAATTCCCACTAGGATTACAGACTTCCAAATATAACAATGTAAAGGGAGAATGGTGTGCTAATAATGCAATGAGGGGTCCTTGGTGCTTTCTGTTGTTGTTTTCTGGCAGATGTTTCATTATCCAAATTAGGCAACATCATCTAGCAGGGAGTGGGATTTGTTCTCATTTTATATATTAGTGCTTTGCTTGTCAGTACTGTTGGAAGTGATCTTGGGGGTTCTTTGGTTGGGCTGTTTACTGCTGGCTTCTTCAGCAGTTCATTGATTGGATTGTTGTTTGCTTCATGATTGTTCATTTAATTTTAATCTTGCCAAAAATGTAATAAGAGTTAACACAGAGGCAGTTTCTGTAAGCAACACCAGAATGTTTTCTTCCGTCCTTCCTTACAGGATTAGGCCAGTAATTTCTTCTAACAATTGGTTCTCCAAACTGCTTAGAATATTAACAACCAGTTCTAGCGAATAGGTGTGAACTGGTAGAATCCCCACCCCTGCCCACAGGCTGGATCCAGCCTGCAGGATACTTTGATCTGGCCCACTGGGCAGCCATGGAAACAGTGAAAGACCAGCCCATGGTGCCTCTGCCAGAAAAAACAGATCTCTGGAGTGCTGCACGCACCCCTTCTGAACTCCATTTTCACTGGCACAAGACTGCAGCAGGCCATTGTGGCCGAAAGTGGAGTGTGCAACTCCCCCAAGCTCCATTTTTGCTGGCAGAGGGCTGTAGGAGGCTTTCACACACATCCCAACCCCCTCCCAGCCCACCACAAATGCCCCTGATACAAGTGGCCAACACCCCACCTCGAGGTCAAACAGAACCATGATGTGGCCTTCAATGAAATAGAGTTTGACAGCCCTGTTATATGCTGTTGAAGGAAGCAAGCTCTATCCTCTGATAGTGCTCAAGATAGCTTAATGGAGAAGTATTTCCTAATTTTATTTCTGCAACTTTTTGAGGCTGAGAGAGATCATGATTGGTCCTAATGTGACTCAATGGTCAAGCATTTTGGTTCATATGTGTCATCTTTACCATCATACTATACTGTTTTTGGGTCCCACTCAGAGGGTGGTATTCAGCAGTTCTGACCAGTTCTGGAGAACCGGTAGCAGAAATTTTGAATAGTTCAGAGAACTGGCAAATACCACCTCTGACTGGCTCCGCCTCCATTTATCCTCTGCCTCCCAAGTCCCAGTTGATTGGCTGGGTCTTCTTTTGTTGCCCTGCACAGGAGGACAGAGCTGGAAAGCAGGTTATGGGGTGGGGAAGGAATGGGGATTTTACATTATCCTTCCCCTCCCATGCCCATCAAGCCATGCCCATAGTAAAAAAAAAAATAATGTTAGCCTTGCAATATCTATTTCTTATAAAGAAATGATTGTGTGTCACTTCCACACTTATTGCCATTAAGCTGTTGTGTGAAGGATGGTAACAGTAATAAAATCAGTGGTTAATTTCTTAAAAAGCCACACATCTTTCAAAATAGCCATTCCTCTATAGCAGTTTTCTGCATTATGTCTTCCACAGTGGTCAATGTTATTTTCTCTTTTTTGCTTGGGAAATAAAGGGAAAAAATAAAGTCTCCTAAATTCTACAGCATTCCTTCAATCTTACTTGACTGAAATATTGACTGAATTTAATATCTGGGTTCCAAGTTCTAATGGGGTCAGTTTAGCCAGAACAAAATGAAAATAATAGATATTCTAATTTCCATTTAATTGCTTTCTTATATTATAGCGTTGGATAATACTTCACAGCTTTGGAAATTATAATTTCTTTGATTATGTTCTGATCCACATAATTTGTCTTTAATTGATTCTATGCCTTTCACATTTTTAAATTCATATTGCGTCCTATTCTATCCTATTCTTCCATCCCTCATTTATAAACAACCTCTTCCTAAACCGGTGGAATCTTTGTGTGATATCAAAACAGTATGTCTGATAAAAGCTATCTTGTGTTATTATGATGCAAACTCCTCCCCTTGTGTTGTGTTATAATTTCACATCAATGTCCCAAAGGATGAGAGCTTGGGATGAGATTGCATGATGATGTGAGGCCATCAAACAAATGCTGCCCTTGTATCTTTCATCTCAAGATCTGACACATAAGTTGTAGCAACTTCATGAGCAAGTCATCATGCTTAATTGATTACTTATCTCCCATCTCTCATTTTAAGGATATTTATTATTTTTACAAATAACTCAAACACATCCAATACACTTTCCTCCTTCTATTTTCCCTACAACAACAAACCTATAAGGTGGGTTGGACTGAGAGAAAGAGACTGACCCAAAGTCCTCCAGCTGGTTTCATAGCTAAGGCAGCTTAAACTCATGTTCTTCTACTTTCTAGCCTGGTGCCTTAATCGCTAGACCGGGGTGTCAAACATAATTTCATTGAAGGCTGCATCAGGGTTATGTTTGGCCTTGGGGGGATGGAGGGAGTGTGGCCAGGGTGGATGTGGCCAGCTAGATGTTATTTGTATTGTGGGCACCTGTGATAGCATGGGTGGGGCTGGGGGATCTTCCTGAACCCTTCTGCCAGCAAAAATGAAGTTTGGGAGAGCTGTTCATGGCCCTCCTGAGCTCTGTTTTCGCTGGAAGAGGCACCATGGGCCAGTCTCTTCATTGTTTCCAGGGTAGCCCCGTGGGCCTTGAGTTGACACCCTGCACTAGACCAAAGTGGATCTAATTACTTACATTGGGGCAGTATTTCCTGACAGTTCTAGAGACTGTCCAATAAATTTACTACTCATAGCTGCTTAAATTTTCCTTTAGGAAAATTTCCCTTTATAAAAACCATAATTGCCTTTGATACTTTGCTTCAGCAAATTCCATTTCCTTGTCAATCTCTCTTTTTATTCAATTTCAATTTGGAAATGGTTCTGTTGACATTCTTATTTCCATGGTAGCAGGGTATCATTTCTTAAAAAAACAACTGCAGCATTATGCACAGTTGAAAAAGCTTTATCATACGATCAAAAATAGTATTTTTAAAGAAAGATTATGATCATGATTCGTGAACTTGCTGTAACAAAGATTTATTACCTTAGATTTAAGAACTAACAAACCCCTAAATCATTGCATTAAAAAAAAGAATTCTATCATATATTCTTGTAATATTTTAAACAACATTTTTGCAGGAAAATGAACCTTACCCCTTTATCTTCACAGATAGAACAGACAAACAGGTACATGAAGCAGAAGCATTCAGAAAGAATATAGAACATTTAACACACTTTTAGAGTGGAAATGAAATTCATTTTATTGAAGCTTTCCATTAGAATGCTGCCATGTTTGCTTCTTGGTTTGTTATAATGTTATACCATATATAGCCTATTTCCTCCTGATTAAAAAGAATAACCATGCTGGTTATGTGACAATAAAAAAAAAATTAAGTACCTGCAGGCATCAATAGAAATCCCTCCCAAACCCTGAGGTTTCATTTCCTCGCATCCCTACACATTCATTTCTACTTTAGCAAATACTGTGCTAGCTTTTATATATAAGGTAGAAGCTGTATTTCAAAAGAAAGTGATAAATCAGCCAGCTACAAATTTTCTGTGGTTCTTTCAAGACATCAACAATTATAGATTTCTTAGGCATGAGAATTGATTTTAAAAAATATTATACAAGCCATCCATGGAACTGTATGTTTATTGAAAAAAGTAGTTTGTTTTAAAGCTAAAATTCTTGATTTACATCTGCTGACAAATTCTGAACCCAGGAAAAATAAATTGAATTCAAACTAACTTACTCATGGGGTGGAGGGAGGAGAAGCAGGGGATGTAAGAACACTTTCATTTACTTCTTTTGTGTTTGTATGGAGATAGTGTCTATTTTCCATTAAGCAAATAAACTCCTATGGTTTTCTCTTCTTGTAAAAACTATAACTTTGAAAGTCAGCTGCCTTCTCCTTTATTTTCAGTAAGAAATGGTGGTGCCAGATTTTGTTATTATGTCGATTTGGAAGCAAACTCTTTCTTTTTAAATTATTATATGTTAAGCTAAATCCCATATCAGGTTTATCTTGGTTTAAAATGTTCCTTCTCATTCTCTGTTCATGTCTGTTTCATTTTTCTATTGTCCCTATCCTTCACCCACATGATCTAAATTTTGTTCTTCAATGGAAAGAAGGAAACACAAAAGAAAAGTTAGAAATGATATAATGCCAAAAAGGTAATATTCAATTTGTGTGTGTGTGTGTGTGTGTGTGTGTGTGTGTTTAAAAGTATCACGTCTTAATTAATTTATGTTAAAGACTAAGCTAATGCGTTCAGTAACAACCTAATAGCTTTACTTTAACAGCTCGTAATCCTGCACTTCTCATGGCCCGTGAATAGCGAGTCGTGATTGGTCGTTTCTGGCTGGATGCATCTTGCATTGGCCACAACCAGTGGCCAGTGCAAATTTTTCTCCCAATTTAGCAAAGAGGGAAAAAAAACCTGACACATCATGTGACGCCACAGTGATGATGTGAGTTTGACAGCCCTTCTATTGTTTTATTTTATTTTATTTTTGGCAAAGGCAACAAATCTGGGTTAGCCCCTTTTCTGCTGCTACTTATCCTTAAGTTAGCACAATATCACAATGTACACATTTTCCAAACGAATTCAACCTCTTTGCAGTCAGGATTCCATTAAGTCACATGGAATTCAGAAACATGCAAAACACCATTAATGCAGGGCCTGTTAAATTGGGGTCATTTGGACAGATAACGGAGGTAATGAACAATGTGTAATTGTTTGTTTGTAAGTCAAGGATTCTATTTGGGGCCATCACGACAGAGACACTTTATTCTGGATTCTTTTTTTGTGATGGTTTTTACATTATTTAAGATAAGGAAAGGGGGATAATTGAGACAGAAAATTTTTGAGACCTACTGCATTAAAATGAGTGCTTTTGAGAAATGGATGTTAAATATTGATCAATTAAATACAAATGTATTTATTTATTATTTGTGGTTGCCAGGTGAGCAGAAAACAAGTTTAATTAAACAAATAAATAAATCATTGCATTGCATGGAGAGTGTTAGATGTCCACTAGAAATGTCCTGTTTCACCATCAAACTATTCAATAGTTGTCAACAGTTTGCAAAATTGATGCCAGCCTTGGAAGCCATTTTTTACTTGGAAGCTTCGAGGCTGCCACATTCAGTGCCTGGGAATTTGGGAAAGGGCATTTCATAGTGGGATAGAAAATTAAACATAACAACATTCTTTCTCAGAGAGTCAAGGACATGTGCCCTGTATCTGGAGAGGAGTGGCTGGGGGAATGTCTCCAGTTGGGACAAATATTTGATTGGACCATGTGATGAATTGATGGGTGCAGGGGATGGATCTTTGAATTCTCTTTTGGGAACGGAAAACTCGGAACTCTCCAATTCGGGTTTTTCCAGATGTGCCAATATGACATCTCTAATAAAGTAGAACTTTGAGGAACTTATTGTCTTGGAATTTATAGGTATGCAGTTGGTTAGGTGGAACACTGACAATTGACCATTTCAGAAATAAAACAAATATTTAGTTTTAATAGTATTGTTGAAATCTTTGGGGAGTTTAACCCTAATTTGTGCCTACTTGGAAATTTGACAAAACTTTTATTTCACTCACCATCCCCCCTCCTCCTCTTTTACCACTTTGGGTTATCTCTGTTACCTTCATGAGTATGCATGTTTTGCCTGAGACACAGAGATCATCATCAGCATCACAAAAAAGGATAGATATTTCAATAAATGTGCAAGTTTATACAGACAACAATGATGTCATTTCTGTGGGCCCTTGAGAGCTGACCATGCAAAGTCCACAGTAGTTCAATAATCTAATGACCAGGAAGATGTAACTTTCAGGTTCCCTAAGACTGTCTTTCAGATTTATATTTATTACAAATATGCCTGTTTATTTACAGATATTTAACATTCTCTTGGGAACAAATTGGCAGATTATAATTCATTAGTGACCTGACTATTCAGGAACCGAATTTAGTGAATGAACCAGATTTATAGTAAACATAATTTTTTTTCTTTTTTTTAAAAAAAAAGACTGACTTGAGCAGATGTTGTTTGCTTTGTACATCTAAGTTGATGACTATGTACCTAGGAATGGCAATGCTCCAGTGGTGGGATTCAAATTTTTTACTAACGGTTCCGTGGGTGTGGCTTGGTGGACATTGCAGAGGAAGGATATTGTAAAATCTCCAGTCAGAGGAGGTACTTGCCAGTTCTCTGAACTACTCAAAATTTCTGCTACCGGTTCTCCAGAACTGGTCAGAACCTGCTGAATACCACCTCTGCAATAGAGATCTTCAGAAAATAGAGATGATAAAAAATAGACAACAAAGCTGCAATATGTATTGGAACAAAATGAGAAAAGCAAGAGAAAAAAATTAAAAGTATGGTAATATTTTTTTTTTATAACAAACTTTATTATTTTTTTTTAACACACACAAACAAAACATAGGATGTAGTAACATAAAATATCTTTTCTAGAAGAAACAAACAAACCATCTTATTTAGAAAGAAGATAATTCCAAATTATCACATTTCTATATATATATTTATCTTATCTAATCAACTTCATATCTTTTCAAAACTTTTCTTTATTACTCCCTTTCGTTCTATTTAGTCATATTTCTTCTGTCTTAAAAATATATACTCATTGAATATATTTTCATTAGTATTCTTCCACATCCTGTCAGACTTAAACAAACATTACACAAAACATAAATACATAAAACTTCTTTTTGGAAGGCGGCTTACCCCGAGTTAACTCTTTTTATACAGACATCAATCAAAATTTATACTCACTTAATATACTATCTCATATCTTATTTAAACATTTTCTATTTTCCATATATTTTCTCTCTCCTACTCATTCTTTTAATTCTATTTTATTTATTCCATCTTAATTAAATAATTATATTTGCATCTTTGGTTTGTTTTCTTTCAATCACCTACTTATCCTTTCTATCTAATACAATATTTTTCCTGTAAACCCAGATTGAAGTATGACAACTTTTTATCTTCCCCCTAAATAACACTTAAAATAATACATATTTTCCGTGCTGATTCTGCTCCGTACATTCAAAGTATTACATTTCAAAATAGTAAAACAAACAAATAATATTGAGTTTAATAATTAATAATAAAACTAAAAACAAGTAAAAAAGAAATATTAAATTTATAATATAATAAAAGCAATGTTTCATATGAAATTAAATTCTATTATTAATTCTTAAACAATAAAAATACTATTTCATACTATTATGAAATTAAGAAATTAAACTCTATAATTAAATCATGACTTCGCTTTAATACATTTTTAAATCATATAATATTCTAATTTTATAACTCAACTTCAAATACTAATGTCTACAATGCATTTTATGTACTTTTGCAGAATCATTTTTTAAAAAAGATTATCTCACCCCTTATCTCTGAAAAAAAACACAACATTTTTGCATCTTGTTTAAAGCCTTTATGACTTCTCTTTCCTTTCCCCTTTCTTTCTTCTCCCTTCTAACTTTTTGACCCCCCCCATCTCTCCAATTTCACTCTCTTAATCTTCCCTCTCTGTTGTATTTCTCTTTTCTGTTGCTTTCTGACATCATATTGCTTTTTCATCTCCTTTTTCTTTTTCATCTCCTTTTTCTTTTTCTTGGTTGCTTTTTTAAGTTCTAAGTTCATTTTTTCCTTGCCGCTTTTCTTCCTCCACTAAGTATGTTTGTCCATTAAAGATGGCTTCTTTTCCTTCATCCCAGCCTTCCTTTAGTATTTCTTGGTAAGTAGAAATCGCCATTTCCAAAAAGCGAAAGATAGATCGAAACAAGCCCTTATCTTCGTTTTTCAGTTTTTGAAATTCCATTTGTAGTCCTTCAAAAGATAATGCCATTTTTTCTTTCTTTCTTTTTTAACGCAACCCTAATGTCTTTAGTCCCTTTTTTAAAAAAACAAAATTTCACAAAGATCTCAAAGTCACAAAGCAAACCAAATCAATTTTAAGTTGTTGGTTTTTTTTAAATCCAATGTCCAGAAATCCTTTATCCCTTGGCTTTAAATTTCAAATTGAGTTACTTTCCATGCCCAAGTAGATTTTCCAGATCTCCGTCTGCTATTTCTATGGGGAGGGAGAGTTAAGAAAAACATTTTTTTCCCCTTAACAGCTTTAACCGCAGCTTTCCAGTCTTCTTTGGGAAACAATGTATCCTCAGGCAATTCAAACAGTTCAGTTTCCAGGGTAATTAAGAGTTGTTATTGTCTTGGCTCAGCCAAATTTTCACTTCCTCCTGCAACCTCCAGCACAAATCTTACCCGGCTGCAGGCTTCTTTGTAACGGCCATCACTGACCGCCACTCCACCACCTTGGGAAAAAGAGTTTTTTCTGGCTGGGAAGGGGGTCTGTGACACCCCCAAACCCCTGTCTGGATCCCCTCTCTCTTCGGCTGCCTCTACAGGGCAGCCATATCCCCCAGACCCATTTGGATCGGGGGCACCTTGGCAGCAAGCACAGCAGGAATTGCAGACAAGCAAATTCCTGCTGCTGCCGAAGCCACGCAAAACCGGAAGCCAAAAGTATGGTAATATTTTTTGCAGAGTCTTCGATGCTATTTGTACTTATATTCACTTTTTTTTCAATTAGAGTAAAAAAAAAAAGTTTTGAATGTGATTCTGTAACAATTTAATCATATATACTTCTAACAAGTTTATCTAGCCCCTTGGTAAGCAGTTAAAATATTCTGTTAATCTAGATGGTTTTTTTAAAATATAAATTTGAAAAACAGTTTGATTTGTTACTTGGAATCAGGACCAATTAATCCAATGGGATTTATTAGTTAGCATATATACATACATACATACATACATACACTTGGGTGGGATTCAGCAGGTTTGGACTGGTTTGGGTGAACTGGATGTTAAATTTACATCTGGTTCATTGAACCAGTAGTTGACTGGCCCTGCTCACCCCACCCCTTCCCTCCCAGGAGTCTCCATGCAGCCTGTTTTGGATGCAGGTAACTGCAGGGACTGCATGGAGGCTCTGGGAGGATGAAAAATGGGCCTTCCAGAAGTCCATGAACAGGCCTCTTTCTGGCTTCTGAAGGGCCTCCAAACCCTGCGGGAGGCCATTTTCACCTTCTCAGAGACTCAAGGGAGGCCTCTGGACCCCGGGGAAGGTGAAAAATGGCCATCCCAGAAGTTCCAGTAGTCCATAGCCACATCCACCCAGCAACCGGGCAGTGAACCAGGTGCTGGGATTTTTGAATCCCATCCCTAACATTGGTAGAGTTGGTTAGAAGAGAAGCAATCACATAATTTTTTTTTTTTTAACAAACTGTATTAATTTTTTTTAACATACACAAACAAAACATAGGATGTAGTAACATAAAATATCTTTTCTAGAAGAAACAAATAAACCATCTTATTTAAAAAGAAGATAATTCCAAATTATCACACTTCTATATATATATATATATATATATATATATATTTATCTTATCTCATCAACTTCATATCTTTTCAAAACTTTTCTTTATTACTCCCTTTCCTTCTATTTAATATTTCTTTTGCCTTAAAATATATATACTCATTGAACACATAAATGTTTTAAATAACTAAAAATACATTCATGGTAGAAGTATGGCAGTGATCTTCCCTCTCCATTTCCTAGGTTTTTTTTTTGTTTATATCTCAAATATTCAGGGAATCTTTCAGAAATTTGTGGCATAGAAATATTGTTGAAAAAAATATTATTGGATGAAGGCTTCCTCTTTTCAGTAAAAGTAAATGAGCCCTATTTATTGTATTTAAAGCACCTTAGAATGTTGCTTGTACATCCCAGTGCCACTTTCTTACCTGAGCCAAAAGAAAAGTATTCAGTAAACAACTCATTTTTCTTATTTAAGAATCAAACTGCTCCTTGAAGTTGTCCTACCTCACTAAATGATTGGAGTTTGGGGAGGCATCATGCTGGAGATGGTAGAGTTTGATTAATTGGATTTATTGTTATTGTAAACAATGGTTATTAATGAAATGGATGATAACCAGTGCAAAATGATGGTAGCATACCGTAACCTGAGGAAGTTCAAATATCAAATCACTACAGATGTTTAAATATTAGGGGCAATTCATGCAGTACTTCAGCAGCTGCATTTACTTCAGCTTTATCTGCAATTAAATCCAGGCATATACGTAAATGCATCCTTGATTAAAAACAAGTTAATGAAAGTTTGGGGTTCAAGGCTGATAGAAATAATACTTAAGAATTAGTCTTCCTGTAATGAAAATTATTTGAAAGATAGCTTCATTGACTTTCACTTAAGGGCTGATGAAGATAGAAAGTAACAGAGGAGCATCTGGAAGGCTAATTGTATTGCGGCTCAAACTAATTGTGTTGTACATATGTTGAGTTTATCAATTCATAAGTCCCATTAACTGTTCTTTTTCCCTATAGATACCCCAAATCAGTTATGCTTCAACTGCACCAGAGTTAAGTGATGACCGGCGTTACGATTTCTTCTCACGGGTTGTTCCTCCAGATTCCTTCCAAGCACAGGCAATGGTGGACATTGTGAGAGCTTTGGGATGGAACTATGTTTCCACCTTGGCTTCTGAAGGCAGCTATGGTGAAAAAGGCATGGAATCTTTTATACAAATTTCCAGAGAGTCAGGTAGGTAAGGAATCATCCTGCATGAAATATAATATTGTGTAAGTTATAATTACAATATTTTATAAATAAATAAATACCTCAGGACAAAAGCTGTACATGTGAATATGTGTGTATGTGTGTTTCAGAATTTTATTTTTTTAACAAAAAAGCCAATTCTGTATTTTATCATTTTGTTTCAAAGGTCCTTCAAGCTGTTCTCAACTTTTGTAGGAATTTTCAGATATAAGCATTTAGGAGCCAGAGGAATAAGTGGCATTAATACTCTGTTAAGAAAAGAAAGAACAATGAAATGATATCAAATTTTTGATTCCCCACTGTTAGAAATCTTATATTTTGGAAAGACAATATTGAATCTTTATTTCTTCAAGTCAGGAGTACTTCTGAAGCTGATAATTTCTTAGATACAAACTCTGTGTCAGATAGTTTCTTGTATATTTTTTCAGGTAGCTTCATACTTTTTAAATTGGATGAGCTGTCTTAAGAAAGAAATCTTTTGTTTTCTGATAGAGGGATCAAATGTTATTATCTCTGAAGTAGTACTGAAATAACCATTCGATTTATATTCAAGGACTGCATAGAGGTTTATGAAGGTACTCTCTCACTACTTCAACTATTTCAAATAAATCAATGATTTTTAAATGTTTATGGGTTGGCAGTCTTTTGCCCTTTAAGGAGTATGCTAAAGAACTTCCCCTACATTTAATTAAAATGCTCAAACAAGATTATGTAGCACATTTTGGCTCTTTTGCTGATGCATAGTATAATCTAGGTTTATCTGTGTTGTGAAGAATCTCACTGATAAGACCTTGACAAATTTCCAAGCAAACCCAGAATACTTGGGGACATAGTTTGAAAACCCCTAATATAAAACTATGCAGTCTATTTCTCTACAATAGAATATGTCAGTTATTTAATGTTTGTGAAAGAAATGATTTCTCATCATTCTGGAACATCCCAAGGTACAGGAAAGCTAATCTTTTGTTTGTTCAATTTTTTAAAATATTTGATTAACAAATAATAACACATGAAAATAAGTTAATTAAGTAAAAGGTTTTTGCTATGGTTGTTTATTATTACTTTACTAGCTTGAGAAGACAATATGATACATTTAGATTAAAGCATTAATTGTAACCATTGTGTACCTATCATATTGGAACAGTAATAATGACAACAGTTGAAATAAAAAGGGAACATTCACAGAAAATAATCCAACATTGACATTGTTCACTAAAATATTATAGTAATGGGGAAATACACTGCTCAAAAAATAAAGGGAACACTTAAACAACACAGTGTAACTCCAAGTCAATCACACTTCTGTGAAATCAAACTGTCCACTTAGATAGCAACATTGATTGACAATCAATTTCACATGCTGTTGTGACTGCAGACCACTTCTCAGTTCCTATGCTTTCTGGCTGATGGTTTGGTCACTTTTGAATGCTGGCAGTGCTTTCACTCTAGTGGTAGCATGAACCGGAGTCTACAACCCACACAAGTGGCTCAGGTAGTGCAGCTCATCCAAGATGGCACATCAATGCCATCCTGGATGAGCTGTGGCAGGAAGGTTTGCTGTGTCTGTCAGCGTAGTGTCCAGAGCATGGAGGAGCTACCAGGAGACAGGCCAGTACATCAGGTGATGTGGAGGAGGCCGTAGGAGGGCAACAACCCAGCATCAGGACTGCTACCTCCAGCTTTGTGCAAGGAGGGACAGGAGGAGCCACTGCCAGAGCCCTGCAAAATGACCTCCAGCAGGCCACAAATGTTCATGTGGCTGTTCAAACAGTCAGAAACAGACTCCATGAGGGTGGTATGAGGGCCCGACATCCACATGTGGTGCAGGACATTTGGCATTTGCCAGAGAACACCAAGATTGGTAAATTTGCCACTGGTGCCCTGTGATCTTTACAGATGAAATCAGGTTCACACTGAGCACATGTGACAGATATGACAGGTCTTGAGACACCGTGGAGAACGTTCTGCTGCCTGCAACATCCCTAGCATGACCGGTTTGGCAGTGGGTCAGTAATGGTTCTTTAGGGGGCTGCACAGCCCTCCATGTGCTCACCAGTGGTAGCCTGACTGCCATTAGGTAGTGATATTAGATCCTCAGACCCCTTGTGAGACCATATGCTGGTGCAGTTGGCCCTGGGTTCCTCCTAATGCACGACAATGCTAGACCTCATGTGGCTGGAGTGTATCAGCAGTTCCTGCAAGATGAAGGCATTTGATGCTATGGACTGGCCCGCCCATTCCCCAACCTTAATCCAATTGAACACATCTGGGACATCATGTCTGGCTCCATCCACCAATGCTACATTGCACCACAGACTGTCCAGGTGTGGGAGGAGATCCCTCAGGAGACCACCCACCACCTCATCAGGAGCATGCCCAGGTGTTGTAGGGGGGTCATACAGGCACGTGGAGGCCACACACACAACTGAGCCTCATTTTGACTTGTTTTAAGGACATTACATCAAAGTTTTATCAGCCTTTAGTGGTTTTTTCCACTTTAATTTTGAGTGTAACTCCAAATCCAGACCTCCATGGGTTGCTAAGTTTGATTTCCATTGATAATTTTTGTGTGATTTTGTTGTCAGCACATTCAACGATGAACAAAGTATTTAATAAGAATATTTCATTCATTCAGATCTAGGATGTCTTATTTTTGTGTTCCCTTTATTTTTTTGAGCAGTGTATATACAAAGTGTATTGATTGTGTTGTTGAGGGTGTCTTGTATCACACATAAGACTGCAATAATTTAGTGGGGAAAAACTCAATTCCAATATACTTCTCCAATTTTGCTTGTTCCTTGATTACAAGGAAAGCAAATAGAATTACACCAAGTGCAAGAAACATCATACAACATTGTGTTTATTTACGATTGAAACAAATACCTTTGTGGTATTTACTCAATAGTAGTTTAGATGGGAAGGCATTCACCTGCCTAAACTGGGAAACAGGGCACACTTAATTTAATAAAACACAGGTTCTTTGAAAGTGATTGATGGAACTTAAGATATGAATGATTGGGAGCCATTGCTATGCATCTGATTTGTGACTGAAACATATTATTTAATTAAATGCATTATTCCCCAGACCAGAGACAGGGAACTTGTACTCTTCCCAATGTCACCAAAATGCAATATTCAGCATTGCTCATCACTGGATTAGTTGTTTTGAAACATTCAGAACCCACAGATTTTCTGCTCCTAATTGAAATCCTTTGAAATAAATAATGTTAACTATTTTCTTCAGCTAAAGATTTTGTGCTAAAATGAACTAGATTAAGCAAATACATAGTACTAGATTGCAAATTCCTATTAAATATTTATCAGATAGATTTGCTATCCAATGAATTTTTTTTAATCTAAAATAGTTCATGTGAAGAATGTGAAACAATAAACTGCATGAAATATCTGAATATGAGATCATTCTATCTGCTTGATTATTTAGATTAAATAATCAGTCAGATAGCAGCAGAATCTCGATGTTTGATCTGCCTATATTATTCATATATTAAAGAGTACCTTCATAATTACTAATACTATAAACTTTCACTGAGTAATTAAAGATAATCTATTTTTCATTGCAATCCATGTAAGAATTGGCTTTTGTGGCAGTGCTGCAGTTTAAAACATAATTCTTTGAGAAAGATTCTCCATGCTGGTATTGAAGAAAATGTTGGTAATTGCTTGCATTTTCCCCTTTGTCTGGATTCATATTTATTTAATATTATATAGGGAAAATTTCTGAGATTCAATATCACGGGAAAGGATGAAACTAAGGTGTGGGTTAATAATGGAAATACAAGTTTATCCATTTCCAAAGCTAAATTTATAGCTTTTGCATTGCTGAGTTGTGCACATGTGTAGCAATTGCCTACTGATTACGATATCTATGTAAAATTATCAATATATTCAATAGTCCTGATAGAAATGACTCAACCATATTTTCAATATGCATATTAATTTATTTAGATTGAAACAATACTGATAATTGTTAGAAAACAATTTAGTTTTAAAAGGGTAATCTTCCTGCTTAAAATAATTAATCATACACTTATAATGCTTAAGAATTCTATAATATTTGGATCTTAAGATTTTTAAATGATATCAACATCCACTGGCCTCTAATTCATATCCCAAGTTCCAGCTTTGATTTTTTTTTTTTAAAAAAGTATCCATTCTATGATGGATTCATTGTTCCATTATATTGCCTGAGCTCACACACAGCACTTATGTCATCTGTTTTTGGTTTCATGCCACTTGTGATCTTTCCAATTGTGGCTTAAAACAGACCCCTATAATTTGTCCAACAAAGCATAATTAAATATCCTGGTTTAGTGTGATATGCAAAAATGGATACTGTTCTTCTTTTCTGTTTATTTGACAACACTTAATGGCTTGGAGATTAGATGTGTATTGGGGAAATAGGGCATAGTTTCATCTTATTTATTATACTGAACATAGATACTCTTGCTTCCCATCCATGAAATGTTATTCCACCAATTCCTTCTCTTCCAATATATTTTTCAATGAAAATTATGATATACAGAAATACAACTGTTATACATCGTGATATGAAAGCTCATTCCATATTTGTTTTTAATTAGAGACTTTATCCAGTTCAGATTGATGATATGACAATGTTATCCATTCAGTGGTGTCCCTTTCTGGGCAATTCTATCAACCAGGTCACTCCACATCTTCCAATCTTGCACTACTTTCGGTACAGATTTGTATTGTCCAATGTTTCTCCCAGGTTGGATAAAATGGCACACTTTGGGAATCACATAAATCATGAAGTAAAAAGGAAAAAGTCATATGTGAGACGCAAGAGCTGATACTTAAGCGGGTGATCTCTGAATCTGCAGATCATTACATCCATCTTCCATGGTGTTGAAGGACTTTTGTGATGGTGTTTTCTATGTCACATTTACTTCTTCTAAGTCGTTTCCCCTCAGAAATTTTCTGGCAGGATTATTTCCAGAAAGATATCCTTGGCTCAAAAATTCTGATTTGGATTGGGAAAACTTGAAAATTTAACAGATTTCTTGCATATATATCATCTTCATATCTATATCTATATCTATATCTATATCTATATCTATATCTATATCTATATCTATATCTATATCTATATCTATATCTATATCTATATCTATATCTATATCTAGCTATCTAGCTATCTAATCTTCATATATCAGATAATAGATAGAAATCTAATAGCTGCACATTGTGTTTTCTAATGAATTAAAATGCATGGGGCTGATCTCTCCTTCAATCTACATCAAGACTCTTTATGACAGGGATAGGATGAAAAAAAAAAAATCCTCTGTTTTCTGTCAAGGGACTTATTGGGAGGAAAATTAAACTGATGTCCATGCTGGCATCAGGCCTATTTTGAAAAAAAAAAATAAAAATGGTTCCAAGCAATATAGAATCAGTTTGCTCTGGCTGTGTCATGCAAATAATGGTTTTTTTTTTTTTTTAAAGGGGGGGCATAATACCAAAAGATCCACTTGTGAAATATTGTAATGTTGTATGATAACAGCAAGCTACTATAGAAAAAACAATCATTTAAAGGGATAAGCTATTGCAATTTTTTTTCTAATTTAACATTGCAATAAATAGTATTTAGTATGTGAGGTTTACAAATGTTGAGACAGTGTACAATATACTTAACAAGAATTTAATCTACTTTGTGGAAACTTCAAAATTAGATTAACCATGGATCAGCATGTCGTATGTGAGGTTTAGCAGAACTGGAACTGATCAACTAGAAAGCAAAAGGAATGGATACAAAATAGAAGTAGCTTCTGCTGAAATATTCTGAGGAATTTCAACTATTTCAATGATTAGGATGAATGTTTCTCAGGGAATGCTTTTATCTGTCTGAATCTGGCCTATTTATTGTTGTATTTAGTATGCTGTGGATGATAACATCAAGAATTCAGAGCAGAGTGGAGCAATTTGGGATTTTTGAATATAGAAATTGACATAAAAATTTGTCTCTAAATTTGTCTCCTTCAAGATCCTCCACAAAACTGCCCTGCCATTCTACAGCAGTTGAGAATAACAGATAATCAGAGTTGGAAGGGACCTTGTAGGTCATCTAGTCCACCACCACCCCTGCCCAAGTGGGAGACCCTATACCATTTCTGACAAATAGCAGAAAAGGAAACATCCCCATCAAACTAGTTAAATGGATTGGTTTATATTTTATTTTGCTTTCTGGCTTCCTGGTTTTCTGGGAGTAACATTTTTATGTGAGTATTGGGTTCAGTATCTGACAGGATCGCTTTGGAAATTTCAGTGATCATTGCAATCAGACTTCCATCAGCTGCTCTGATCATAGCACCCTGGGGACAGCAGTGGAGAAAACTTGAAATAACTTAACTTTGCTTACCTCACTCTTTTAGGTTTAGACAATTGTTTACTACTTTATTACCATTGATTTTCTAATATTGTTGTGCTTTGTTGTAAGACAACCAAAAATGTGTTTTACAAGACTGGTAGCAATACACAGTCTTTTAAAATTAGCATGTGAGTAAATAAGCAAATATGTCAACATTTGGTTGATTTATTTACTTGACTGCAATGGTGGGATTCAAATAATTTAACACCTGGTTTGCCCAGGGTCAGAAAGCATGACCCATCCCCATCCTCCAGATCTGCCACACATGTGGGATGAGCCTCCCACGATGGGCAACCTGACCCTGGGGGAACCGATTGTTAAATCCCCCCCCCAAATATCAAAGTGAATCCTGGGTGCTGCGCTGCAATGGAGCAATGGGAAGTGAAGTGGCCGGCATGAGGGAAGGAGGAGGAGCAGGGAGAAGAAAGTGCGAAAGCGGCCTTCTCCTTCCCACATGCTCCATTGCCTGTTTCTCCACTGAGTGTAATATAACACCCAGGGTCCATTTTGATAGGGAGGTAATTTAATAATAGTAAATACTTTAATAATAATTTTCATCTGAACTGATGCAAATTGGCTGAATCCCACCACTGCTCGATTGACTTAACAATTGCATTGTCTATTTTCTTAGATCTTTTCCTCAGAGTAGACCTTATCTATACATTTATTCCTTGCCACAATCTCTTCCTTTTGTCCTTTTGTGCTGCCTCTTCCTCCATCTATTTGTTTGAAAATGGCTATAGAAACATCTCAAAATAGGATTTTGAGCAGGTTTTTTGTTTAACTATCATCTGCCTGTTTACCTATCTAAATTAGGCACACGTAAAACATAATTTTCAGTGCAATGTGGCATTCTTCCTCCAATTATAATTTGCTAAATTTTCTGCAAATTTTATCCCATCTTAATGAGAGAAAAATCCAATTTACAGCCAATTGTAACCATCTGTTTATAAAATGAATGAGTTTTCCCATTATTTGTGCTGTGAAATTCAGTCAAATGCACTATCCCCAAAACAACGTACGATACACTGTTCTATTTTTCAAGAGTTGATCCAGACTTGAGAGAGGCCAGGTATCTTTGCACATCTCAAACAATATGCAAAGCCACTGTAAATGATTAAAAACTTTAAAAATCCCTCTCTAATGCAATTTTATTTTATTTTTTTCCCAATATACCCTTTTTCTTATATAATTATCCTGATAAATGCTTATTTCTTTACAAATCCCTCTTTCTTTAGTTGCAGGATAGACCTGGCATATTTTAAAAACACAATGTTCCTGAATTTGCACTAATTTTATATAATTTCCAAGGTGATACTGCTGAATCACATCCCAATTTAGCACATAGCTGCTGTTCCTATCAACCCTCCATCCATCCAATCATCTACCTATCTACCTACTATCTATCTATCTATCTATCTATCTATCTATCTATCTATCATCTATCATTTACATATCCATCTCTCTCTCTCTCTCCCTCCCTCCTTCCTGTCTCTCTCTCTCTCACATACACATATGCACATACACATAATTATTATTTTAAAAACAACCATAAATAACACCACAATATCCATGCTACTTCACCAAACCAACCATACTATTATTCTTCTGACTAAATTAAAACACTGGATTAGCCTAACTAATTAATTAAATTAATTAACTAACTAATTAAGCCTAACTTACTAATGTAGGGACGCGGTGGCTCAGTTGCTAAAACACTAAGCTTGTCGATCAGAAAGGTTGACAGCTTGAGGTTCAAATCCCTAGCACCATGTAACGGAGTGAGTTCCCATTACTTTGTCCCAGCCTCTGCTAACCTAGCAGTTCAAAAGGATGTAAAAATGCAAGTAGAAAAATAGGGACCACTTTGGTGGGAAGGTAAGAGTGTTCTGTGCACCTTTGATGTTTAGTCATGCCAGCCATATGACCACAGAGATTTTTTGGACAGTGCTGGCTTTTTGGCTTTTTAATGGAGATGAGCACCACCCCCTAGAGCCAGAAACGACTAGCACATATGTGCAAGGGGAACCTTTACCTTTACCTTAGCCTAACTAAGGTTGGAGTATATATATCCTAGGAGTGTCAAACTCACGTCTTCATGGCAGTGTCATGTGATGTATTGGTACTTTTTTCCCCTTCGCTAAACTGGATGTGGGCGTGGCCAGTATGTGATGCATCAGGCCCACAGGCCATGTGTTTCACATCCCTGCTCTAGATGTATTTGTGTACAGAGCTCATGCAGTGAGATCCATCCATGTTTAGGATCATGATTGTGTGAAAAATTTACAGATTAGATCCCTGAAGATTTTCAATCTGAATCTATACACATTGGGGGAAAGGCTACTAAATACAACACACTTGATGAGATTCTTTGCAAGTACTCTGCTCCTGCATGCACTTTCAGGCACACTCTAATCATGTAGTAATTTTCATATGCAACTTTTTCACCTACTATTATATGTGCAGACTGACATGGAAAATCCAGCTGTTCACACTTTACCAAATGCTGTGAAATAATTTCTCCAGGACTAACTATACAACATTCTCGCAGTCACCAATGCTGAATTTTAGAAAAACAGTCTTAGAAAAGAGTTGCATAAGTTCAGTCATTCAGTATCTATTTTCTTCCCAAAGTCTGGAGTGCAATTTGGTTGCAATTGGCCAATTAGAGATTCTCTTGAAAGTGGCTGTTTTCTCAAGAACAAATTTCTTTCTGACTTCCTTGCTTCATACATAAGAATAATAGAAATGGAGGTGAGGGCAAGGAAAAAGAGAAAGAACAAATATTGTGGGGATGAGGAATGAATTTTCACATCTGAATATAGATTTTTTTAAAAAAGCAGATACAGTTCTAAAATAGTGTAAATAATGGATGCTAGATATATATTTTGCATTATGACTATTTTTCCTGGTTGATTTTGCTTTCCTAAAATTGCTCAAAATGGAGAATTTGAGAAAGAACTACCATTCTTATTTATTTGTGAATATATAACCTGTATGGTCTAGGCAACTCTAAGTGGGGTACGAAAGCAGCAGCCAAAAACAACAGTATAATAACAAAATTAACAAACAGCATTTAGTTACAGGTTAAAAATAACAACTAATATAGCATTATGCCTCTGGGAACCATATAGGATTCATAGTGGCAGTGGTACAGGAATATCTTAGCTTTTAAACTTTAAAAAGTTTTATCTGTGTTGATGAAGATAGTGATCATGCTGCATGCTGGTCACATAATTTGTGAGCATGACATAAGGAACCTTGTATATGTATACCGAACATACATGTAGAAGTCCAACACATGAGGTATCTCATGAGCCACTCCATCTCTGTGTACGTATACACTGACATTTTATCAGAACTGATACTATTTGAAGTATTTTCTGGAATAAAAAGGCATGTTGGAATATCTGACTGCTCTGTCTTCTTTTTCAAAGTTACACTTTTCTTGACAAATACACAGAATTCCCATAGATTATATAAAGTGTCTATATCATCATCCTGATAAATGTGCCAAATTATTTGAAATTCTGACTTATTTCCCAGAATGTTTGCTGAAGTATTAAGTTTATTATTCTTTTGTTACCATTTTAAACACAGTTCCGGACTTAACTTTTCTTGCTATTCTTCATATACAGTAAGTAACCCTCAATTTATGACCATTGGTTTAAAAACTGTTTAAAGCTACAATGGCACTAAAAGAAGTGACTTATTGTCAGTTCTTGAACTTATGATCAAAACAATGCCCCCGTGGTCAATTGATCAAAATTCAGTCAGTTGACAATTGGTATGTATTTATGACTGCCTTGTGGTCATATGATCACCATTTGTGATCTTTCCAGGGGTCTTTTGACAAGCAAAGTAAATGAGGGAACTTGGATTCTCTTAGTCACATGATTCAAATTGATTAGTGATAGAAGCCCCAACCCCAGTTGTGGTCATAAGTTATGGATTACCTGAATTTCATCTTCAGTTAACATAAGGATATTTTCACCCTTTACTTGATTAATAAGCATTACTGATGACTAAAAATTAAAAAAGAAATCTGTGTACAAGATATATAGAGTGTTCAACTACAGTGAAGAGGGTGATTCTTTTCACCTTCTTTCATGTAAGGGCTGCAAGTTGTGAAGTTTTGTTCTAAATAATTGAAGTGTGGAAAGAGGGAATAATCACATTTGATTTCACATGAAGAAACACCTCAAAAATTAGGAGACTGTGGGTCTTCCGGTTTCGCGTGGCTTCGGGGCAGCAGGAATTCGCGACAGCTCGCGATTCCTGCTGTGCTAGCCGTCGAGGTACCCCCGATCCAGATGGGTCAGGGGGATATGGCTGCCCTGTAGGGACAGCTGAAGAGAGAGGGAAGTCGGATAGGGAGGTGGGGGTGTCACAGACCCCCCCTTCTCCGGGAAAACCCCTTTTTCCCAAGGCGGTGGAGCGGCGGTCAGCAATGGCCGCCACGAAGAAGCCAGCAACCGGGTAAGAACTGTGCTGGAGGAAGTGTGAAGAGTGAAAGTTCTGTCTGAGCCGGGTCAAGTAACACCTTTTAAATTGCCTGGAATTGAGCTGCTTGAATTGCTGGAGGATACATTGTATCCCTAAGAAGAGCGAAAAGCGGCGGAGAAGCTGTTAAAGGGAACTTTTTTTTTTTTTTTTTACTCTCCCACCCCACGGAAATAGCAGAAATATTTGGATATATTAGACATTGAAAGTGGATTGCTTTGAAAGTTGAAGCTAAGAGACAAAGGGATTTTTGGACATTGAAAAATTTAAGAAATTGGAAAATCTTTGCTGGAGGTATGGATTTCTGATTATTTAAAATTGTCATTGCAAGTGGGAAGGGAGAAAAAAAAATTGGAGCAGAAGCTGAAAAAGGAGGAGATTGTCTAGAACGTCTTTGTGGATCCCAAAGGAAGATATATGGTAATTGGACCTCTTTGAATAAAAATTAATCCAGAAAGAGAAAGAGAAGAAGGAAGAAAAGTATTAACTTTTGGATTTTTTTTTTTTTAATTGCTTTTGATTGTCTTTGATTAAAAATACTTGTGGTTGTTTTGGAAAAAGTTTCCCTTTTTATAATGGCATCGTTTGTGGATGAACTAGAGATTGAATATCAAAAATATAAAAAAGAAGATACTTTGGGCGCGTTGTTTCAATTCTTAGAAATGGCGTTATGTTCTGTTGAAAAGTTGATTACGCAGCAGAAGGACTGGGACAAGGAAGAAGAGGAAGAAGAAGCCATCTTTGATGAACAATGGGTCCCTTCCGGAGAGGAGGAGAAAAAGGATAAGAAAAAGGGGATTTTAAGAATTATAAAAACAACCAAAAGAGAGAAAAATGAGCGAAAAGATGGAGGCAAGGTTAGAAAGCAAAGGAAAAGGAGTAAGAAAAGCGAAGGGAAAAAGCAAAGGGGTAGAAAGGGCAAGGAGAAGAATAAGCAAGAGAGAAAGGGGGGGAGGAGAAGCCTTAATGGGGGGAAGCAAGACCTAAAGAAAAAAAGTTTATTTAGAGACAATGGGTGAATTTAATTTAGATTAAAAGAGGGATTCTGGAGGGTATATAAGACTGTGTTTTTATATGTATATTTAGAATATAAAATTTATTATGTAATTTTAGAATCTTTTAAACAGAATCCCAAGAAAGATTGCTATATGTAGTATTTCTAAGTTAGGGTAATGAGTTATAGATGTTACTCCAATTGGTGTACAGGAGAAGTATAGTAAAAGAAAAAAATGATGAATGGATAATTGGAAATAGAACAGACAAAGAATGTTGTTGAAAATGGTAATAAGATATGGAAGGATATATATGCTTTTTTTTTTTGGATTTTGTATATTGATAAAAGGCAATAAAATTTTAATTAATAAATAATTTGGATGGAAAGGAGAAGTAGGGACAAGATATGAAGTTAATATTATATGAAATATTGATATTATAATCTGGAAATGTTATGCCTTATTGATCTTTTATTATTATTTTTTCTTAGAAAAGAATTTATAAGCTGCTATGCCTTGATTCTTTGTGCATTGTTTTTATAAAACTGATAAAAATGGTTTTTATATATATATATAAAAAAGAAAATGATAATAAGATATGGAAGGAGATATGGGTTAAATATGATGTTTGAATTTGTGTCTGTGTGAAGAGTTTTAACCCGGGAACAGACAACCTTCAGAAAAGATCTTTTAGTTTTGTTTATGTTTTGTGTTTGTATGTTTGTGTATTGTGTTTATGGTAAAACTAACAAAATTTGTTTTTTATAAAAAAAAGGAAAAAAGAATCAATAAAACCTTGGAGGAATGTTAGATGAGAATAATTTATACAAGCCAGAAAGAAAAGAATATGATGACTATAAAATGGATAAATATGGAAGAGAAATGAAATTGAATAGGAGTAAAGAGAAAAAATGAGAAACTTGCTGAAAGATGTTTGTGTGTCCATATGGAGATGGGATAAATTGGAATTATGCTGTATAAAAATAATGTTTTGTTTGACTTGTAAGGATTTACAATGTTAAGAGGTTTTATGTGTTTATGTATTTAATGGTTAATGATGTGTTATTTTATCTTTAAAATTAATAAAAATTTGTTTCAAAAAAAAAAAAAATTAGGAGACTGTAGAGAATGAAAAGAATGAAAGATACCTAGCATCAAAATCAGTCAACATATTTGTCTGAACAAAGCCTAACAGTTTGTCTGAAACACTATAGGGTCTCCTGCTTGAGCAGGGGATTGGACTAAAAGACCTCCAAGGTCCCTTCCAAATCTGTTATTCTGTTATTCATTACCTGACTAGGTAACATCATCAGTTCGTCAGTTGGATAGTTATAAAGCCACCTAATTTTGCTAACATATCAAAACTTTATAGCTGAATTGGGTAGCACAGAAAATTGTACAGAATAATACTATTTTCTATATTACACAAAGTAAACAAGAACCTTCAGTTTCTGAATTGCCTTTCAGGTTTGGCACTGGATATTAAATGGGATAGTGTTTGAATTGATCTGTTTCTAGTTACACATATACAAACATGGATAAAGTTACACACATATGCACATACACATGGATAAAGGGAGATGGTATCACATCTGCAGATTCAGAAATGCTGAAAACAAAAAATAAAAATCTTTGTTTTCACTGCTGTACCCTGAATTTTGATTAGCAGCCTTCTTCCTTTTATTTAGTATTAATTTCAGGAAATTATCACAACACCATGACCTGATTCCATTCTATTTGCATTCTTGTTTGTACTAGGATTTGGGCAATATAATTATATGTACCCATGTTGAGTAAACCAAAGTTTAAAAAATGATGCAATTGTGCATATGAATTAATATGCTTTTGTATATTTGTGCACATTGGTAAACCATAGGGGAGAAAGAGAGCGAGTGATGTGACTACAGATCTATTGCAAATTGCAACAACCTCAATTTTGAAATTCAGTTGATGCATTCTCAACAGCAGAATAGAAAGGGTAAAATAATTTCTTAACAATAAAATAAAAAATTTATTGGCAATAAAATAAAAGAATAGCCCTGTATTATGTTGGATAGAATAAACAAAACATAATTGGTACACAGCCTCTCCTTCTTATTGTTTTCTTAATGAGCTGTTTTATTCTTGCCCATGTAGTACACTTTTTTTTTAAATCCACAGTTAAGGAGGAACTTAATTATCAATTATCATATTGTTTACCCATTATATTATAATAAGGTACTGTTTCTGTACCTCACATCTCACCACATTGTACTGAATATATCAAATTGCTCAGTTTGTGTCTGAATGTAGTAGAATGCATTGAGATGTGCAATTCTGTACATTGGGAAACAAAACAACCACTTCATAAATGCATATCACAACATAGTAGAACAAACCCATGGGGACAAGATTCAGCAGTTGATCTGTATTAAAAGACAAAGACCACTCTTGAAGATTGAAAAGCCCACATTTTGGACAGAGAGGACCGCTAGTTTCAAAGCGGGTCAAAGAGTCCATTTATGTCAAAATTGAGGGATATGACTTCACCTATCTCCAATCTACAAAACAGTTATTTCAGTAATTCCAAGAAGTCTCCACATCCATTTGCATTACTCAAGTGACTTTGAGGACACAGATAAACCTCCAAGTGGCCTCAACAACTGTCTAAAATAATGCAAATTACCAGCTTCTGCAAGGAATATTAATCCTTCCATCTCCCACCCTCCAGTCAGAGCTGAAGAAGCTTTTTGGATGAGAAGCAAAGCATCTTCAAAGAAAAACCAGAAAGACCAATTGCCTCTTGCAAAAGCACATATGAGACAATGGAGGACTGTGAATGTCCGTAGACATTTACAATGTTTGTGGAAGTTATAGCTAAAAGAAAATAAATTTTCCAGGCATTTTTGTTGGCATGAGAAGAGAAGTGGTTCTCAGAAGACAACTTGAAGTATAGACCACAGGAGTGTAAACTTCATTTTGAATTTAATGTAGCTTAAGGGAGAAGAAGAGATATCTCAACATGATAAAGATATTTGTTCATTGTGAACTTTGATATAACAGTGACTTGTATCTGACCTGACTTTCACTTTCTGGACTAACGTGTAAATTGGAATTTAATTGCCAGTCTGCTTTTATATTAACTCAATATTTTGTTTGAGTTTTTGGCTCAAAAGAACTTTAATCAAGTAATCTTTTTTTCTAACATAAAATGTACAAGATTATATTTGGGTGCATTTTTGAAATGTTGACATAATTCAAATTATTATTCAATTCAATGAAATTATTAATCAATTTAAAGCTCCTGACAGCAACATTATTTTATCCTAAACCAACTTTTCATGAAGAAGAAGAAGAAGAAGAAGAAGAAGAAGAAGAAGAAGAAGAAGAAGAAGAAGAAGAAGAAGAAGAAGAAGAAGAAGAAGAAGAAGAAGAAGAAGAAGAAGAAGAAGAAGAAGAAGAAGAAGAAGAAGGTGCAAGTGAGTGTGATGGTTTGCATTTACAAAAGGATGCAATCAAAAGGGTAATCAAAATGTGAATGCTTTGACCAAAAAGGGCATTATGATATGATATAATTTCTTTATTCTAAAATAAGCAAGCAGCCTCCAGTTATTTTGGAGTTCAGCTCCAATTAATTCAGCATGTATTTTCTGCTTTTCTGGAACAAATTTTAGGAAAACTGCAAAATGCCAAGTTACCTACCCAGCTCCTAGAATAAAAGGAGTGTTTTTTACTTAAAAGGTCAACTGACTAATTCTTTGTGCCATATAATACATACAAATCTAATAAGAATTTCAAGAGATGGTAGAAGATTTCCAAATCTGACTCTTGGAATAGATGAATAGTTGTTGACAGATTTAAGAAGCAACTTTGCTTTTCATTTTTCTACAGTTGTGCACAGTAAACAGCACAATGTTTGAGAGAACACAATGTTTGAGACACATTGCAAGAGACAGTTTTTTATTATGATAATCATACAAATCATGCTGTGTGAAGACTGAATAGAAAAGTCAGTGGAGAAAGTTGGACTATGATGCTCCATTTTGATGGGGCTTGGCCACTACCATAGAGCCAGAAGAGTATTCAGATTAAAATCAAGAAGAAAATTTTAAACTGGATTTTACGCGAGATGCTGATAAAGAGACAGAACCCTCAGGAGGCTTCTTCTTGTGATGATGAGATTTAATTTAGCAGGAATAATGTTACCTTTTTTAAAGGGTACATTTATGAAAGCTAAGCAAAAGCTTAAATTTTGTGTTCACTGAATTGCAATCTATGATTAGCTGCTTTCCAACCAAAAATTGCATTTCCACACATACAAGAAAGGACTTCTTTTCAGTGTAACTTAGCATAAATTTCATTTTTAATTCCTTAAGTATGTTTTGTTTCTCCTCCACAAGCGCCATAATCCTCATAGTATTTCCAATTCATTACTTCTATAATACATCCCCATTTTTCTTCTTTGCTTTTGGATCTTATGTTGGCAGTAATGTTTCCATTCTGCTACTCTTAGTCTACCTTTATGTATAAGTTAAGATTTAGGTTTTGCTGCTACAGGTTTTATTTAGGCAGTAAGATCCATTCATAGCATTGTGAAAGTGTGAAAAATTTACAGATTAGATCCCTGAAGATTTTCAATCTGAATCTACACACCTCGGGGGGGAAAGGCTACTAAATACAACACACTTGATGAAGCTTCTTGGATGAGAAGTGAAATCTCTTCTTCCTCAAGCCAAAAAACAAAACAACAAAAAATCATATAATCCAGCCTTTTGATAAAAGCACATTTTCCCATTATTTCCAAGAATCTTATTGTTGTATTTGTTGTGTTGCCTTTATAAAATCAAGTTTATGCAGTTGTCATATGAGAATTAGTTCAATAGCTTGAAGCTACATCTTTGAAGCCTTTTTCCATATTGATACAAAATTTTCAGTTTGGTCAAAATTGAAAGGAAATGAATAATGCCAATGTATTGCACTGAATATATTTACTATGAAACAATGCTACTTTTTCCCTATTTCACTTTAGCCACATCTGGCAGTGTTCCTTATTAAAATCAGACTTTGATTTAGCCCTCTGAATTGAAATGACATTATCCTAAATGGCTGAAGCATATAGAGAACAGTTGCTGGAACTCGGTGTGTCTAGTCTGATGAAAAGAAGGACTAGGGGAGATATAATAGCAGTGTTCCAATATCTCAGGGGCTGCCACAAAGAAGTGGGAGTCAAGCTATTCTCCAAAGCACCTGAGATGAGGACAAAAAGCAATGGGTGGAAACAATCAAGGAGAGGAGCAACCTAGAACTAAGGAGAAATAATGGAATAACTCGCCTCCAGAAGTTGTAAATGCTCCAACACTGTAAGTTTTTAAGAAAAGATTGGATAATCATTTGTCCAAAATGGCATGGAGTTTCCTGCCTAGAAGATTGGAATAGAAGGCTTCTAAGGACACTTCCAACTCTGTTATTCTAAATTCCTTGGTTTTGATCCTGATTGTGGCATCATCATAAAGTAGGGATGGGAGCAGTGATGGGATTCAAAGATTTTTACCACTGGTTCAGTGGGTGTGGCTGGTGGGTGCACTTTGCACACGTGTACACACTTTGTGTGTGCACGCATGCCAGACATGCACTTTGCACAGGTGTAGAGGTGTTTGCCCAGGTGCAGAAGCATTCCAACTCACCTCCTGCAAGTCTGCACTCCCTGTTACTTCAGCAGCTGCCGCACAGCACTCTGCTGTGCTGCACAAAGCAGCTGCACTTGAAAAGCAGGGAATAAAGGTGAGTATGGGAGCGCTGGTGGGTGGGTGGGCTCAACAGCAGAATGGGAGAGAGAACCAGTTCTGTCTCCGCTGCTCATTGGTGCTACCAGCTCAGTAGAACCGTCCGAACCAGTAGAATACCACCACTGGATGTGAGATATAAACAAATACGGAGATTCCTTACATGATGAAGGAATGGATGAACTATTAAGGAAAAATCACAACTCAATCTTGGGTAAGTTAAAATTGTGTGAGAGAAAAGCCTCAAAGCAAGCCTGCCTTGATTCTGTATGGTGTAAGATGGGATCAAGAGAAACTTTTAAGATTCTGTTGCTATATCCTACAATAAAGTACCATTCCTGAAATCCACATGGTGTCTATTCCTGACCTGACCTACTTTAGAGGACTGACAAAAGTACAGCTATCCTTTGACACATTTCTTTTCAGCCTAGGTTCTACTGTAGTTCCTGGCAACATCAGTAAGCTACTTTCCTAATTTCACTAGGTGCTGTGTGCATAGTATACAAAGTATTTTTTATTGCTGTCACCCTCCTTTTCCCTTCCTCCTAGTTTCCATCAGTCTATCATTCTAGTTTTTTTTCATACTTTACTTATTATGTCCACTGACAAGAATATGGAATAATGTTGCTTTCTTTCCAGAAAATCCTTAGCAGCTGAGAGCTATGTGCCGTATCACTGTAGGCCACAGAAGACCTGCAGACTATAGGTTTGAGAAATGAAAGCAACAGCATCTGCTTAGTTTAATGGCAGCTCTACTGAAGTATGTCTGGAATTGTAGCAAGTGTACTAATTAACAAGATGAGGAAGTTGTAGTTGCTGAGTAAAAAATTCAACAAAGATGCAGGATTTGGCTGGTAACTATGATTCACCATGGAAGGTACTTATTTTATTGATTCAGTTTGTATAGATTATTATAGCAGTGATTCATTGGAACATTATTTTTTAATAATATCATCATCGTCAGTCCTACAAAGTAGACCATTTCAAGAAAAAGATGCTGAATATATTAAAACTTCATTAACAGAATTTTCCAAGCCTGAATGTGTTTCTCCTCTTACCTTAGAGAGATGCTTGCCTTATGTGTTTTCATAAAATATTTTTATATGGGCTTAAGCCATATTTAACTGATTGTAGCCTTGGTAACAGAACTTCCCTTTCTCTATCAAGACCATTCTCTCTACTCTCCACAATTATTCCCTGTCAAGCTGGTATATGTGCAAATTTACGCAAAATGTAAAATCACAAAATTAAAACCCAATTGCTCCTCTAGGGCATGAGCAGTAGGACATGACCAGAAAGCACGTCAACATTAGTCAAAATGTTGTTTTAAACAAAAACCTCTCAAATGTTCTGTTAGAACAAAACATAAAATGAGCTCATGTATGCTTTTCTGTGGCTTCCAGAAGGCTGGAGAATAATTTTATTTCCCTTCCCAGTTTGAAAATGCAATATTAATCATATTTGCATTAAAATACAAATAGAACAAATGTTTTCCTTATCCCAATATGTAATCATATGAAAATTGTGAAATTTTAGAACTACAAAATTCAAAATTAAATACAATTCAAAACAATATAAACATGCTATGGTCCCCATAGTTAAAGTAAAGAATATTTTATATTTGGTGAATGGATATGTCTTTGAAACCACAAATTAGGGGCTTGAATTTCTATGTTGATATTGTTCAGCAGCATAGTGAAATTAAGTTGAAGAATAACCCTCAGTTATTTGCACTTGTATAGTTAGGCTTCAATCAATGAGATTTGTCAAAAATCTGAACAGTTGGTAACCTGTCTCATTTTGTTTATAGTCCTGGCAATGATAAAGATTATGTTCATCAAATCCTCTTTACTTGTAATCAGATAGCTTATTGCTTTTTAAAACCTTTATAGCATAATTCATCAGAAGTAAGTACCAGTGTTCTGAGTGATGCTTGCTCCCAGATAAGTGTATATAGAACTGCAAAGCTGCAGAGATTGATCCTTAATGTTGAAATGTTTCAGGGTAGGTAATATACACTGCTCAAACAATAAAGGGAACACTTAAACAACACAGTGTAACTCCAAGTCAATCACATTTCTGTGAAATCAAACTGTCCACTTAGGTAGCAACATTGATTGACAATCAATTTCACATGCTGTTGTGCAAATGGAATAGACAACAGGTGGAAAGCATAGGAGGTTAGCAAGACATCCCCAATAAAGGAGTGGTTCTGCAGGTGGTGATCACAGACCACTTCTCAGTTCCCATGCTTTCTGGCTGATGGTTTGGTCACTTTTGAATGCTGGCAGTGCTTTCACTCTAGTGGTAGCATGAGACAGAGTCTACAACCCACACAAGTGGCTCAGGTAATGCAGCTCATCCAGGATGGCACATCAATGCGAACTGTGTCAAGAAGGTTTGTTGTGTCTGTCAGAGTAGTGTCCAGAGCATGGAGGAGCTACCAGGAGACAGGCTAATACATCAGGAGACGTGGAGGAGGCGATAGGAGGGCAACAACCCAGCATCAGGACCGCTAGCTCCGCCTTTGTGCAAGGAGGGATAGCAGGAGCACTGCCAGAGCCCTGCAAAATGACCTCCAGAGGGCCACAAATGTGCATGTGGCTGCTCAAACAGTCAGAAACAGAGTCCATGAGGGTGGTATGAGGGCCTGATGCCCACAGGTGGGGGTTGTGCTTACAGCCCAGCACCATGCAGGATGTTTGGCATTTGCCAGAGAACACCAAGATTGGCACATTCGCCACTGGCGCCCTGTGCTCTTCACAGATGAAAGTAGGTTCACACTGAGGACATGTGACAGATGTGACAGGATCTTTCTTTAGGGGGCTGCACAGCCCTCCATATGCTCGCCAGAGGTAGCCTGACTGCCATTAGGTACTGAGATAAGATCCTCAGACCCTTGTGAAACCATATGCTGGTGCAGTTGGCCCTGGGTTCCTCCTAATACATGACAATGCTAGACCTCATGTGGCTGGAGTGTATTAGCAGTTCCTGCAAGATGAAGGCATTGATGCTATGGACTGGCCCGCCCATTCCCCAGACCTGAATCCAATTGAGCACATCTGGGACATCATGTCTCGCTCCATCCATCAATGCCACATTGCACCACAGACTGTCCAGGAGTTGGGGGATGCTTTAGTCCAGGTGTGGGAGGAGATCCCTCAGGAGACCATCCGCCACCTCATCAGGAGCATGCCCAGGCATTATAGGGAGGCCATACAGGCACGTGAGGCTACACACACTACTGAGCCTCATTTTGACTTGTTTTAAGGACATTATATCAAAGTTGGATCAACCTGTAGTGTTTTTTTCCACTTTAATTTTGAGTGTAACTCCAAATCCAGACCTCCATGGGTTGCTAAATTTGATTTCCATTGATAAATTTTGTGTGATTTTGTTGTCAGCACATTCAACGATGTAATGAACAAATAAGAATATTTCATTCATTCATATCTAGGATGTCTTATTTTTGTGTTCGCTTTATTTTTTTGAGCAGTGTGTGAATAGTAATCATGGAAGCATTTTAAATCAGCTCTTTGAACTATTACCATCGAGAAGGAGATTTAGGGTATTAAGAACAAGGACAACCAGATTTAAGAACAGTTTTTATCCAAGTGCAGTTTTGAGTTTGAATGCAGGGTCATAAGATTTATGTGGAAGTGAATGGCTGAGAGTAATGGGGTTTTACATTTTTAAATTGCATAGAGATTATTGTATGGTCGGTTGTGTTTAGTTTTAATTGAATTTTTTTTTTCTTTTAGTGGTGTTTGTCCAGTTTTATTTGTGGAAGAGCACCTCATTTCGTTACACCCGCTTGCGAGTGTTATGACAAATAAACTCTTATGTCTTATGTCTTAAATACAATTTTTGGGGAGCTGGCAAGATCTCGCAATAACCTTTTAAAAGAGACTAATTATTGTTCCTTAGAATTGGATAGTCTGATTGTACCAGTGTTCTGTAAGATGTATTAAAAAGCAATTAACACTTCTGAGTACTTTGCAATTTTTTTATTAGTTCTGAAGCTCTTGAGGACGGTTCTTTCCTATAATGCAGTTGCACTGGGAATCTCTTTGATGTGGTATTCTTATCCTTTCTTGTTCCAATATAATAAGTTGATATTGTTAACAGTGCATTAAATCCAACATTTTTAGTTATGAATAATATATCACAATCTATTATTTGTAGTAACTCATCACTGAAAGAACATTATATGAAATATGCTGCTTAGAATACAATAAATGATATATACCCCCAACAAGTATTGTTGATAAGACAACCTTAAACCTCGTCCTCTCTGTTCTATACCAGTTTTGGGGCTTTAGAAATTAATATATGAGAACATTTAAAAAGCTGGTCACCACCTGCAATCGATATGGGACATATCTGTTCTATCTGTTATAATGGAAGCATTGGGCTTCCATATCTATGCCATCTAGCTTTTGGAAATGATTATCATCTATGGCATGAACATTACTGTTTACATGTTGTCCATTAACTGCAAACCACTACAATCACTAATCAGTTCATCCCCCCCCAAAAGTTCTTATTCTTATTTTAGGATTTCTGCCAGTAAAGCTTTGAAATGTATGGTGAACAAAGTAATTTAAGAATTCTTTGAAATCCTCTTGAAAAGCACCAGTTGTCTGAGTTTCTGCTTCAAGAAGTCTTTTTGATTTCAATGGATGCTTTAAGACAATAATTATGATTCTCTTATGTTGAATCATTTGGGGTTAAAAGCACACACCACTGCATCATGTGATGGTGTTTTGTTTTTTAATTGCCTGAATATATATATATATATATATATATATATATATATATATATATATATATATATATATATATATATATATATATATATATGTTTTTTGAGGTTCTCGCGGGTATTTGTATGTGGATCTTTGGTTATTCGGGTTTTCTCCCGCGTAAGATTGGAAGTATCTAGGCAACGTTTCGATGAAGTCTCATTCATCATCTTCAGGCTTGGTCTTCAGCTCTGTGCTTCTCAGAGTGATGTGAGCTCGCAGCTGCTTCTTCCTTTTAACTGCTCCTGGGGGTGTGACTTGATTGGCTGGGGGCTTGGCTGTGTTCTGATTGGATGGGGGGGTGTTCTCATTGGTTGGGGGTTTGGCTGTGTTCTGATTGGTTGGGGGGTTGGCTGTGTTCTGATTGGCTGGAGGCGTGTTCTGTTCAGGTGGGGGCTTGATTGTGCTCAGGTTAGTCTTAGTTGCTGGAAGGTTTGAGCTGGTGAGCTGTGATCTTGCTGTTAGGCTTCGAGTTCGTGGTCGTGCTGCATCTTCATGGTGGGGGTCAGTTCGCTTCATGTATGGTTCAGAGGGGTTTGAGGTGGGTAGTGATGCAGCTGCAGTGCGGCTTCTGGTCCGTGGTCGTGTTTCATCTTCTGTGTGGGTGTGAGTCTGCTTTCTACGTGGAAGTGTGGTGGTGGCGGCATCTTGTGTGGCTCTCAGGGGTGTGGGTCTGGTGTCATTCTTCATGTTAGGTACGCGTCTGTTCATGAGGGCGGGTTTCCAAATGGCTGGTAGGCAGGAGGCATCATCTCGTTTATTCATGCTGTGTGGGCGTTTTTCTATCTCTATGGCTTTTCTGATGATTCTGCTGCTGAAGTGTTCGGTTTTGGCGATAGTTCTGGTATTTTTAAAGTCAATCTCATGGCCTGTGGCTTTGAGGTGTTGGACCAGGGAAGAGGTCGGTTCTTCCTTTTTGATTGAGTTCTTATGTTCTTCAATGCGTGCACCTATTCTTCTGTTAGTCTGTCCAATGTATGTGGTGGGGCAGGCAGTGCAAGGGATTTCGTATACACCCTCAAGACAGACACACACACCAACAAACTCAGAAAACTACAACAACGCCAGAAACCAACTCCTCCCCCCTCACAGCCACACATGAAACAAACAGTGCACAACATCTCAGACAAGATCCTCACTGAAGCCGAAACCAAGGTCCTTTCTAAAGGATTCAACTTTGCTGTCGCTCCCAAACACATCCCCACAGAAACCATCATATGCGGAGTTGAAACCAGCCTGACAAAAACCAACCCTGATGATGCTAATAGAATCAGACTCGAAATCACCAACATCCTCTGCACTAGCAAACCACCCAAAAGCAACTTATCCAAAGAAGAACAAACTGCACTACTTAACCTGAAAGAAGACACCAGCATAATAATCCTACCAGCAGACAAGGGCAACGCGACAGTGGTTATGAACACATCTGACTACCAATCCAAGTTAACCAACCTACTCCAAGACCCCACATACAAACCCCTAAAGACAGACCCCACCACCTACCTAGAAAAAACCACCAGATCCAAAATAAAAGCCTCCCCCATCAGTGAAGAAATCCAGCAAAGAATCATACCCAGAGAGAAATCATCCAGATGCCCTAAACTTTATGGTCTCCCCAAGATACACAAAGAAGGAACCCCACTTAGACCAATAGTCAGCTCCATAGGCTCACCTCTACAAAACCTAGCCAAATTTCTCGCCAAACAACTACAGCCCTATGCAGAATCCATCAACTCACACGTAAGAAACTCATTCCAGTTCATTGAGATCATAAAGAAACAAAACTTACAACCCAGTGACCTACTAGTGAGCTTCGATGTCATATCCCTCTTCACCCAAGTGCCAATAAAAGAATCCTTGACAGCCATCCAAAACAAATACAACCCCCCCAAGCACATCCTAGATCTGACCAACCACTGCCTATCCAATACATACTTCACCTACAACGGACAAAAATACAAACAAATAGAAGGAGCACCCATGGGATCACCCCTCTCACCTGTCATCGCTAACCTCTACATGGAACACTTTGAAACACAAGCTCTAGAAAAATATGATCACAAACCCAAACTCTGGCTCAGATACGTAGATGACACCTTCATAATCTGGCCACACGGGAAAGAAAAACTGAACAACTTCCTCACACACCTCAACAGCCAACACCCCAAAATACAATTCACCATGGAAACAGAAGCTAACAACCAACTTCCCTTCCTAGATGTCTTGGTATACAAAAAATCCAATGGCTCCCTAGGACACACCATCTACCAGAAGAAAACACATACAAACCGCTATCTACACGCACTTTCACACCACCACCCAGCACAGATCAATTCCGTAGCTGAGACACTCATCTCCAGAACAAAATGCTTAGCCGATGAACAACACCTAGAGACCAAACTACACACTCTCACCGGCGTGCTGACAGCCAATGGATTCCAAAGAAAGAAGATCACCCACCTAATCCAAAAAGAAACCCCAGCCAAAATCCAAGACAAAGAACAAGAGAATGGCAAAGCCCTCCTCCCATATATAAAAGGCACTACGGACAAAATCAGGAAGATCCTCCAAAAACACAACATTAAGACAGCATTCTGCACAAACAGAAAGATATCCACCATCCTAAGAAACCCTAAGGACAGAATTGAGTTAGAAAATCAAGGAGTATACGAAATCCCTTGCACTGCCTGCCCCACCACATACATTGGACAGACTAACAGAAGAATAGGTGCACGCATTGAAGAACATAAGAACTCAGTCAAAAAGGAAGAACCGACCTCTTCCCTGGTCCAACACCTCAAAGCCACAGGCCATGAGATTGACTTTAAAAATACCAGAACTATCGCCAAAACCGAACACTTCAGCAGCAGAATCATCAGAGAAGCCATAGAGATAGAAAAACGCCCACACAGCATGAATAAACGAGATGATGCCTCCCGCCTACCAGCCATTTGGAAACCCGCCCTCATGAACAGACGCGTACCTAACATGAAGAATGACACCAGACCCACACCCCTGAGAGCCACACAAGATGCCGCCACCACCACACTTCCACGTAGAAAGCAGACTCACACCCACACAGAAGATGAAACACGACCACGGACCAGAAGCCGCACTGCAGCTGCATCACTACCCACCTCAAACCCCTCTGAACCATACATGAAGCGAACTGACCCCCACCATGAAGATGCAGCACGACCACGAACTCGAAGCCTAACAGCAAGATCACAGCTCACCAGCTCAAACCTTCCAGCAACTAAGACTAACCTGAGCACAATCAAGCCCCCACCTGAACAGAACACGCCTCCAGCCAATCAGAACACAGCCAACCCCCCAACCAATCAGAACACAGCCAAACACCCAACCAATGAGAACACCCCCCCATCCAATCAGAACACAGCCAAGCCCCCAGCCAATCAAGTCACACCCCCAGGAGCAGTTAAAAGGAAGAAGCAGCTGCGAGCTCACATCACTCTGAGAAGCACAGAGCTGAAGACCAAGCCTGAAGATGATGAATGAGACTTCATCGAAACGTTGCCTAGATACTTCCAATCTTACGCGGGAGAAAACCCGAATAACCAAAGATCCATATGTACAAACACACACACACACACACACACACATATGTTTTCTTAAGTTTTTGCGGGTAGACACCTGGCAGACAAGACACACATTAAGACTGAACTATGCACCCTGACTAAAATATTGACAGCCAACGGCTTCCACAAAAGCAAAATCACCAACTTGATCCACAAAAACACACTGAGACATAATAGAGACCCAGAAGATGAACAGACCTATGGAACAGCTGTCCTGCCCTATATAAGAGGCACTACAGACAAAATTAGTAAGATTCTATACAGACACCACATCAAGACTGCCTTCAAAACAGACAGAAAAATAGCAGCCATCCTCAGGAACCCCAAAGACAAAATTGACCTGGAAAACCAAGGCATATATGAAGTCCCCTGTGCATCATGCCCGGCCACATACATTGGACAGACCAATAGAAGAATAAGCACCCGCCTGGATGAACACAAAAATGCAGTCAAAAAGCTGGAACACACTTCCTCACTCATCCAACACATGGAAGCCACAGGTCATAACATCAACTTCAACGGCACCAAAACCCTAGCCACCATAGAAAATCCCAGCCACAGAATCATCAGAGAAGCCATAGAGATTGAAAAAAGACCAGAAAGCATGAACAGAAGAGATGATTCCACCAGGCTGTCAATCATTTGGAAGCCTGCACTCACAAACAAAAAAAATCTCCACAGCACAAGCCAGGCAAACACCTGGGCACAAACAGATCCCCCCTGATACCTCCAGCTCAAACACACCCCAACCAGGCACCCAGATGAAACCCAGCTTCCTAACGAATGATAGCCGTCCATTTACCCAAAGCCAAGCTGCACTAAAGGCCTCCAATAAAGTAACACAATGTTGCCAGCCAATCAAGATACAAAAAGAGCCCCCCCCCCAAAAAAAGAAGATATTTGTAGCAGAACACAGCAAACTCCAAGACCAATAAACACAGACCAAGACTCTCAACCAATCAGGAGGAAGAAAAAGCCATTCTGACACAGCAATAGGCTGCCCCAAATTTAAATCTGAAATCACTGTAAAAGTCTGACTCACAGACAAACACCATACAGAAGCCTGATGATGGCAGATGAGATTCTGCTGAAACGTTGCTACAACTTTAAAAGCACCACGTGGGAATATATATGTTTTCTTAAGTTTTATATATATATATATATTCATTCTTAAGTTTTCACGGGTACTTACATGTCTGGCATTCAGCTTTGTTCGGGTATTTTCCCACGTCATAGTAGTGGTGCTTTTAAAGTTGTAGCAACGTTTCAGCAGAATCTCATCTGCCATCATCAGGCTTCTGTATAGTGTTTGTCTGTGAGTCAGACTTTTACAGCACCACTACTATGACGTGGGAAAATACCCGAACAAAGTTGAATGCCAGACATGTTTGTGTGTGTGTGTGTGTGTGTGTGTGTGTGTTTGTATATATGGATCTTTGGTTATTCGGGTTTTCTCCCGCATAAGATTGGAAGTATCTAGGCAACGTTTCGATGAAGTCTTATTCATCATCTTCAGGCTTGGTCTTCAGCTCTGTGCTTCTCAGAGTGATGTGAGCTCGCAGCTGCTTCTTCCTTTTAACTGCTAGTGGGGGTGTGACTTTATTGGGTGGGGGCTTGGCTGTGTTCTGATTGGCTGGAGGTGTGTTCTGTTCAGGTGGGGGCTTGGTTGTGCTCAGGTTAGTCTTAGTTGCTGGGGGATTAGAGCTGGTGAGCTGTGATCTTGCTGTGATCCACATACAAATACCCGCGAGAACCTCAGAATATATATATATATATATATATATATATATATATATATATATATATATATATATATATATATGTTGTCTGCCAGGCGTTTGGTTCTAGTAACCAACCGCTACCTCAACGCCCAATCCCACCACCACCCAGCACAGATAAACTCCGAGGCTAAAACACTAATTACTAGAACCAAACGCCTGGCAGACAAGACACACATTAAGACTGAACTATGCACCCTGACTAAAATATTGACAGCCAACGGCTTCCACAAAAGCAAAATCACCAACTTGATCCACAAAAGCACACTGAGACATAATAGAGACCCAGAAGATAAACAGACCCATGGAACAGCTGTCCTGCCCTACATAAGAGGCACTACAGACAAAATTAGTAAGATTCTATACAGACACCACATCAAGACTGCCTTCAAAACAGACAGAAAAATAGCAGCCCTTCAGGAACCCCAAAGACAAAATTGACCTGGAAAACCAAGGCATATATGAAGTCCCCTGTGCATCATGCCCGGCCACGTACATTGGACAGACCAATAGAAGAATAAGCACCCGCCTGGATGAACACAAAAATGCAGTCAAAAAGCTGGAACACACTTCCTCACTTGTCCAACACATGGAAGCCACAGGTCATAACATCAACTTCAATGGCACCAAAACCCTAGCCACCATAGAAAATCCCAGCCACAGAATCATCAGAGAAGCCATAGAGATTGAAAAAAGACCAGAAAGCATGAACAGAAGAGATGATTCCACCAGGCTGTCAATCATTTGGAAACCTGCACTCACAAACAAAAAAATCTCCACACCACAAGCCAGGCAAACACCTGGGCACAAACAGATCCCCCCTGATACCTCCAGCTCAAACACACCCCAACCAGGAACCCAGATGAAACCCAGCTTCCTAACGAATGATAGCCGTCCATTTACCCGAAGCCAAGCTGCACTAAAGGCCTCCAATAAAGTAACACAATGTTGCCAGCCAATCAAGATACAAAAAGAGCCCCCCCCCCAAAAAAAAAACAGACAGAAGATATTTGTAGCAGAACACAGCAAACTCCAAGACCAATAAACACAGACCAAGACTCTCAACCAATCAGAACGAAGAAAAAACCATTCTGACACAGCAATAGGCTGCCCCAAATTTAAATCTGAAACCACTGTAAAAGTCTGACTCACAGACAAACACCATATAGAAGCCTGATGATGGCAGATATATATATATATATATATATATATATATATATATATATATATATATATATATATATATATATATATATATATATATATATATGTCTGGCATTCAGCTTTGTTCGGATATATATATATATATATATATATATATATATATATATATATATATATATATATATATATATATGTCTGGCATTCAGCTTTGTTCGGATATATATATATATATATATTACAGTTCCTTCCCGTCTGCTTGCACTATTCCTATTATATCTTAAGAGTCGTGGTGACACAGTGATTAGAATGCAGTATGGCAGGCTAATTCTGCCCACTCCCAGGAGTTTGATTCTGACCAAGGTTGACTCAAATTCCATCCGTCTGAGATTAGTAAAATTAGAATCCAAATTGTTGGGAGAAATATGCTGACATTGTAAAGTCTCCAGAAGTACTACAAAGCACTATGGAGCAGTATAGTCTAAGTGCTATTGCTATTAAGGATGGAATATCTCTTCCTAGATAGTCTGACTCTCCAAACGTTAGATAACAAGTGTGAAATTGATTCTATAAATGAAGCAATTCCTTGAATTGGGAAATGCTGGTGGCTTCTCCTGTCCTCCATATTTTTTTCTGAAAAATAAGTGGCATGTTGTTCCATTTGGGACTGTCGTATGACAATTTCCACACCCTAGTAGAAAATACGAGTTAATGGAAGAAGTTGGAATTTGTATTTCAACCTTATGACTCCTACTACAAGATAATGCTATGCCACAAACTCAAAATGTTTTCTGTATCTCTTTTAACTTTGAGTAAATAATGGAGAAAAGGAGGAAAGGTTAAGTAGGCCACTACAATCTATGAAAGTGCTGGGGTTTGTTTTAGCTTTTCTTGGAGTTGGGAGGACCAAATTGCAGGATACTAGCAGAAGTGAAAGAGAGATAAGATGAAATAAAGGTGAGGTGACATGAGGAAAGTTGAGGCGAGGAAAAGACAGTAGGGGAGAAGGGAAAGGAGAAGAGAGGAGGGGAGCAGTGACAAGCAAGCCTATCGAATATCATGTCTTCCCATTGATTTCAATGCTTGAGAAGATATGGAACAAAATCTGCTTTACCTTCAAAGGAATCATCTGTCTAAATTATAAATCCAAGAATGCTGTACAAATTTTAAAAGATAATCTCTCCCAACTTTCAACATTCATTCAGTAGTCCTTGTCCTCTCCAATTGTAGGCCAAACCTTGTGGGATGTGTTTTGCAGCCCATCCTAGAGAGTGAGTACTCTAAACTAGTTATCAAACCTGTTCTTCACTCTTATCCGGAGGAGCATAGTTAATAGAATTGGGAGAACTACCAATAACAAATGGGATTATTTATATGGGGCATTCCTTGAATAATTGCAACCATAGTCTTGTCTCTGAACAGTTTTTTTTTAGAAGGGAGGGATGTTATTTTTTTCATCAAAGTACTTTAGATAATTTCATTTGATGGGGAAGCTCTAATAAGTTCACTTTTAACAAAGATCAATGTCCATTGAATATAAAGATGACCCTTGTTTAAAAAATAATTGTAATTCAAAGTTGTTTTAGTTCAACTTGATTTTTTTTTACTTTGTAAAAGCAGTATTCTCTAAATTAATGTTGAATTTCATTTTATTCAGCAAAAAACCCATATGTTGCATGAAAATGCATGCTGAAAGTTTCCAGTGAGGTGACATATAACTGGATTTAAATGAATACTACCAGAGTTACATACCACAAATTCTCTCTTTTCTTTAGTTGTTCATTTTTTTAAATAAAAATGAGAATGGAAAATAAGAAAAGAAAAAATATTTATTTCTCTGGAATATTGCTTCTTAGAAATAGACTACTGAAAAATTATGTATTAAAATTTCCATGTTTGGGGAATATTCATGATCATTAACTATGCTAAAGAAGATGATGAGATTTGAAAAAATATCCAGGGCATCGGTTTTAGACAGATTAGTGAATTTTATATGTCAGAATGTGTGGTAAATCATTCCGACATATAAAAAACACTGATACCCAGTGTTATCTTCAAAACACTGACTGAATGGGGTAAGAACCAGGGATATCATCCAATTCTATTAGTGATGCTGTTTGATGTACTTCATAAAAAGGATGTTCTACTTACAGAAAAAAGGCAATAAATTCAGATGGCATTACATACCCTCCTCTGAATCCCTTAGGTTCAAGAGTCTGCTGGATTTTAAATGATTTTAGCTCCAATCCTCTCTTGATTTTGCATTCAGATTTATCAGCTATTTAGCCTATGGAGAAGAGATAGAAAATCTCCCTTGATAGTCACTAGATTCCATGATTTTTGTAATAAAGGTGGACTATTGCAAAGCAAAGCACTGCTTCAAGCACCATCTTTATTTGAAGTAATGCATGAGTCCTATAAGCAGTCTAAGAAAAGAAAAAGGAAAATGGTGAGAAGATGCTGTAATTCCTCAAAGCTCCTTATGATACAACATTGGGTCCTCCTCACTTCTATGAGAGAAGCAAAGCAATTGCAATGTTTTGCTTTGCCCGATTTGTTTAGCTCCTTTGGCATTTGCAATAACCAAGGGAGGGTTCTGCTTACACACAGCCTATGTGCAAAAACTTCTACCAGTGTTTGTTAGAAGAAACACAAAGATCCCCCCCTTCCTTTCCAGGAAGTGAATCAGAACACTTCTGTGGTACAAAGCCCCTTACTGGAGAAAATCAATCAATCAAATGTTATTGTCACAATCCCTATTTTATCAGTTGAATCTTTCCACACTGATTCAATATATGAGGAAGTTAACTGAAATGAAGGTTGTTTCTGACTACATTTTTCTGGTCACCTTGCATGAATAATACAAAATGCAAGCTTATGGCTGTGAGAACAAATTTTATGCAACACTGATATAAATCGTACCAACAATGTCTGAGTGGGATCTTAAATGTGAAGAATATGCAGTGGTGTATATGTTGTCTTTTTCAATTTTGGGTCTTCCACAGGAGGCCTGGGATTTTGAGGGTTCTGCACAATATCTTAGCTGTTCCTAGCACTGCACAATTCTGAACTGAGAGCTTTGATGTTGTTCCTGGGATTTGTTGGATTCACTTTCTCAACTTTGTTGGCCTTTATTCTCTACTTCATCTCTAGTTCCCCCTTCAGGCCCAGTTTCTCATGCTCCTTCCTGATGTTGCTGTCACTTAGTACTGCTATATCTACTACCACTGCTGTCTTCTGGTCCTCGTCTACTGAGATATATATCTCAGAAATGTAATTACTTTTAAGCAAAAACAGCTTTTTTCTATTATATATTACATAGCAAAATAAATACAAACACTATGATTTGAAAGGTTTGCACCAATAGATATCTTGCAAATTGGTTGTACCAAAAGAGGAGAAGTTAGGTGTTTTCAGCTGTGTTTTGCTTTTAGTTTTTAACATTAAATATGTTATACTCATTAACATTTATAAATAATATACTGGAGCTTTTGGCATTAAGCTCAAGAATTTGTATTTCTTTTCCATAACATAAAAGTAATGTAACATTGAGCATTCATTTTATAATTTCAGTAGTTATCTCTCTTTTATAGATTTTTGTATCATTTTGTTTTAAATATACATTTTGTTTTTAAGAAAAATTACATAGTATAGTATGTAATCTTTTACACTGTCTATACAACATGAAGAATATAGGAAAAATGTGTGTGAGAGTGCTTTTGTCTTCATAGAAAGTTTCCATAGTAAGTTATTGTCCTTTTGTTTCAGTTTCCATTTTCTAAGACAATTGGTTTGGAAAATATCTGCCACTAGGCAGTACCAGCTTAGATTAATCAAAGTATTTAATTTAACTTTCATTTCTTTAGGATATTGTTTTAAAGAGTCTGTATATTCCGGCACATTAGAATAATCTTACTCTGGGATTTACTTTCCCAATAATCCAGCTAAGAACTAGTTAGTCAGCCACCCATTAAAAGTGGCAGATTTGATTTGGGTTTACTAATCCACAATACAGTTTAAACTATGTCAAGTGTGTTGCATCCAGATTTATGAGGGAGGTGGGTGGTTTCAAAATCAAATGAATGAATGAATGAATGAATGAACAAACATCTCTGTTAACACTGATCATAAAAAAGTTGTACCAATAAAGTAAAATATTTGTAGCTCAGGGTTGAAAGCACCAAGGTTCCCTCAAAAAAACTGTCTGAAAAATAACCAGTCCTGTTCAATATACAGATGGGAGTATAAGAAAACTGCCAAGGCACCTGTCTTGAATCTTTACTTTTTTTCTCACAAGATAAACAAATTAATTAAAAACAGGATATTAATCAGCCTTGTTTTGTATTTTCATAATAGTTTGCCCTGACATTTTCAGCTATTTTGTTTCACTTGTTTGCCTTACAATTGATTTCCTGATAAGGATGCCAGTAAGCAACTATTGATGCCAGTTGGCACCTCACTAGGTGATGTGAGCATTAACACTGAGGTGGCTGCTTGAGAAGATGATTTGCCTTCTAGTGGTCCACAGGGACTACAAGGATCTTACCACAAGCAATCAAGCATTTTTGTTGCCTGTGTCACTCCCATGTTGATTGCATGCTTTACATATTTTCGGGCTTGCTAGATGCCTTTATGCAGTGTAATGCAATTCAGAATGGCTCTCAGGGAAGAAATCCAGAAGTCCAAAATCTAGAGATCTCAAGTGATTTATAGAAAGCAACCAGGAGCAGTATTGGCATCTGGCATGCATGGACACACTGGGATTCACCCATCTGACATGATTCATCCCAGAATCATTTGTGTAGACTATAAGTCCATCTAGTCTGGACATGGGGTCATGTTTTATTTTGACTTGAGTTGAAAAATATCTTACAAACTTTTATAACATTGGCTTTCTGATTTACCATAGCTAAATCCAGCCAAGAACCACATAAATACAATATGTAGAACCACGCAGTACACACATTATGGAGAGAAAGAAAGAAGTTCTCTGAGGATGGTTTCCTTAGGATAGGCTCTAATAGAAGCTCAAAAGCTTGAAAAAATAAACCTTTGGTTGTGGCGACTGATCCAGATTGGATCCTGTACCTTTTAAACATTTTTATGTAAATATATTTAGAAACTGGTCAGTGGAAGCTGTTGGATTTATTCATGATCATTCTGAGCTTTGGGTGCCTGTAATATGAGAGTGAACATGCTTTTTTTTTTTTTTCTTTCTTTTTTCTTTTTTGTTAACTAAGATGTTTTGCCCATATTAAGAGTACAGAGTTTATTATAATGAAAGGGAGTGTGGAATGAGGGAACATATAGTCCATGGGCCAGGCCAGATATCGGTACCATCTTGGGTGACCAAATCTTAATGGTACTAAAATGTTTATGGGTCCATACCAAGTACATTAAGATGTGATAGCCTTTTCAGATATGTAGCTTTGTATGTTTTTTAAGAAACCATCAATTTGACTGAATAGCGGCCTTGTGATATCACATGATAACACATATATTTGCGAAATGAAGCTGTAAATCATTAGAATTAAACCTAATTGATGTTGATAATTTATTAAAATCATGTGCAGAGACTTTTTGTGGTAAATGTAGAGCATCATAGCAAATTAAAATGTATTTCGTAAATTGCTAATATGTTTTTTTTTTCTCTTCCAACATCGTTACAAAGAGTTTTGAACTCAATTTCTCAATGCGGACTACTGTTGAATAATTGCAGTTCTCTGTTATATTGTGACAAACTACTAAGGCCCACATGATGGATTCAAGTGGAGACAAGGCCACTGCATTGCCAAAGAAAGGAGTGCGGCCAGGCTGCATTATTCACTGTTCTGGTGAAGACACGTCTACCTTCGTGTTACTAAAAGACTTGGACTCATGGAAGACACTGCTAAGAGCAGCAGAGATTAGACAACATGCTCCACTTCTGGACATTGCAAAAGACTTGGAAGAAGGCCAAATACCGCAGATCCAGTATCATCGCAAATGTCGCAGCATCTTTACCATGAAGAAGACTCTCGACTCCATCCTTTCTAAAGACAGGCCGAGTGCAGAAGAACAGACTGGTGTCCATGGTGTCAGAAGATCATCTAGGCATGCACCGAGTACATCAAGAGTGTATGACAAGACATGCATCTTCTGCTGCAAGTCAAGCAAGTACCTGAAAGGAAGACAGACAAGGGAACCTATCATCCAGTGTGTTGAGTTACGTGCAGATGACAGAATCCGCAGTGCAGCAACCCAAAAAATGGACCAGCGAATCCTCGCGTTGTTAAGCAGAGACCTTGTTGCCGCAGGGGGCACTACCACAAGTCGTGCTACAAAGTGTATACAAAGGAAGGGGCATCCACCAGTTCTGGTGCATGCGATGAGCAGGAGCAGTCTGAGCAGGCAGTATACGAGGAAGCCGAGAAACAATCCTACGAAGAGCTATTCCTATATATCAGGAATGAACTCATTCTCAACCCTGAGGTGCTGCCTATGACAGATCTGACAGCTAGACTTGAGAAAGCCATGCACTCTCGCGGAATTTCTCAGATCAGACCATCAACCAAGAAACATGTCCGTCGTAAACTTGAAAGTGAGATAGGAGGATCGCTTTGCTTCGTTTCTGATGAGAAAGGGAAGCTTCTCATATATCCAGAGAGCTTGTCATTTGATGAGCTTGTCAAGCATGCCTACAGACTAGGGAAAGAACTCCACGAAGCAAGGGCTGCCAACTCTGGGGATGTCCTAGCCAAAGCAGCAATGCAGCTGAGGAATCAGATTAAGAAGCAAGATGTAAGCCAGACATGGCCCCCTGACACAGAGCAGAATGTCATTCCTGAATCTGTCACTGAATTCCTGTATACCGTGCTCACTGGAGAGTGTGAGTGTGCAGATCCTTCTGACAGAGTCCAAAGGCTTGCCACTTCTCTTGCCAGTGATCTGATATTTGCTGTCACATGTGGCAAGACAAAGCCATCCAAGCACGTACTTTTGTCATTTGCTGTGAAGACCTTGACAGGCAATACAGAACTTGTACGCACACTCAATCGCCTGGGCCACTGCATTTCTTATTCACAGATTGAGGAGATCGATACAGCACTGTGCATTCAGAAGCTGGAGCGTGCACAGGAAGACATCCCACTGCCAGCAGACATCTGCCAAGGTGTGTTCACAACCCTGGCATGGGATAACATTGACCGACTTGAGGAGACACTCAGCGGAGAAGGTACTTCTCACAGAGTCAATGGCATTGCTGTCCAGCCCAAGATTGCAGGCCCCAAGCCACAGAATCTCTTCCCATCTGTCAGCAAGTCCAAGAAAAGGAGCATCAGTCCAGCCCCAACAATGTTACCAACCTACAATGTTGGTAAGCGAGCCCAGCCTCCAAAGACCGAGACTGTAGATGTTGACAGCATGAAGGAGGTCCACGAAGCCAAGATGAAGAATTTTATCTGGTTACTGACTCGACTGTCAGACCCTGAGAACCAGACTGTCAGCAGCTGGACTGGGTTCAACATCATGGTCCGCAATGATGTCACGGTGAACCAAGACATTGTGGGCTACCTGCCCACTATCAATGCTCCTGCAACAGACATGTCCACGGTCAATGAAGTGCTGGAGCGGACCCTACACATCATGCAGGCCCTTCAGCTGAACCAGATTGTCTGTGTCTTTGACCAGGCGCTTTATGCGAAGGCTGTTGAGATAGTATGGAAACATGACAAGTTCAACAGCATCGTCGTCAGGATGGGAGACTTCCACACAATCTGCAATATGCTCTCCATCATAGGGAAGCGATTTCAAGATGCAGGGCTCAGGGATCTCTGTGTTGAAGCTGGTGTCATTGCAGAAGGCTCAGTGAATGGTGTGATGGATGGTCGCAAGTACAACAGAGCAGTAAGATGTCACAAGCTGGTTTATGAAGCACTATTGAGGCTTGCCTGGAAAGGATTCCTCCGATGGCTGGAGGAACACCATGCAAGAGACATTCACCACCTTGATGAAACCCTGAAGAAGATTGCCAGCTTCCACGACGGTGTCTCTCAGGCTGCACTGCAAGACCTGCTTAATAACGAGTCATGTGTGCACACAATAAAGCTGTTTAAAGTCTACCTGGAGTCTCTCAGAAATGCAGATAACCTCTCTGCATTCTGGATGTCCTACTTGGACATGGCAGAGATCATGCTGTGCCTGATCCGAGCATCCAGAGAGGGCAACTGGATGCTTCACCTGGCAGCAATCAGGCAGATGATCCCATGGTGCTTTGCCTATGACAAGGTGAACTATGCCCGCTTCTTGACCTACTACTATGCCAAAATGTCTCGACTGCCAATAGAACACCCTGAAGTGCATGCCCACTTCATGCAGGGAGGTTTTTCTGTCCAGATTGGGAGTCAGAACCCATTTGGGCGGATACCTGTGGACCAGACAATTGAGGAGACGGTTAACAAAGACACGCAGACACCAGGAGGCACCAAGGGCTTCAGCCTGAAAGGTGGAGCTGTGGCAAGGTACTATCTGACATCTGAGTACCGCAGTAGATACTTGAGGCAACTGAGGAACATGGTAGGTCAGCATGACACTGACTTCCATCATCCAGACCTACAGCTGCCAAGGATAAGAAGAGATGAAGCTGATGTTTTCCACGTGGGGGGGGGGGGTGGCAAATGACCCCCCTTGCCCCCCACCCTCCCTCCGGACGCCCATGACTAGACTGTTCATGCATACTAACAATGAAAGGGTTCTGGAGATATTTTGGATAGTATATTTGGTCATTAGCATAAACGTGGTGATGTTCAGAATAGAGAATATTGTCAAAGTATGTGTTCACCCTTTCTTTCCGTGTACATAGGGTGCATCTATTCTAAGAGTGATAACCTCGATTAAGCTACGAGTTAACAAGGGCTTTCACATCAAAACATAAACTAGAGACATAAAAGAAGCCAAAAACACCTAAGATTATTAGTCACCTCGGGTGGTACCAATATGTGAAAATTCAGGTCTTGGCTCATGGACTAATAGATGTTATTTACTTCATAACTGAAGTGGTAGTCAAGTGGTAGTCAAGGCCACTGGTGGTATGAAATTATTTAGGTCCATTACTTATCATTCAATGATGCAATGATGCAATGGGTTTTACTGATTTTGCCTTCATAAAGAAGAAAATAATTGATGAAAACTTACCAAGGAGAGATCCAATCTAAAATAAGGAGAAATTTCCTGACAGTGAGAACAATTAATTACTGGAACATTTGCCTTCAGAAGTTGTGGGTGCTCCATCACTGGAGCTTTTCAAGAAAAGATTGGACAGCCATTTGTCCAGAACAGTATCGGCAGTGATGGAATTCAATTTTTTTTTACTACTGGTTCTGTGGGTGCAGCTTGGTGGGTGTGGCAGGGGAAGGATACTGTAAAATCTCCAATCAGAGGTGGGATTTGCCGGTTCTCCAAACTATTCAAAATTTCCGCTACTGATTCTTCAGAACCGGTCAGAACCTGCTGAATTACCACCTCTGAGTATAGGGTGTCCTGTTTGGATAGGGGATTGTAATAGAAGGGCTCCAAGGTCCCTCCCAACTTTGTTATTCTGTATTGCTGAATTAGGTGGGACTAGGGAAGGATTTTCTCATTTTGTTTTATGCAGTAATGTAAAACTGGCTCACAGACTAATTACTAATTGTAATTAGTACAGTAGAGTATCATAGGAATTGTAACAATGCCAGAGCTGCAAATACTGCAACAATGGTGCCCACACATGTCTGCCTGACATGTGGCAAAACATTTCATTCCCATATAGGACTTACCAGACACCTGTGAACACACCGTGGGCAGCCCACAACCTTTTAGATGTCAAGATCCTCTTTGAACATGATGGAAGAATATTATCATAGGAACTAGGGAAGTTCTCCATTGTGGTGGAGTTAGCATTCAGGATTGGGTGATCAGTCTCTGCCTGTGATTGGACTGAGTCTGTCAAAACTTTGATGACACTCTCTCTGTTGCTAGGGACATCCCCAGAAATTGACTCAGTCAGCTTGTTGGATAACGTGTTAATTTCTTCTCCTAGCAAATTTAACAAATCCTTTCAAATTGATTGGAAAAGTAGGAATAAAAACACCAATCCTGAATTCTATTGCAAGCCAGAACCAGTCTACCACTTTGACAGCTGTCAAACTGCAGTGTGGCCGGGGCTCTTCCCCAGTCATTGGACTTCGGATCGGCTGAGGGCCAATCTACAAGGTACTAAGGTTCTGGCTGTGGGAAGAATTTGAATACCATCCTCACCTCCTTCCCACACTTTGGCTTGGGAGGCTCCCAGTGGTTTTGGCCATTGGAGACACTGAGATTAACCACGGTAGCCTTTAAAGGGACAGAAGACCTGCAGTGAAGAGTACAGGTAGTGAGAGTAGGTTTAGGAAAGTGAAAGGCTGCAGCATGCTCGGGGTGACTCCAAAGTAAGATCGTTGGAGTCAGAGATGGCAGAATCACAAAAGGCTAGCTGCGATGTTAGGAGAGGGGAGAGGGTGGCTCGACAGCCATCATGCTCTCTAAGCCCAGCAACCCCAGAACAGATGGCTTCATTTTACAGCCCCAAGCCAAAGGAAAAAGGCTGCAGGAAACCGAAAGGGCTCCAAGGCAGCAGAGAGGGACGAACGCTGCAGGGACAAGGCACTGGATAAAGTGTGGGCTCAAGGGGAAGAGCAAAATGCTAAGGAAATGGCATCCTGCATAATTTGCCGTCCAAATTGAGAGGAGAGAGGCAGCTGCAAACTGACAGGACTGCAGTAGCAGAAGCGGCCATGGGAGCTGAAGAACAGGAATCTTTTGAGGTTTCTGAGATCAGAAATTTCTTCTCTGTCTGCCCAACAACAGAGCAACTGACAGTTACTGAGCAGAGGCACAGAATGGCTCCAGAAGCAACCTTTACTCCCATGTCAGTTGGGATCAGACCAGTTAGGGCACAGGAACCTGAGTTCCAGGTTAATATGCAGGCTATGTTAAATGAGGCAATGAGGCAAGGAGTGTCATCTGTCTTGAGACAGACCAGAGGTTCTCCCTCAGAGGTTTCTGCTTTCTCTTCCAGACACTGTAAGAGACACAGGTCTCATTATGATGATGATCTTTCCCTGCATACAGAATCACGTGCGTATATTCCTGCTGTAAGCTCCCACTCCATCACATCTGACAGTGGCCAGTTGGCAGTGGCCAGAAACTATTCTGATGATGAGGGCCTCAATGAGGCTGACCAAGGCTTGTTCCAACCTGCCATCTTTAGATCTCTCCTCTTTAAAGCCAAAAAGGCCACAGGGTGAGGCTTAGTCCCTGAACCACAGGAACCTGCAGACCCCTCTGAAGACTCCAATGACCCATTGTTTTCTGAGAAAAGAGTCAAAGCAGATGTCATCCCTGCACCAAAGATGTTCACCACAGTCATCCAAAGACAGTGGTCATCCCTTGGGTCCGGTCCAAACCCTTCCTCCCTAGACAAGAAATTGTTTAATGCAGGAGGCGATCTTTCCAAGGCCCTGGAAGTGCCTGATGTTGATGCCCCAGTTGTGGCCCTGCAAACCAACACAGACATCCCTGGGAAGCCTGAGGACTCACTGAAGGCTGAGGACAAGGAGGCCGAGCAAACGTTGCAAAGAACACACCTGTCAGAAGCATGGGCAGTGAAAGCTTCCACAGCCTCATCTTTCTTCAACAGGGCCTCTCTCATCTGGCTCCAGGAGCTACAGAAGAGAATTCCACTGGACAATGTCAAATCACACCTGCATGTGAACAAACTATTGGCAGCAGTAGAATTTTCAGCTGATGCCACACTGAGTGCTGCCAGATTTGCATCCAGGGGAATAGGGGGAACAGTGACCTCTTGTCGCTTGCTAAAGCAATGGCAGGCTGATATGAGGCACAAGTGGAGGTTGACCACGGCCCCATTTAAAGGAGATAAATTTTTTGGAGAGGCTCTGGACAAGGTCTTAGTGGACTCCAAGGACAAAGGGAAGGTTTTGCCATCCAAGTCCAGAAAAAGTGATTATAGACCAACTCCCTATGCCAGACACTCCTATTATAGGACCCCCAAAACAGGAGAGGGATTCCCCAGAACCCAGAGGTCTTTTGCCCCCATGTAGGAACAAAGCCAGGGCAGGACAGATAGAAATCATCCTTTTAACAATAAGCAGCCCTTTTGAGGGGCTGGGGGTCATCCCTTCCAACACCCCAGATAAAATGGAGACCAACCCTGCCATTGGGGGACATCTGGACTTGTTTTCCAGGCATTGGAGGAAGTAACCACTGATACCTGCATCCTGGAGACAGTCCGCTCTGGACTATCTATAGAATTCCTCTCTATGCCCCTGAGATTTTTCATTCGTTGCCCTATCTCTACGAATACAGAGAGAAGGAACCTTATGGAAACAGCTATTCAGCACCTGCTGGAGATTCAGGCTTTATTCAGCCGGTGCCTGAGGGTCAATAAGACATGGGATTCTATTCCATATTGTTTGTAATCCCAAAAGCCTCGGGGAGATGGAGAACAATTCTAGATTTGAAGCGCTTTAACTGCCGGGTGAAATACAGGCGGTTCAAGATGCATTCACTCCAGTCCATCCTGGAGGGAATTAGGGAGGGGGACTTCCTTACCTCCATTGATTTGGAGGTAGACCCATCTCCATGCCCCTATTATCCCTGCTCATTGACAATTCCTCAGGTTCTGCTACAATGGGAGGCACTACCAATACAGGGCCTTGCCCTTTGGATTTTCCTCAGCCCCCAGGTCATTCACTAAGCTGTTGGCAGCCCTGGCAGCCCACCTTAGGGCTATATCAGTTAGGGCCCAGTGTTATCTCAATGACATACTGGTCCAGTCATCTTCCCCATCTAGAGCTGTAGAGGATTTAGACATCACCATTCAGGTGCTCCAAAAGCATGGCTTCTTTGTCAATGAGGCCAAAAGCCACTTCACTCCCACCGATACCTTACTCCATCTGGGAGCTGTTATAGATACTAATTCCTGCAAGGTGTCCTTATCCCAAGAATGTCAGGAGATTATCAGGGAGTTAATTGGACAAGTGAAATCTAAGCCTAGGGTATCCCTGGCTATGCTTTCTAAGCTCCTGGGGAAAATGATATCACACATTAATATAGTGCCCTGGGCTAGACTACATGCCAGGTCACTCCAATGGTTCCTTCTACCTTATCAGAAAACAGGTAGGAGTTGTTCCCTCTTACAGGTCAGATGAACTCCATTGGTCCTTAAGTCTTTAAGATGGTGGTCATCTGAGGTGCTTTCCATGGGACTCCTATTCAAGGAACTGAACAGTTAGTGCTGACCACAGATGCCAGTCTTTATCGCTGGGGTGCCCACATTCAATCCAGGGTGCTCCAAGGACAATGGTCCCAGGCAGATTTGGACCATAATATTAATTGGTTAGAGCTTCAAGTGGTCCATCTGGCTCTGAGACAATTAGAGAATGTGGTCTCAGGTAAGAACATCCTAATCTTGACTGACAGTGTGCCAACCAAGGCACACATTAACCGCCAAGGTGGGACTCATTCAGGGCTTCTGATGCTGGAGGCAGAGCAGCTTGGTTTATGGGCAGAGAGACACCAGGTGTCACTCAGAGCTGAGCACATTGCAGGCGTGGCCAATGTTGAGGCTGACTGGCTTAGTAGAGCCACCATTGACCATGCAGAATGGCGTTTGCATCCCAATTTGTTTCAGGAGCTGTCGGAGTGCTTTGGATACCCAGCAGTGGATCTCTTTGCTTCCCAGAACAACACACAACTCCTGAGATTCTATTCCAGGTTTGCAGTTCCGGGGGTGGAGGGAATGAATGCCTTACGCAGCCTTGGCCACGGGAGTTCCTGTATGCCTTTCCTCCTCTGCCCCTGATCCCAAGGGTCATCCAGAAACTGTTAGTGTATAGAGCAGAGCTTCTCCTTGTAGCCCCTCATTGGTTCAGGAGGCCATGGTTTGCAGACTTAGTAAACCTTTCTATTTCCAGACCTTGAAAGATACCAGAGAACAGAGTGTCAGCCAGGGGCCAATCTTGCATCCAGAGCCCCAGTGGCTTCACTTGGCCATCTGGAGATTGAGTGGGGATCTCTGATCTGGGACAATTATTCCTCCAGCGTAATAAGAACTATCCAGGCCTCCAGGAGGGTCTCTACCAACCGCATCTGGGAAGCTTTCAGCACATGGTGTTGTATGACATTGTTCCTCTGGGGCCTTGATTGCCCAGGTGCTGGACTTCCTCCAAGAGGGCCTGGACAAAGGGCTTTCAACTAATACTCTGCGGAAGCAGATTGTAGCCTTGTCCTCTGTTCTATCCTTGGGAGGAGTGGAATCTTTGTCCAGACATCCCACAGTCTGCAGGTTTCTGAAGGGGGCTAAAAACCTGAGGCCTCCAGTGGTTCATAGATATCCAACATGGGACCTCTCTAAAGTACTGCAGTCACTGACTGAGGCCCCATTTGAAACACTGAGGTCAATTCCCTTGCAGTTTTTGTCTTGTAAGATAGCCTTTCTGGTAGCGATCACCTCTGTCAGAAGGATTTCAGATCTGGCAGCCTTGTCTGTCAGGAAAGACCTTTGTGTGTTTCACACCAATTGAGTGGTGTTAAGACTAGACCCTTCATTCATACCAAAGGTGAACTCATGGTTCCACAGATCCCAAGAACTAATTTTACCTGACTTTTGTCTGCATCCTGTGCACATGTTAGAAAGATGATGGCATACTCTGGACATTCGGAGGGTGTTGAGGATTTACATCAAGAGGATATCGTCCTTCAGGTGGTCTGAATCCCTCTTTGTTTCCTTTCAACCTTCCACCATGGGCTGCAAGGTAACTCCAATGACTGGGGGAGATGGATAAGACTTTGCATATCCAAGGCCTACCAAACACAGGGACTTGCAGTTCCTCCAAGGATAACAGCGTACTCAACAAGAAGCGCGGCAACATCGATGGTGTGGGCTACCCAGGCTTCTCTGGAGGAGGTTTGCAGGGCAGCTACCTGGGCCTCTCCTTCTCCATTCATCAGGCACTATAAGCTGGACTCATTTGCTTCTGCTGAGGCAGCTTTTGGACAGAGGGTTCTGCAAAAGGTCCATTCTGTATAAGGGACTCGGACCGCACTAGGCCCACCTATAGGACAGCCAGCTTTGGAATGTCCCAATCCTGAATGCTATCTCCACCACAATGGAGAAGGGTCATTGATCCTAACCTGATACGATCTTTCTCTTTGTGTGGAGATAGCATTCATTCCCACCCTTTCGTGGTGCATTCCAAATGTAATGGTGTGTATTATACTTATAGGAGAATACATCAGTCTATCGCTATTCCTTCGCCAATTTCTGGGGAGGTTCCTAGCAGCAGAGGGAGTGTCATCAAAGTTTTGACAGACTCAGTCCAATCACAGGCAGAGACTGATCACCCAATCCTGAATGATATCTCCACACAAAGAGAAAGGTCATATCAGGTCAGGACCAATGACTCTTTTACTGAAATGTATCCTAAAATGTTTATTTTCCTATTCCCACTTACTATTATTTTGAGTTATAGCACAGCATTCTCCTTCTAGTTATGGGGGATTCACAGAAGTAATGTATATAATAAGAAAGATGGTTCCCCTCCCAAGCGCATATGGCATTATGTCCATGCAGCTGATCTTCAGAGGTTTACTTTAGAACAGTATGAAATGTGCTTAGGATTTACAGGAAAAAGAGGCAATTAATGACTACTGCTTTTCTGTTTTTGTTCATAGTAACCTTGGAAAAATAAAAGAGGTATCATGGATTCAAGGACACAATTTGATATTTACTGTTGTATTTACCAGAAAAGAAGTTGATCTTGCATTGAAAGGAAGCTTAGGCTAAAGACAAAAACAACATCTCCTTACTAGTAGGTTGCCAGTGAATTAAAGATGATTCTTCAGAATAGATTATTGGTATAGGAAGAGAACTGATCTTCTTTTCAGGTAGTCATACTAAATTATACGAAGCACTTGTTTTTAAGAAATTGGGCATGAAATAGAAACTGTATGCCACGAATGGGTATGAAGCAGATGGACATGCGTTCTGCTTAAAATTAGCATGATATAACTGTGAGGACAGCAGCATAAACTAAAGCAAAATTAAAACATTTTAGGGAGTGTTATGTCTGGAGAGATGGGTGCAATAACGGAGACGAGACCTCGGATAGTAACTTCAGCTCTTTATTAGTGACTTCAGATCGGAGGTAAAAAGCCTAGCAGCAGCAGCTCCTTTTATAGAGCTGGCTGCTGCTAAAGCGTCCAATGATAGAGATTTGAGCCTGCCATGCTTGGAGTGTCCAATCGCGGCAGCCCATTTACCAGCCAATCGGATCAGCTCCAAATGACCAATCATGACCCGCTGTTCACGGACCAATCAGAAGTGCAGGATTACGAGCCTGCTAGTTCGGAACAGGGAGCTTCCAATTTTCACAAAATTTCAATGTAAACCAAATGTTTCATTTTATTTTCAGCTCTGCATTCTAGTTTTTCATTGTTCTCTGCAGCAAAATCAGCTTTCTTCTACTATTATGTGTAATTATTTGCTTGATTCCTGACTCTTAAACTTATTATATATACCTTCCCTTATATCCCCAGATGATTTCTTTCCCCAACACTATATGTAAATGGTTTATCAGTGTTCTCAGTAAAACAATGTTAGATTTCAATAGCACAATGTGGAAAAGGTGTTTTGATAAATGGAAGGGTTTCTTGGGAGAGTGGAGTGCCAAACCAAGATAAAAAATGAATAGGAAGCAATCTTGTTTTAGGAAAATATGCCCTCTGTTCTTAGCTGTTAATACAATCTAAATAATATCATTAAAGGAACAGTGACTATATTTGACCCTGTGTGTTTTCCTAGCCTGAGCTTTGAAATGTTAATTTTATAACCATCACAAAAAGCAAAATTATGATATAGGATATCCTGTAGTATTAATGGGGAATAGAGAAACATTTTTGCTGAAATGATTTGGATATATTTAAAAAATACCTAAAACAATAACACTACAAGGACTTTTTTCTTTCTAAAGTAGGATAAGGAGTGTGTGTGTGTGTGTGTGTGTACATTACACACACACAGAGAGAGACATATATATATATATATATATATATATATATATATATATATATATATATATATATATATATATTCGAGTTTTCTCCCGCGTAACCAAAGATCCACATACAAATACCCGCGAGAACCTCAGAAAACATATATATATATATTCTTAAGTTTTCGCGGGTACTTACATGTCTGGCATTCAGCTTTGTTCGGGTATTTTCCCACGTCATAGTAGTGGTGCTTTTAAAGTTGTATACATACAGAAGCCTGATGATGGCAGATGAGATTCTGGTGAAACGTTGCTACAACTTTAAAAGCACCACTACTATGACGTGGGAAAATACCCAAACAAAGCTGAATGCCATACATATAAGTACCCGCGAAAACTTAAGAATATATATATATATATATATATATATATATATATATATATATATATATATATATATATATGTGGATCTTTGGTTATTCGGGTTTTCTCCCGCGTAAGATTGGAAGTATCTAGGCAACGTTTTGATGAAGTCTCATTCATCATCTTCAGGCTTGGTCTTCAGCTCTGTGCTTCTCAGAGTGATGTGAGCTTGCAGCTGCTTCTTCCTTTTAACTGCTAGTGGGGGTGTGACGTGATTGGGTGGGGGCTTGGCTATGTTCTGATTGGGTGGGGGTGTGTTCTGATTGGTTTGAGGTTTGGCTGTGTTCTGATTGGTTGGGGGGGTTGGCTGTGTTCTGATTGGCTGGAGGCGTGTTCTGTTCAGGTGGGGGCTTGGTTGTGCTCAGGTTAGTCTTAGTTGCTGGGGGATTTGAGCTGGTGAGCTGTGATCTTGCTATTTGGCTTCGAGATCCACGTACAAATACCCACGAGAACCTCAGAAAACAAATATATATATAAGTACCCGCGAAAACTTAAGAAAACATATATATATATATATATATATATATATATATATATATATATATATATATATGTGTGTGTGTGTGTGTGTGTGTGTGTGTGTGTGTGTGTGTGTATGTGTTTTCTTAAGTTTTCACGGGTATTTATATGTATGGTATTCTGGCACAGCAGTAGGCTAGCACCAAATTTAAAACAGAAACGGCTGTGAAAGTCTGACTCACAGATGAACACTATACGGAAGCCTGATGATGGCAGATGAGATTCTGCCGAAATGTTGCTACAACTTTAAAAGCACAACTACCATGACGTGGGAAAATACCCGAACAAAGCTGTATACCATACATGTAAGTACCCACGAAAACTTAAGAAAATGTATGTATGTATGTATCCAGATACAAAATTCCACTCATGCATCATCACAAAATCTCCAGAACCATAAAGCCTACAAACTTGAAATTTGGCACAGATGTTCCTCTTGGCTTCTAGGTGCTCACTAAGAAAGGATTTTTTGAAATGACTATCAGATCATTAGTATTTCATACATTATTATTAACACACTCTGATGCTAAGGAGTTCTACTCCCCCTCCCTATCTGAAAAGAAATCAGTTCCAAGTGCAAAACAGAAGCAAAGGAGAGGAGTTTCAGTTTTAGTTTCACAGCACGAAGAAGCTTTAGTACAGAACAGTTAAGCTAAGCCATGCCCAGGCTCCTTGCTGTCTCCTTCTTGCTCACACAGCTAATATTGTTTCAGTTTCCAAACAGTCCTCAAATCTCTCTCTAGCCAGATGAGTACCAATGATGCTGGGAGGCAGAGGCAGAATTTTTTTTACCTTATTTTCCTCCCCAAAAACTAAGCCTGATCACATGGTTTCATATATAATACATTTTTGTCATATATTGTAGAGTCTTACCAATATTCCTGCTGAGTTATGAAAAAAAAACTTTATTATCAAAATAATTTATGGTGGCTTCATTAATTCAGCTTACATGATATTATCTGAACTTGAGTCAAATTATTGACTCAGTACTATCCATCTACATTTGGCAATGGATAGACATCTCTTTTATGAGATGTCTATCCATTAAGAAAATATGAATCCCATGCAAAATTATTGCTTCAGGACTTTTCTTAGGGCCTGATCCAAATATCTGAGCTAAACTGAGACCTTTGAAAAATATGAGAATACCAGAAAGGCCAATAGCTTATTAGTATCAAGACAGATCTGGATATAGGGCTAGAAATAGGGAGGGTTTTTTGGGGGGAGGTATTTTCTTGTAATTTTTTTTTTTTTTTTGCCTTTAAGTCAGAACTCACTAATAGCAACTGGCTGAGTTAGCTCCTGCAGTGTTCTTGGCATGATATCAGAAGTGATTTGTCCTTGCCTTCTTTTATTTTTTTATTTTTTAATATTTATTTATTTATTTAGATTTGTCAATCACTTACGAGATAATAGGTATAAGTATATACATAGTTATGAATACATGAAATGGGTACAGAAAGAAAATAAAAGAAACAATAGGATAGGGACAGTAGGCACATTGGTGCACTTATACACGCCCCCTACAGCAGGGGTCACCAATCTTTTGGACCGCAGGGACCACCAAACTCATAATGTTAAATCCTGCAGACCAGAGATCCTGGGAAAATCCCCAAAAAGTCTGCAGGAAAATTTTCCATCCCGTTTTCCTACCTATCGATCACTCTTTATTTGGGATGGCAGGATACCATCTCCAGCTCCATTCTTGGGAGGGGAGAGAGAGAGATTTTGGCTTCGTGCAAGGAAAGCAGCAGGAGCTGCAGAAGTTTTTCTTTCTCTCCCCCAAACTCCATCAGAAATGAGTCTTCGTGAGACTTGTTGCACTGGTGCAGCCTCTTGGAGCAGGATGCCTTGTATGATTCCCAAAGACTCATTTCTGGCAGAGTTTGGGGGAGAGAAAGACTTTTGCTGCTTTCCTTGCATGCAGCCAAAAGCAGAAGAAAGAAGTGGAAAGAAGCAGCCCAGTGGCCAGGCCAGGCACATGAGGCGAGTGGGACAAATTCCCCCCTCTGCCCTTTCCCCCCTCCCTTCACTACCTCATGTTGTTCGCAATGCAAGTGATGCCAGCTTTGTGTTCCCATGGGCCATGTGGCCGGCACAGCCTCATGTTCCCGTGAAGCCTTGATTAAATGCTTTGGTGATGACATTTCTCTGGGGACCACCAAAAATTTCTCACGGACCACCAGTGGTCCCCGACCCACTGGTTGGTGATCACTGCCCTACAGAGCTCTTAGGAAAGAGTTCTGGCCGGCATGACTAAATGCCAAAGTCATGTGGCCGGCATAACTAAATGCCAATGGCACATGGAACGCTATTATCTTTCCACCAAAGTAGTCCCTATTTTTCTACTTGCATTTTTACATATTTTTGAACTGTTAGGTTGGCAGAAGCTGAGACAAGTAACGGAAGCTCACTCCATTATGCAGTGCTAGGGGTTCGAACGGTCAAACTTCTGACCTTTTGATTGACAAGCTCAGCATTTTAGCCACTGAGCCACCATATCCCTTGAATGCATAGTAGCAATACACAAATAATCATCTTTTTCCTTTCATTGTATTATTCCATGCAGCAATATATCCAACTATAAATAGAATGGACTAAGATTTATTTAATATAAATAGCAAAAATGAGAGGAATATTCAGATGTATAAGCAATTTTTTTTAAAAAAAGAGAGATTGAGATTAAATCCAATATGGTTCAAAAATAGTAAAAAAAAAAAATATGACGGAACTCAACAGTAATAAGAAACAAATCTTAAGTAAAAATCAGGGAAGATTTATTTCTTTAATTCCATCTGGTTGCTAGGCAATAGCTATGCAGAGCAGCTTAAACTAAACAACCTCTGCTATATTTTAAACTTCTAAGGATAAGTGACCACTTAATTTACACCAAAGAATAGTAACACCATCAGCAAATGTTTCCTCTGGAAAGAAGCTGAAGAAACAGTTAATTACTAACATCCAGTTAGCTGCTTTAAGATGATCTCATGGACTGGCTACAAACAACAATATGATAATGATGCATTGGAATATCTGCAAGAAATACTATTTGTTTGCAAAAATGGACAAAGTCATGAAAATTAAGTAACTAAAATGCTCAGCCACAATACACCCCTGAGTTAGTTGAGAAGAAGGCCAAAAATGTTTAGATAAGACACAGAATAGAAGAGAAAGAACTGGAGAGAAAAAAAAATCACAAAATATAAGGACCTGCAAATAGAAAAAAAAAAAAAAACAGTGGCAAAAGAAAGTAGATACAGTACAAATAATATATAGACACCATGGGTGCAATTCCAAAACATTTGGAACATTACGTGAACACCATCAGCATTGACAAAATCACCACCAGTCAATTGCAAAAGGCAGCTTTACTTGGAACAGCTGACATTCTGTGACAGCACTTTAAATATCATCAAACAACAACATCTCTTTATTCCAATCCTTGGGAAGGATTCAATAGATGGATAAAAATCCAATCTAATAATTTGCCTGACTGTGGATGAACCACAATTTATTAAACTGTATGCTATCTGACTCTCAATGACTCTGGGTAACTCAGAATAAATTACCATAAAATCAATAAAACAAAGATAAAATATGGGAAGCATGATGAAGCAAATGATCTCTCTCTTGCTGAAGACTTGGGTGGAGAATTGGATAAGGAGATCCTTTGGCAGATTAATTTTGCAAACTTTTCTCTAGTTGAACAATTTGGGATTTAAGTTAGCTTTAGGTCTTGGTGTTTGGCTATTGAGCACTCTAGATAAGTTGCAAGAGGGTTTGCTTTTGTTTCCTGTTTCAAGTGAAGTCCTATATTCATATAATGTTTAACCAGTGGTTAATTGAACTAATTCAGTGGCTTTGGTTTATATGCAGAGTCTGCTTAATGTAGTTCCCCTGGGACCAGACTATAATGAATCTTACAATATTTGATTTTCAAAACATTTTTAATTAAAGCCACATACTATAGCAAGTTACCAAACATGAAATTAAATGTGTATAATCTAAATTAATTGACCTAGTTCAAATTTAAAGCATCCTTTGTCCAAAGATTTTGTTTCCAACCATATGATTAACTAGCTCCTAAGGTTGAATATAACAAGATAATGACAGCTGGTAAATTCAAGTTTGAAGCTTAAACTCAGAGACCTGATTCCCCTTCTGCTTAGAAGGCAGCTCTATATACTTCATTTCTAATCTGCTTGAATTATCTTATTAGTTGTTTAGCCCTAAAAATTATTTTACACTTGCCCAGCAGAGCAAAGTTTTCATCTGCAGCTTGTCTTAAAAAGGGATTCTATCCTGAGAAGATTTATGTAAGCAGCTCATGGACCTTCTATGCCCAATTTACTGGAACCAGTAAATGTCTTATACAAGGCCACCCTGAATTGTTCAGTTACAGCAAGGATATCACACCAATTAACTCTATCCATGGTTGAAAAATCCCTTTTGGACATGAGACAAGTGCCAGTCAAAAAAGGAACAAGTGATGATTTCACCATTATTTTTTATAATTTGGTTGTTGCAGCTATTAGTAAATACCAACTTCCTGGCATGGCTTCTCTCATTAGAGAGTTCTTCAGTATCATTTTTTCAGAATGCTGTCTACTTCCCTTAAATCTTTGCTTGTCTTGCTTTTTTAGGAGACCTCCTCAATGTTTCTCTGCTTCCTCTTTCTTGTCCTTACTCCCAATTCAAAATCTAGCTATTGAAGTTGAAATGGGGTTGTACAGCTCAGACCAGAAGAGAAGAGAATAACAAAAATGAAAGGGACTTTGGAGGTCTTTTAGTCCAACCCCCTGCTCAAGTAGGAGACCCTATACCATTCCAGACCAGTGGCTGTTCAATCTCTTCTTAAAAGACTGCAGAGATGGACTTCTGAAGGAAAGCCATTCCACTGGTTAATTGTTCTCACTGTTAGGAAATGTCTTCATATTTCTAGGTTGGCTCTCTCCTTGATTAGTTTCTATCCATTGCTTCTTGTTCTGCCTTCTGATACTTTGGAGGATAGGTTGAACCTCTCTTCTTTGCGGCAGCCATCCAAATATTGGGCACTGCTATCATGTCATCCCTAATCCTTCTTTTCACTAGAGTAGGCAAACCTCAATTCAGATTCACTCCAAGTAATTCACTGGAAGCATATATTTAGTAGGTTTGGGCTGCACTGTATAAAGTGCAGGGATAATTTCATATCCTGAAGTCCAATCTCAGAAGAAGGATATTTATCATTCTTAGGAAACAAAAGCACTCATTGTGAACATTAATTATGGAGCCCATTTTTGTCCTCTCTGCTCAGGCAAAGGGAGCAATACTACAGAAAAAGAAAAACAAAAAAAAAGTAATTATTTTCAAGCCAGACTGAATGGATTATAATTAACACACCAGTGGTAACATCATGACACAATTGTGTTGCTTGTGTGCTCTGACAAAAATGAGAGTTGCACCTGAGGTTCAATTATGATAATCTTTGTAGAGAACCAGTCAAAGAAAATCTCTCCCATAAACAATGTGGCGAGACATAATTTACAGAAACCCCTACAAGATTGGTCATCACCCAAGTCAACAAGAACTATACTAGCTGTTATAGTTCTAAGGCAGGGGTCCCCAAACTTGGCAAATTTAAGACTTGTGGACTTCAACTCCCAGAATTCTCATTCATAGCTGGCTGGAGAATTCTGGGAATTGAAGTCCACAAGTCTTAAAGTAACCAGGTTTGGAGACCTCTGTTCTAAGGCATCTGGTGAGAAATAGCCTAGGGGACTCAGAACTGTTAGCAGAATAACAAGGGCCAGCAATTACAGGACTATTGGAAGTTTACCCATCCCAAATATACATAGATAGAAAGCAAAGATATAATGATATGTTATTACAAATGAAGTCACCAAGAAGTGGATACCTGAAAACCAATAGTAATAAGAACCTTGAGTATAATCCCAAGACATTTGAAGCACCACTTAAATACCATCAGCATTGACAAAAATAACCAGCTGTCAGGCAGCTTTACTCAGATTATCTTACATCCTACAGTATTCCTTTAACACCACCAAGCAACAACATCTGCCTTTCCTAGGTCCTTGGGAAAGTCCCAGAAGGTAGCTAAAAGTGCCAAATCCAGTTTAAACATATGGTGGACTGTGCAGTCAGCCATAAGAGTACTAAGAGAGCCACATGAAGTGTTTGACTTAATTCTGCCTGAAGCAAGACAAATAGGAATGACAGCTTTGTGGATTGTGAATGAACAAAATAGAAGTCTGTATTCTTGAACTAAATTTCCAAGCAATCAAAAAGCAGTTAGTAGAAGATGTGAGCAGCTTGTGCTTGCTCCAAAACATGAATGTGCAATCGTCATAATTTTTGAAATGTGAAATGTGGCATTTAAGAGACATTTGAAAAGTTGATGGATTTGATGGAGCATTAAAAATGGATGTTGTCATATAGCATTAAGGATTTGAATCTAAAATGTTGCAAGATTCCTTTCTGTAGTACACACTTGCTGTAATAAGTATATATTATTTCTGTAAACAAAAGAAAACCCAAATTTGAATTATATTCAGGTTCTCATGTTCATCACAGAGAGACCGAAGTTCTTATCTTGATGGATAAAGATCATAGATCTGAGTTTAAGTTAATGCTTTATTTTTATGTAGTCTTTTTTTTTCTTATGGTGTTGAGGTATTTTTAGGGGGAGGGGTTGGGGGAGAAAGCACACATTTGTGCTTTCATATTTAAGACCTTAAAATATAGCAGGATAGCAGGAACGCTACTGTTTATTCATAGAAAAAGTGCCCTTAACCATTTGTATTGTCTCTCCCCTGCATTTTTGAAGGCCCATGTTTGTATTTCAAATGAAAAGGTATTTGCTGAAATGTTACATGATTTCAGCAGGAAAAAGACAATTATTATGTTAAGAGAGTTATTATGCAATGAAAATATTTTGTGTGTTCGGTTTTCATCACAATATCCTACTGAAACTAGAAATGAAGAAAATATGCAGAGTTATATTTTGCATCAAAACAACAGTAAGCTTTTAATTCACCATCTACCTATAATTAAAGATCCTTCAAAGAAAGCAGGGAGTAAAATGTTGGACATTGGAACAAAATCGTGACAAAAACTAAATACAGGGACACATTTATTTCAGTAATGCTGTCCATGCGCGAATGCAGAAGGCTGCATTATATTCACTATTTGAAACACATTAAGGTTTATTCTATTTACACTAAAGCAAAAAATTACAGTGTGGAGCTTTGCTTAATATTGATTTTTATTTTGGAATTCTTCTGTTAAAAAGCTAGGAATTTGGCCACCTGTGGAAATGTTGGAAATGATAGTGAGGATTATTTTATTAGAATGATACTGACCAAAAAAATATGTCCCTGAAGCTATGTAGAGAAAATGTGCCTAGAACTCTGGTATGACTTTTTGTCAAATTTGATAGAGAAATGATTTACGTTAACTTTTTTCTCCCCAGGTTTTAGCCGAGTTAATGATGGAGAAATGATTCATTCCAGTCTAGGAGTAGGAAAGAGAGATGACAGATAAAGCCAAGTTAAGATAAAAAGGAGAAGAACCTCAGCACACATATTACCCTGACATTTAGCTCCTGTCCCCTGGTTTGCAGGGCTGGCATCATTACAAATATAGCTAGATGGGGTTTTTCACCAAAGTACCACAGACCTAGCTTTTCTTTTTCAAAGCATCATGGACCTGCTTTGAATCAGATCAGTATTCCAACTTATGGTGAACCTCTGCTATGCAATAGTTATGTCTGAGTTATAGATTGGGTTTCTTGGCTACAGATAATCCTTGATTTACCATTGGCTGTTTAGTAATCATTCAAAGTTGCAATGGACCTCCCTGTAGATATAACCCAGTTCCAAAGGTCTGATGGTTGCCCTATCACAGTCACATGACTGCATATTGAGCATTAGGCAACCAGTCCCCAATTATGGCCATCTGCAGCATCCCATAATGTTTTACCATCATTTTGCCAATTATTAGCATTTACTTTTCACCAAAACTGACGCATAGTGATCCACTGGTTTTCTTAATGACTGTAGTGTTCATTTAACAAACACAGCAAAAAGATCATAAAATCAGATCAGCCATGTGACCAACTTGTTTGATTGCTGTCACAACTCACGACCATGATAGTCAATCTCCATTACAGTTGTAAATTGAGGGCTACCTGTATCTCCCGCAGCTCTCCCACTTTTTTTTTTTTTAAATGAAACTACTTTTCACTCCAATGAGAGAGGATTTATGGGAGTGACAGTTCTCTAAGAGTGGGCTGGCTCTTTATTCCTATCTGAATGGCAAACCAGATAACATAAGCAGAGATTCAGAACCCTGAAGAGGCATCAGCCAAGGTAGCTGGAAGCTAGCAAAAGCTTGAATTTTGTAACATTGTCACTTTCTGACTCTTAGCAATGCCACTATGCGGTATGAACCTAGTGGCCTCTCAGAACTGCCAGACTACTGGGGAAATCAAAGGACATTTCCAAGATATCATGCATCTTCTGAGAAACTTTTTAATGGAGCAATATATGCTATCTAAGATAACTGAGGTATTTGTGCACTGACTTACTTTCTTTCCTTTCCTTTTTTTAAACCAACAGCTTTGCAATGCTGTCTAATTTGTAGGCACTGTAGAAACCCAGGACATCAAATAGGACAGATATTTGTTTTCTGATTTCATTCTAAGAATTTATTTTATTTTTTTAATTTGTGAGAAGCATACTCCCCAGGCCCCATATTTTCCCATTTCCCCCTCCTCCCTCTTTTCCTACTATCTGTATCATTCTTGTTGTAAAAACAATCTATATTAATCTAAGGAGATAGACAATACAGATGTACAGTACATTCTTAGCTTTGATAAATGGAAGACTTATAAAGTATGGGTTCAATTATTATAAACAAAAAAAAAAAAAAGAATGCATCTTGGAGTTTTATTTCATGTATTATTTAGTTTTCTTCCTTTCTTCAGCATCGACTCTTAGGCAGCTTATTGAATTAAAATAAATCACATTTAAAAACTACATATTGTGATAAATGAAACAGAGGGAGGGGAGAGTAAAGGGTGAACCAAAGATAAGATGTGAGTACAGTATTCATAGCAACAGTATTGGATTCATGGCTTTTAAATAATACTGTATTTTGTTATTTTAATGGTTGCTTGGCTTACAGAAGAAATGATAGGAGATAGAACACTAGCATTGAGGGGCTACTCTCTATTAAATCTAATCTAATCCATAAATTGCTATGTATTTATACTATTTCTACTTCAGTTGCATGTTGACAAACAGAGATATCTGATATGAGCTGCAAAAATATGAAATACCACTATTTGGTAACAGAACTGTATAAAAGAAATCTTCTCTACTATGATTGATTGACTGACTGACTGACACATCTCAACAAATGATTCTGCCTGGTGAGGTTATCCATATCTTTGTAACACAGATCTGATAACCCTTGTGAAGAGAAACTAATATTTATTATTATTACAGAAGTGAATAATTACTTTGCCGCAAACCTCCTGCTGCTCCTTTTTATACTACTATTACTTCTATTATGATAGCTATATGTGCACTATGCTGAGTTACATCTTAGATTACTGATAAAAGATAAGGTTAGAAGATTTTTATATTGTAATCAGAACAATGAAATTTGACCCAAGTTCTTTTATTTGTACTCTTTTTCCCCAAAACAAAACAAACTTCCAAAATCTTGAAAAACAACAAATATCAGCAAATCGTTTTTGCACATCAGGAATAGTTCCATCTATCTTCTGTTTTATAATAAGTATTTGGGACATAGTGACAAGTCCACAGATCTTTATGCCTTGATAAATTACAAATACTGGCTCTATAAGCAAGACCAATATATATATGTATACATCCTTGACATAGAACAATTATTCTAAAATCAAGTTAACAATTAGATCAAATTCTAGGTTTTTAAATGTGTTTTAAATGTGATTTATTTAAATTGAATTGGGGCCTAATTTCTCCAAATTAGGATTATATAGCAACTCACTAGAACACTTGTCTTCTTTAGGAATTTGTTTTGCATTCATGATATTGATCGTGCTAAATTACTGCACTTCTCATTGACCAACAGCAGGAAAAAATGCTGTAGAAAAAATACCATGTTACAACAATCTGCTCTTCATATCAAACCAATCAATATCTACAATGCTGCTGGTATGTGCCATTGTGTGCCCTCTTCCAGCTGAGTAAATAAACAAAACCTCCTGGAACTACTTCTCAGCTCATTATCAGCTACACTTAGGTCATGTTCATATACTTGGAAATCATATTTGAATGCATGAATTAAGTCTGTATTATGAATTAATATTGTCCCCAAATTTCTTTGCTGAGAGTAATCTTATATGTGAAATACCTGTTTGGTTTACTTTATAACAATTTGTTACTGAAATTCATCTTTTCCCCCCATTACATCTTCCCCCACCATATAATCTGTAGCCTTCCCAGCTGTCTTGAAAAAATAAAAATAAAAAATGGGATGATTCCCATTAAATTCTTTAACAGTTTGTTTGTTCAATCATCCGTTCAGTTTCAAAGTTGCTCAATGACTTGGTGGCTTGCAATTAAAAACAAAATAAAAGACATGCTTATAAATAAACAATTGATCAGAAGCTAACTAATATCACAGAAAAACAAAAATTGTAGCGGCTCTTCAACCATCTTACCCCCTGTTTGGGGGAAAAAAACAAGATTTCAATAATTTTCAGAAAGTCATTAAGTTTGGAGAAATACAAATTTCTGGGGGGATGTCATTCCAGAAAGTAGGTGCCACCACTGAGAAGGCACATTTCCATTTCTGGGAAAGCAGTGGTGAACTGGAAACAGATGCACAAATAGAAACAGAATGAAGAACTAGTGTACAGAGCAGTTGTTGTTTTAGGAACTTACTGTAGGAGATGACCAGGCTGAACCCAAGGGAGGGGTCAAATGCATCATCAGTCATTAATCCCTTCATGCCCATAAGAGAGCTAAGTCTAGCCCACCTTGAATTCCTCTGGCTCTTCTCTGCCACCAAATTTATTTGATTGTTAGTAGTTCAGATTCTAAGCTTCAATAACTCTTTATAACCCTTTGAACTGCCTGGATCTTCTGATTTCCCTGTTGCTTGACACTTACAAATGGACCAAAAGTCCAACTGAATTTGAAATAATATTTTACAATTAATGATAAGAATCCTTCCCCTTGGAAGATACTTTTGTTTTGATTTATCTTCAAAGGGAAAAAAACATGGTAGGATGAAATGTTAAAGTTTGGATACTAAAGAGAAATGGAAAGTTCACCTTGATTTACTAAATCAAGGGTCATCAAACTTGGCAAGTTTAAGACTTGTGGATTTTGACTCCCAGAATTCCTGAGCTAACATGACTGGAGGATGAATTCTGGGAGTTGGAGTCCTGAAGTCTTAAAGCTGTCAAGTTTGAAGACCCTTGATTTAGTAAATCAAGTTGAACTTTCCCTTTCCCTTTAGTATCCAAACTTTAACATTTCATCCTACCATAAGAAAAATATCCTAACATTGAACATATTAAAGGATGTTTTTGAATAATGGACTCTGAAGATACTTTTAAAGGGTCTACCTATATAGAAAGTTTGTGTTTAAAAGATTTAAAGGAACAAAGATTACCTGACGTGACTGAGGCTGATCTGAAAGTGGATTTAACAATGGCAGACCAAAAGAATTATATGGAAAAAGATATTACACTGGTCATACACCAGAAACTAGTGGGTGTCTTAATAGTTAAAAGGAATATACAATAACAAGCCAAGCAAGTGACTTGGAAGTTTTTCTTATATCAGATATAGAAAATAAGCTTGTTAAAGCTTTAAATAATTTTGTGAGAAGAGACAAAGAAATAATTTAAAAAATCAAGTTCTGGGACATGATATGAAGAGGATTATTAATAGTAAAATGAAGGAAAGAAAATTTATTTTATCAAGATTAAAATAGAAATGTTGTCTCTGGTCAACTTCAATCCTGATATCAGGATTGAAATGATGAATTTTTATGATTTGCTTATGGATGGAAAATGAGATGTGGGAAGAAGACTTTCTAAGAGAAAATGATAAGTTACTAAAATTGTTACCACTTGTGATGAAGAGGAGAGTTACTTCTTCACATACTTCTTTTTTAAACTCTTCATTCCTTTTCTATTTTTCTTTCTTGTTTTGGCACTTTATACTTTTTTAATACTTTTTTTAGTTTGTATTAGGGTTTATTGTTCTAAATTGTAATTTTAATAAAAAAATATTATACAAAAACAGGGATAATTCCTTGGTCCTTATGTAAAGCCAGATAGTCTACAAATCACATGATGTATTTTTAATAATGAAATATACATAGACACACATGCTTTTTGGACCCTTCATGAAAATTATGTACAAGAATTTCACCTATCCTTTTTTTTTTCCTTTGAAAAAAAGGGGAGAACCTAAAGCCATTTCTTTTCCCTGAAATTGAAAGGAAATGGTCAAAGCAGAAAAGTAATCCACTCTCGGAGAGGGATATGAAAAGCAGCAGAAACATTCACTGATCTCTCATTGTGGTATGGTGACATAGCACAATTCTTCAGGGGGTTGTGAAGTGTTCTGATGGCATTTATATGTTGTAATTTGTATTTGTTCCCATATTCTCCTGCCATTTTCTCTAACATATCTTTCTCATGGGACAGGTCTATATGATCAAAAAAAAGCAATTCAGCCTTGATACCAACAGTACAATAATGTGACAGATTATTGTCCGTAATCTTTTCATCCATAGTCGCAGATGAAAAATTGTCATTGCTATAAATCACCAACTTTTAAAAGCTATGACTGGGGATCAGTTTCCTAGGATAACTTATTCAGTCCAAACACCTCCACATTTCTGCATTTATAAGATGAAAGGTATATAGCTAGAATAGCATATGAAACTATGAATTAAGGAATTCAGTGTTAATATGCTTTGGCATTACAGCACCATTTCAGCAGCCCAGTGATTAGAACAGCTCCCTAGGTTTAAGAATGTTACAATAGTTCCATTTTCCATAGAAACAACAGTACATATTAATTTCCCTTGGGAGTCTCTTTAAGTAAATCAATTTAAGTTATCAATCATTATCTCTCAATTGTTATCTTGAGGTGTGTGTGTATATGTGTGTGTGTGTGTATGGGTACGGGTATATGGGTATATGGGTATAGGTATGAGTATATTAGCCATATTTGACAAGTGCTTTAAAATAAGCAATAGCCAAATCTTTCTTCATTATATAATACATATTTATTTATTTATTAGATTTATAGATTTATTCCTGGTAGCTTTTTGAAAGGTTTTGTGGATCTGCTGAATAGAATTTGTTTCTGTTATGTATAGTTATTGCTAATATAAACTATATTCATTCCATTTGTTACTATTTTTAAATGTTAACAGGGTCAAAATACCTAAAGAATAGAGTCTATGCTTTGCTAAAAAAAACTTTGTATACAGATTAAATTAGCCACAATGTTTTCTGAAGTGTTATTCTATCCTCCAAAATGGCTTTTAAATATATAGTTATGAATTTTTAACTGAATTGCCAAAGAATCACTTGGAAATCTTCTTGTTTGATATTTTGTGTAATTTCTCATCTTTCCTATTGAATTATGGAGTCAATTGTTTCAAGCAGAGATTTTTATTTTATGAATTGTTTGATTATAGGGATGTGCTATATATTATTAGTTATGCATAGTAGCAGGTTAGTTTTGAATATCCTGGCTTACTATATAAGAAGCTTCATTACTGACATTTCAAATATAGTCTTCCTTGAGTAACCAGATGATTTTCCCAGACACAAAAGAAAAATGTGGCTTAAAAGAGGCTTAAAGAAAAATATTACAGTTCTTTTTTTCTTGTGGGGAGGTATATAAAAATAAAAAGGAACTAATACAATCTAGTGAAATGGGAATAGATATTTAGAATAGAAAGGCATGAAAGCCCTCTTTATTATAATATGTTAATTATCATATTTAGAAAGATTATCCTTAACTCAGTATTCAAAATTAAAGATCTGGTCTACATTCAAAATTCTACGCTTAACCTACAAAATTTCAAAACATTTAGGATTAACGTATTTTATCTTAATAGATAAAGTGCTGTGGTGGCACCATGGTTAGAATGGAGCACTATGGAGTGGTATATAAGTGCTCCTGCTTTTGCTATAGTGCTGCCTTTACAGTAAGTTGTATATCAGATCTCTATCTCAGAATATGTTTTTGAAGTCTTCAACACAAAGAATAAGGCCTTTTTGGTATAGCTGTTCAAACAAGTAATTTCCTTATGGGGTATTCCTGTTTTCTTCAAGTGAATACTAAATAGTTTCATGTTTGAAGCTTCCTGATTTGATGTCACAACTGAACTGGCATTTAAAGCAGCCTAGCAAAGTATTATGTGCATCTGTATTATGACACTATTTAACTATTTACTTTAAATCTTATATTTGGTTGGTCTTTTGTCATAGATAATTGTTTGGAAGGGAGATCTCCTACTTCAATCCCCACCCCACCCCCCATGTATTTCATTACATGAAGCTATAGCCATGCAAGCAACTAAAATGATTGGAATAACCAAATATTGAACTTGAGCTCACAGGTAGTATGTAACCATAAGATTTAAACTCCAGGTGATTTTTTTCTTATCTAGGCTGCAAATCAGTTCTCTATAACTCATTCAAAGACAATTCTCAGTTTGGAAAATCTCTTAATCATTTGCAACAGATGAGCTTTCCAAAGCTGTACCAACACGAAGCTCCATAAGGCTTTTTTAGTGCCCCTCTGATCATTTTATATATTGGATTGCAAATACACCCGGAAAATGCTGCAGGATTTGCTTACACATAATATACTTTCAATCATGTGGAACATAACTGCAAGGACATAGTTGGAGTGTATCAGTAGGTTTTGGATCAGTGCACAATTTTGAAATGTTCCACAGGCATCAGCAGCCCATCTTCAGGTTTGTATTCAGATACTTTTAATTTTGATATATAATGAAGAGTTTACCACATTGAAAAAATTATGCTGAAAAAGAAGAGCTTCTTAAAGAAAGAAAAAGGAAAAAAAAAACTAATTTGACTATTCATTTTGGAAAGCACAAACTGCTAAAATCTAAAAATTTAGCTTTTATGATCATATTTTTTTTTACTGGGACTTATCTAACCAAGACCATGCTGACGTTGTGAAAAGAGAGTAGCATTTTTCAAGGCAAGCTCTTTTTTAGAGAAAAGTCTTTAGAAGGAAAGAAATAATAATCATTTTAACTAAGTATTTTCCTTGACTAGTTCTTAAGAGGAAGAAAAAAAATCCTGAAACTTTATTTTTGTCTCCCTGTAGCAGCGTATATGAAAAAAAGCAGACAAAAAGAAAATAATAATCTGTTTACACTATCAGTTTGGTTGCTTTGAAAATGGGTTTCTTAATGACATTGCTTCATTACTATGGTTTTGCAAGATGTCACATGCAGAGTTAGATTAAAAAAAAAACATTTTTGCTTCCTGAAACAGAATCCGAATAAAATTCTCTCTCTGCAAGGTGAATACTTCAAACAATCTTATGGTATATTGCAACATGAGTTCTGACTCTGTTTTGTAGCTGATCCCATCCTAATAGCTTTGGTCTTTATCAATGTTTAGCTTTTATGAAGTTTGCTGCAGTAGTCTATGGTAATAGTCAAGATTCTGACCTTAAATGATATCCAAAGTTATAAGGAAATGTAAAATGAAGGGCTCTGTGCTCGTTCAATCTTTTTTTAAATATGTCACTGGTTAAATACTGATCCAAGATCTTGAATCTGTAGATTCTAAACTGTGAGCAACAGTTTGGATTCATATACAGAACCAACTATCTATAAAAGATTACACTGGGTAACCATTGAAATAGGTAAACTATTGTCCATCATGTCAGAGCGGGGTTCTTTTAGAAAACAGCATTTTTCAGGTAGGATCATGTTAATAAATTTAGAAGCTATAATCTGGACTGAGAACATTCTCAAAAGTCTACTCAATTTCTAATTGAGAAATAAACCATCCTCTTGAAGTTGCTAAGAATCAGGTTGCCAAAAAGAAAGCACTAACTTACCGAACTTAAGAAAATGCTTGGATATAATGATAGCTCTATCAGCTGCTATGAACCATGGTAAATATAATCTGTGAATCCAATGATTGAAGCATTTTCTGTGTGCTTGTCTCCCTTCATCTCCACACAACCCTTCAAATGTAAATTTTGGGGTGTTGTGTTCCAGTTAATTTGCTACATCAGTTCCAAAAGTAAGCCTCATTAATAGTAATGAATGCCTTATACGATATTTATGCATTGCCTTTAACATCTTTTCTTTCAGATAATCTTTTTTAATTTTTTTATGTTTGTTACTATTCAATGAACAAGCATGGAAACAAGGCAGCAACATGAAAGTTCAGAGGACCTGTTTATGAAACATGTAAAAGGACACTAAGAAAGAATTAATATGTAGATGCCTTGCAGCCCTCTTTCTTGAATAGGCTGCTGTATGAATGTGGGAAAATACTGCCAGAAATGTAGAGTAAGGGTTTTCAAACTTGGCAAGTTTAAGACTTGTAGACTTCAACTTCCAGAATTCCTGAGCTAACATGACTGGAGGTGGAATTCTGGGAGTTGAAATCCACAAGTCTTAAAGCTGTCAAGTTTGAAGACCCCTAATGTAGAGTTTCTTTCCTGTTGCCATTATCAAGCAGGAGAACTGTAGTATGTATAGTGGACATAATAGCTACAATGCTCATGAATGAGTTAAAGAACAGGACAGCTAATGCACCAATTTTATAGTCCTCTAATGATGGCGACAATAACACAATTTATTGAGACTGTTTATTGAGACCTGCATTTTTTACGAGTTTTTGTTGTATTTTTGACAATGTTGTGATAAAATTATGAACCAAGTTATAACCAGTAAAATCTTGATAATAACAATAACGGAATAACACTTGGAAAGAAGTTCATTTTTTGACTGCAGAATAATTTCCAATGACATTCATGAAGCAGTAGAAAACATTTTGTCATAAGAGGTGAATACAGAAGAACCCCAATAAATGGGAAAAATAAAGAAATAAATACAAATTGGAAAAATAGTATAATATATATTGATACATAAATTAATATATTATAATTATAATGAACATATTAAGGTTAGAAGTTGGAAGAGAAAAACTATATATATGTAATTGTATTATTATGGTTAGCATTGTGTAAAAATATATATTGACCCAGTCATTACACTGTTCACAAAAAATGTTGGTTGCTAAAGGAAAACTATAAATAAAACATGCACATTAACCAAAGACCTGGAATAGGTAGGTGTTGATGTTTGATAGTATTAAAGGTATTGTTGCAGGATGTAAGCTGTTCCAAATAAATCTGATTTTTGCAAATGGCAAAAGAAAAAAGAAAAATAAGAAAACATTTTGTCTTATATGAAATAGAATGGCTTTTCAGGTTCACTTCTCATGATTCATTTTCCCATTATATTATGCTTCATTTTTATTATAAAAATATTTCCAACTGACATAAAATACACTTAATTGCAACATCAACAGCAACAGCAACAATAATAATAGTTGACTTAGTTTTATGTTTAATGAATTAAAAAGATAGTAATATATATTTACTTTCAATATTCATGCTCAGAACCAGGTACATCCACAATAACTTCTATCACTTTGTTTCATGGATAAGGTTAAGCTGGAATATTTAGGATTTGTTGTTGTTGTCGATGATGATGATGTTGCTGCTGCTGCAGTTCAGATTATTACTGAACTGGGTGATAGGAGGCCAAATCAGCAATGATATGAACAACAGTTAATGTGTATTTTTTAACATATAAATCACCTTTGCAGGGACCCCAATTGGACTGAAACTACCATAGTCATTAGTTTACTAATATGGGTACTTTATAGTTGCGGCAGGATCAGCTTAGTCTCATTTTGATAACACAGTTGAGGTAGAACAGCAGTGCAATACTTGTTAAGTTCTGCGCATGGGTGCAAGGAATGGAGACGAGACGGTGAACAGTGAACTTCAACTCTTTATTAATCATTCTGAACAGAGCAAAACCCTAGGGCAGCAACAGCCTTTTTTTGGCAAGCTGCTGATCTAGTAACCAATGAGAAACGAGGAGTGTTAACCCCTTTAACCAATGAGAGTGGCTCGTTAACAGCCAATCAGATTCTCCTGAACAGACCAATCTGATATCGCTATTATCGGCCAATCAGAAGTGCAGGATTAGAACCCTGCTATTCCTAAAGGTTTGATAAAACTTTTTTTTAAGCATTTTATTAGTTCATAACACCCCTTCACCCCGGGTTCCATTTAGGGGGTGCGGTGACGTAATCCCTGAGGTATGAAGGTTGTTTTGACTGTCTATTGGATTTACGCTGTCCCACCAGTTCCTGTCTGTAACCCGATTTCGGTGGGACATTTTTGGGCAAGTTGGGTGCTGGTGGTTCCTCATTGGATGACTCGGTGCCGCTAATGTTCTCGTTGTTGTCCTCTGGTCTTTGCGGGCTTGCCTCTATTGAGGTGTTCCTCTGTGGCGAGGACACGCCCTCCCTGATTCTTCTTCATTCATTACGCCCGATTGCTGACTTCTTTTGCTCCTGCTTTCTGCCATCTCGAATTTGGTTTCTTCGACATCCCCTCCCCCCCTCAGTTTGGGAGTTACCGGAGTCGTGGAAACTAGGTTGTAGCCTTCAGCGAAGCTGATCTATATGGCATTTCCATATTTTCCCATTGCAGGTTTTTACCCGGTACGACCGGGGTCCAGTGGCTTGAATTACAGTTGCCTCGACGCACAACAGTTCACCGGAAAGGTTTCTGGCGAAAACTAAGTCATCTATCTTGAACTCGCGGCATTTTCCGCTAGATCCACAGGGTTTCTCTGGCTCGTAAGACAGGTGAAGCCGGTCAAGGTGGGAACTGAGTTTGCGTCCCATTAATAGTTCAGCTGGAGTCTTGTTGGTGACGCTGTGCAGAGTGATGTGTTGGAGAAGGAGTATTCTGTTTATTTTATCTTCAATGTCCCCATAGTCCATTTTGTAGAGGGTTTTTTTTTTTTAACAAATTGTACCATGCGCTCGGCTCTTCCATTAGCCGTAGGGTGCACTGGCGAAGTTAGCGCATGGCGAATACCCCGGTCTACTAAGTATTGTTCAAAGGGTAGAGCGGTAAACTGGGGTCCGTTGTCGGATACCAAAACGTCTGGCAGTCCATGCGTCACGAATAGCCTGTTCAACTTCCAGATGACGGACTCAGGTGTAGTACTCTTCATTTCATGGATCTCGAGCCAGTTTGAATAGGCATCCACTGTTAGGAGGAACGTATGTCCCTTAGTAGGTCCTGCAAAGTCAATGTGGATGCGGGACCACGGTCCCCGGGGTGTTTCCCATTCTGTTGGAGTTGCTTTAGGTGGGGCATTGCTAACTTCCTGGCACTTTAAACAAGTCTTTACCCAGGATTTGATCTGTTTGTCGATGCCCGGCCACCACGCGTAGCTTCGTGCGAGCACTTTCATACGCACGATGCCGGAGTGAACCTCATGCAGTGTCTTTAATACTGCTCATTGTAACCGCTCTGGGACGACGACTCTATCTCCCCATAGGATGCAGCCTTTTTGCGAAAAAAGTTCTGTTTGCCGGTTCTTGAAGGGGGTGAAGTCATCAAGGGTTTGATCTACTGGCCATCTCCGTTCGACCCAGCTAAGAACTTGCGTTAAGATAGGATCGCATTTTGTTTCGATCGCGATATCTCCAGCTGTTAGCGGCGGTGAATGTAGCATTTCAATCTGGAGTGTTGTAAGGGTTGGAGCTGGGTTGTCGACGGTTTCTGGAAGTGGTGCACGGCTCACCGCGTCAGCATGGGGAATGGCTTTTCCCGGGCGGTGTTGCAGCCTATAATTGTACGCAGCCAAAAACTCCGATCAGCGAGTCATTCTAGGTGATAATATATAGAGGGTTGGCTTGTCTCCCGCTATAATCCCCAGCAAAGGTTTGTGGTCAGTAACAATAGTAAAAACTCGTCCACATACATATTCATGAAACCATTTCACAGCAGATACAACAGCAAGAGCCTCTTTATTGATTTGACTATAGTTACGTTCAGCCTTTAATAGGGTCCTTGAAAAATAGGTGTTAAGCCTGGATTCCCCAACCAGGGTTAGGGAGACAAGCTAAACAGAATGTGCAGCTTAGTCAGAAAGGCACACAGATAAATGAGTGAGCTAAGCTTGTATGTTTATTAACATACAGTAAAAATGACAGATACGCTTGTGCTATCAAATATATAGTTTATTCCATTATGAGTTCATAGCATAGTCAAAATAACAGTCCAATAGTCATGTATCATTTAGTCAGTCCATTCAGGGATATTCAGTTAGCAAAGTCCGTGTAGAAATATCCTATGTCAATTCAACTTACAAGTCTGTCCTTTGTTTTCTCTCCCGTTCGAGCAATGCAGTCTTGTGTCCTTGCAGTAATCAGGTATCATCAAAGCCAGAGAGTGAGCAAGCTGCCGTCTTGCTCCTTTTAAAGTGCTTTCACAACCACTCCCTTAATTGCTATCCCACAGTTAAAGTTGCAGACACTTTAACATATAAACTATGATTACATATTATTATTTACCTAAACCAGTTAGGGTAAACCAATGTTATCCCTAACATTCTCCCCTTTTAGGAAATATTAATATAAAATAACTATTTACATCTTTAAATCATATTTGTTACAACTTTCTTTAAACTTAGTTACTCCTTGAGCTTTTGTAAATTGGTCTGCAATGTTTTCTTCTGTCATGCAGTATTCCAATTTAATTAGCCCATTCTTTACAGATTCTCTAACATTTAAGTATCTTAAATCAGTATGCTTTGATCTAGTTTTTACAGCAATACTAGTAGCTAATTTTATAGCTGCTTGGTTATCCTCGTACACAATAATGGAATCTTTTACAGTTATACCCATATCTAATAATAACTGTTTGTTCAAAATCAAATCAGTGCATAATAATGACAGACATGAAAATTCCGCTTCCATCGTGGACAAGCTGATATGCTGTTGTCTGATTGACCTCCACCCTATTAGTGTCTTACCAAATAATATAGCCATCCCAGATGTTGATTTTTTAGTATTTATATCAGTTGCAAAACTTGCATCTGCATAGGCACTAAGACTCAAATCACCCTTTGGTTCTATATACAATGCATGGTTCATTGTTCCTTTAAGATATCTTAAAATTCTCTTTAACGATTGCCAATGACATTGATGTGGATCTGAATTAAAACGTGCCAGTTGATTTACACTATAAGCTATATCTGGCCTAAACCAATTGCTTATATATGATAAGCTGCCAATCAAAGATTGATATATAGACTTATCAAATTTGGGACTTTGATCATCAGTTTGGCAAACTTCCTGACTCATTGGAGTCTTTGCCGGTTTACAAAGTTCCATTTTAAACGTTTTAATTAATTGGCAAATTTTATCTTCTTGAGATATCTTAAAACCATTTTTTGTTTTATTAATTGTCAATCCTAGATACCTTTTAATTTCACCTAAATGCTTTAATTTTATCTTTTTGGCTAATAATGATATAATCTCATTAGCTTCATTATTAGTCTTAGTTATCAAAGCAATATCATCTGTAAATAATAACAATAATGACACCGTTCCATTATTTTCTCTTTTAAACACACATGGATCTGCTAAACCAGATTTAAAACCTATATTGTTTAACTCTTTCACAATATATTGGTTCCACTCAAACCCAGATTGTTTCAACCCGTAAAGACTCTTTTTGAGTTTCCAACAATCATTACTATTTACTTTATTGTCTTTTATACCTACTGGTTTTCTTAAATATATAGTGTGCTGCAATGGTGCATGTAGATAAGCAGTTTCTACATCTAAATGGTTAATGACATAGTTTTTCTTAGCTGCCCACACTAATGCTGCTCTTAAAGATGTTGTTTTAAGACTTGGTGCAAAAACTTCATCGTAATCAGATGCAGTTTGATTAAATCCTTGAGCTACTAACCTAGCTTTATGGGTAACAGTCCCATCATTTCCAGTTTTTACTTTAAATATCCATTTGCACCCAATGGATTTTTCTCCTGGAGGTAATTTAGCATCTTCATAAACTTTCATTACCTTTAATAAATTTAATTCCTTTTCCATTGCCTTTTGCCAATTCTCCTGATCCTTAGCAGGATACATCCTAAGTTCATCTACACTAGTTGGAACTTTAGTTACTTGGCAAACTATACTTGCTTGATATCTATCAGGTGGTCTAGTTACACTTGTAGTACATCTAGGTATTACAGGACTTACAGGTGGACTTTCATTAACTAACTCTTCTTGATTATCTAACTCTTCCTGATCAACTGTTTCCTCTTGTTCTGGTCCTATTTGTTCTTCGTGGACTTGTTCTTTAATTGGAATCTTCTTATAACTATTCTGTTCTTTCTGCCTTTTGTAGGGTTCAATAATTACTTCATTATTTAAATCTTGCTCTAATCGATTCCATCCTACATGTTCTAGGAATTTTGCACTAGAACTGGTGTAAACTCTAGATGTACCTGGTTCCCAGAATCTATAAGATCTATGATTAGATGTATATCCTACAAAATATAATCTTTTAGCTCTATGTTGTCCTTTTTGTCTAAATTGTGTAGGGATATGCACCCATGCTGGTGCTCCAAATGTGTGCATGTAACTTAAATCAGGTTTTGTACCATGCCACAGTGTGAATGGTAATTCACCTGTTGTTGAATTAACAACATTATTTAATATATGATTACCACACATTATTGCTTCTCCCCACAAATTGTCAGGTAATCCTGAATCAGACATCATAGTTCGTGCCATTGATTGTAATGTTTGGCCTCTTCTCTCTATAAAGGCATTATGTTATGGCCTGTATGGTGCAGACATTTTATGTTGAATACCTAACATTCTTAGTCTGTTCTGCAATTTATTATTTGTAAATTCTGTACCATTATCTGTTATAAGAGTTACTAATTTCTTTTTAGTTTTCCTTTCTGCAAATTTAATCCAATTAAAGAGATTTTGATACGTTTCAGTTTTGCTTTTCATTAAATAGCAAAACTCATATCTAGAATAATGGTCCATTATACTTAGTATGTAACGAGCTCCTCCTACACTTGGTTTTTTAGGACCTATTAAATCTGCAAATACTACTTCTAAAGGTTCTTTGGTAGTAAATCCATCAACTCTATTAGCAGGTGTGACCCTGGCTTTGCTTTGATTGCAGATATTACATTGCAAATACTTATTACAAGGTTTCAAACTTATTCCCTTAGATAATTCAACAGTTTTCTTAAGCATTTTAAAATTTAAATGCCCTAGCCTTCGATGTAACAAGTGAATACATTCATCATGAGGTTTCTTATTTTCATAAACTGTGTTAGCCACCTTTAAACCATCATCATTTAACACATATAATTCACCTCTTAATGATGCAGTAATTTTCTTATTTTCTTTCTCAATTATGCAGTTATCTCCCCTAAATGTAACTACATATCCTAGTTTAACCAAAATTCTAACTGAAATTAAATTAAACTTAAGTTGTGGTACATATAACATTTTTACATTCTCTTTTATAAAAGAACAATATGCTATACCTTGACCTTTAGCTTTCAGTTTCCAGCCATTGGCTAACGATATCTGCTGTGTACTCTTGGACATTTTTATAAAATGTTTCTTATCATTTGTTATACAATGTGATGCTCCACTATCAACCACCCATAAATCATTTTTTACAGCTCCGTTAGTATACATGGCTAACTCTAAATTTTTATTTATCTTTTGATGACTTTTTGTATTCTTGCCAGTGTTCTGGCGCTTTGCTTTTTTACAAAATCTTGCCAAATGTCCTCTTCCTCCACAATTAAAACACTTTTTAATTGCGTATGCAGTAGGAGTTTCATTATCTTCTTTTTGAGGTTGCTGTCTCCTTAATTCGTCTCTTTCAAGCCTTCTTCTGGCCTCTTCAATCAATCTGCCAGTTATATCAGTTAAAGTTAGGCTTTCCTTTGGCAATATTTCAAGTGAAGTTACGTAGTTATCATAGCTTTCATCAAGGGAAGATAGAATTATGTAGACTTGGTGTAGTTCAGAGAAAATAAGCTCTTTCTCGTGCAGTTCTTGAAAAATGCTTTGCATAGTTTTTAAATGACTCAGCATATCACCATTCTTATGGAGATGTGTACTGAAAAGTTTCCGTGTTAGATTTATGTGAGCACCAACGTTATCTCGAACATAAATCCTCTTCAGCTTCTGCCAACACCCAACAGCTGTCTTCTCTCCGTGGATATAAACAAGTTGCATATCACTTAAGGTTAAAGCAATAATGCAAATAGCTTGCTGATTTTTATGCATAAATTCTTCTATCTTTAATCTGTCTTCATCATCCTCTGGATCCCATTCTTCTACGTTTGGTGGATTTTCAATTATGTTCCACAAACCTTCCCTTCGTAGAAGCAGACTACATTTCATAGACCATGATACATAGTTTGTTCCATCCAACTTGGATATAAGGGACAAACTTTGTTGATTGACTTGTGCCATGTTTTCTTATATGGATATAAAACTATAATTAATAAAACACAGCTGTCTGTTTACTGTAATGTATAACAACACAAACTCTCACTTTTAACATAAATCTGTTTTATCCTAGTTAAACTGACTTTGCAGCCTCTGGGCCCATAACCAGTGTTAAGCCTGGTTTCCCCAACCAGGGTTAGGGAGACAAGCTAAACAGAATGTGCAGCTTAGTCAGATAGGCACACAGATAAATGAGTGAGCTAAGCTTGTATGTTTATTAACATACAGTAAAAATGACAGATACGCTTGTGCTATCAAATATATAATTTATTCCATTATGAGTTCATAGCATAGTCAAAATAACAGTCCAATAGTCATGTATCATTTAGTCAGTCCATTCAGGGATATTCAGTTAGCAAAGTCCGTGTAGAAATATCCTATGTCAATTCAACTTACAAGTCTGTCCTTTGTTTTCTCTCCCGTTCAAGCAATGCAGTCTTGTGTCCTTGCAGCAATCAGGTATCATCAAAGCCAGAGAGTGAGCAAGCTGCCGTCTTGCTTCTTTTAAAGTGCTTTCACAACCACTCCCTTAATTGCTATCCCACAGTTAAAGTTGCAGACACTTTAACATATAAACTATGATTACATATTATTATTTACCTGAACCAGTTAGGGTAAACCAATGTTATCCCTAACATTAGGCAATAGGGGCTTCACTACCGTTTGGTAACACATGGTTCAAAATGGCTCCTACTCCAAATGGTGACGCATCACATGTAATTGTTAAAGGCAAAGTCTCGTTATCCTGCATTAAAACAGCATCTGAGGTTAATAGGTTTTTCACTTGTCGGAACGCATGCTCCTCTCGGTGCCCCCAGACCAGGTTGGTTTTTTTGTCGAGAAACCTATGTAGGGGCTCAGCTACGGTCACTTTGTGGGACAGGAAGATGTTGTAAAAATTAATGAGGCCCAGGAAAGCTTGGAGATCAGTCTTATTTCTGGGTCTTGGGGCGTTCTTGATTGCTTTTAGTTTGCTATTGGTGGGGTGGATGCCTTGTTTATCGATTAGGTACCCCAGGAACTCTACTTTATCTGTACACAGTTGACATTTATTTTTTTAACCTTAAGGCCGGAGTCTTTAAATTTTTGGAGAACCAGTTTAAGATGCTCCTTTAGTATTTCTCTATTCGGGGCAGCAATTAAAACATCAAAGTATGGTACAACCCCTTTTATATCCTGTAAGAGTCTCTTCATCAAATTCTTAAAAATCCCTGGGGCTACGCTAACTCCGAATTGGAGTCGGTTGCACTTAAAGGTGCCTCGGTGCATAACAATCGTTTGTGCCTCTGCTATTTTTTTATCTACAGGCAGTTGTTGGTACACCTGTGCTAAATCCAATTTAGCGAAGACTTTTCCGCCCCCCAGGGAATGGAGGAGGTGTTGTACCACTGGCACCGGGTAAGCGTTCTGTTGAAGGGCGTGATTCGGGGTGGCACAGTAGTCCCCACAAATCCTTAACGATCCATCCGGTTTGATGGGTGCTATGATTGGGGTTTCCCAAGAAGTGTGGTCTGTTGGTTCTAAAACACCCTGGGCTATTAATTTATCAAGTTGCTCGTCAATCTTTGGTTTAAGGGCAAAAGGTACTCGATGAGGCTTAAAGCGGATGGGGCTACTTCAGGGTTAAGGTTAAATGATATCGGGGTCCCCTTGTACTCGCCTAGTTTGTCTGTAAAGACATCCTGGAATTCCTGGACGAGGGCCTCCTCCCAGTCGTTGCTTCTGGTTTGGTGAATGCCGGCTACCTCAATCCCAAGTGGAGCGAACCATTGAAGGCCTAATAAGCTAGGCCGATCACGGTCGACGATGGTCAATGGTAAAGATGCAGTACGATTTTTGAATGAGACCTGGACTAGGCTGGATCCAACGACCGGAATTCGGTTTCCCTGATAATCCTTGAATATGATTCTTTGGGTTCTGAGGTCTTGCCGCCGAACGGCAGGGATTAATTGTTTAAGGGTCTTCCAGGAAACCATCGAGAGAGATGATTCTGAATCGACTTCCATCACGCAGGGCTGGTTTTCAATGGCGACCTTCACTCGGATCTTCTTTGCATCTAATGATGAGGCGTGACCAATTGTAATGGTTTGGTGTGCCTCTTCTCAATTTGTTGAATTGGCTAGTGGTTTATTTCTGTAGGAGTGGTTGTTCCATTGGTGGTTCAAATGTTTCTGACTCACAGGACGATTTCCTGTGGTTTGGCGGTAGTTGGTCCCCCTCTGAAATGGGCTGGATCCTTGCTTGCTTCTACAGACCGTTCCAATGTGGCCTCTCTTCCCACAAACATGGCAGAGCACGTTGAGGAATTTGCAGTCTGATCGTGGGTGGTTTGCCCCGCAACCTGCGCATTGATGCTGCAGTCTCTGATTACGCTGGTGGTGTTGGTCTCATTCAGACTGGAGCCAGTTGACCTCTTCCTCATCACTTTCTGATGACGATTCTAGGTCCTCGTGGTGGGTTGCCATTGTATGTCCCTCTAGGCGAGGTGAGGTTTCGCCGGTGAGTTGGCGGAGTGGGGCGTTGATGTGGCACATTCGGGCAGCCGACTTCCTGGTTGCTTCTGCTGCAGTTGCGTCAGCGATGGTATCTGCAAGGCTGATGTCGCCTTTCACCATCAGCTTACTTTGCATGTGAGGTGCATCTAAACCCAGAACTATTCGGTCTCTTAGAGCTTCTTTGAGGTCAGCAAACCCACAGAGGCCTCCCAGGTTCCGGAGATCCACAATGAAATCTGCAATGTTTTCTCCTTTCCGCTGGTCTCTCTGGTAAAATTCATGTCTTTGGACAAGCGTTGGTATGGTAGGTGCATAGTGGGCCTGCAGGAGGGGCTCGAGGATGTCCCAGTCCATGGATTTCACCTCAGCCGGTTTCGTCAGTGCCTTAGCCATCTTAAAAATGGCAGGTCTGCAGTGAGTCAGGAATACCGCTCGCTTTTTTCCAGTAGTGGCATCCTTCAAGTTGTTGGTCTCCAGAAACATCTGGAACTGGTCTATGTATGAGTCCCAGTCTTCTTGTGCCGGGTCGAATGGAGCGGGTGGTATGGTGCTGCCGGACATGGTTTTCGCCGTTGATGCGCCTTCAGCCACGTGCTCTGTTTGGTGCTCTGTAGTGTTCATTCAGCTCTGACATCTCTGTATCCCATCCTCGTCGCCAGTGTTAAGTTCTGCGCATGGGCACAAGGAATGGAGACGAGATGGTGAACAGTGAACTTCAACTCTTTATTAATCATTCTGAACAGAGCAAAACCCTAGGGCAGCAGCAGCCTTTTTTATATAGGCAAACTGCTGATCTAGTAACCAATGAGAAACGTGGAGCATTAACCCCTTTAACCAATAAGAGTGGTTCGTTAACAGCCAATCAGATTCTCCTGAACGGACCAATCCAATATCGCTATTATCGGCCAATCAGAAGTGCAGGATTAGAACCCTGCTATTCCTAAAGGTTTGATCAAACTTTATTTAAGTGTTTTATTAGTTCATAACAATACTAATTATAATAAAGTGATGAGAGAATTGTCCTGGATTACATGTGATATCTCCCTTGGATGACTCCTCCGACTCTTCGTTAGAGACTGGCTTGAGGTAGAATGAGCTCATTCCTGGCACATCAGGAACAGAGTTAATTACTTACCCTGAATGACCAGCAGAAAGAGGATTACAGGTTTCAGCTGAGGACAGCTTGTAGGCAAGTGAAGAAGAGAGCTACCTGCCATGGTGGATCTCAGAGCACACAGGGCAGAGAAATGGAGGTCTGCCAGATTGCTTGGGAGAAGGCCCTACCCCTCTTTATGGGCATCAGGAAGCAACTCAGAAAGCTGAAACTGCCCAAGGAGCTGCCAATACAGTTCTACAGAGGAATTATTGAATCTATCATCTGCACCTCTATAACTGTCTGGTTTGGTTCCGCAACCCAACAGGACAGACAAAGACTTCAGAGGATAATTAGGACTGCAGAAAAAACAATTACTACCCACCTGCCTTCAATCGAGGACCTGTATATTGCACAAGTCAAAAAGAGGGCTGTGAAAATATTTACAGACCCCTCATATCCTGGACATAAACTGTTTCAACCTTTCCAGGTATCCTCCCTCATTTCAAACCAGACATAGGCGGAGCCTGGGCCATCCATCAGCCCTCAGATGGGAGAGTCAACAGCCCCCAGGTCTGGAGATGAAGAATAGGAGGAACAGCTGGGTCCGGTGCCTGATACATGGCTGTGCAAAAGGCAGAGATGAGGAAAGCAGTGAAAAGCCATGGGCCAATCCTGGGGAAGGAAGAGCCACTGCTGTTAGTGAGGCTCCACACTAGCTCTGCAATAAAAGCAGGGTACAGAGATGAATAGGTGTGGCAGGCAAATATTCATCTTCCGGCCAGACACTTGCTATCCTGCGAGAGAAACTTTTTGCTGGGGCTGCCAGCATTCCTAATAAAGGAATCTAAGTTCACATCAGAGGATTTATTGTGTTGAGAGAGCTGGGTCAGAACAAATGTATGGAACAGTGTTTATTCACTAATATTAAAAATAACCTGTAAATTACTTATTTTTGTTCCATTATACATTTTGAAGACCTGGTTATTAGCATTACTATATCTTAGCAGATTTTAATTTTACATAAATATATACTTGTCCAATCCATCTCCTTCTTTTGTGAAGACCTTTTTCTTGTTGAAATATATGGTTGTTCTGACAAAAAGGCCATTCAAATTGAAATTGCTCAATTTATAAGTATCACTATGTATTTTTTAATGCTTGAAAAAGAAAATAGACATCTTTTTTATTTTATTCTTTAATGCTATTAATTTAATATTGTACGTTTCTGCACGATTTGTGAAGTCATATTTGCAAAAAAAATTATTTTTGTATATTATTTCAGAATTCTTCCTTGCTAAGATAATTGCAGGATATGGGCTTTTGAACCTAATGGAAATGAAAACCAACATGATACACAGTATATATCTAATGCTAATATTCAGGATGTGGGGGAGGGGAGAGTCTGTGTATTTCCCTATAAATTTGTTCCTCAGCTAGAATCCAATCCATCTGAAATATATACCCCAGGAAAAGTTCCTTGAAAATCCTAACTTCTCCAAAGTTCAATATCAAGATGCTTCTCGGTCATAGACAATGCAATCTTCCTCTGAAAATTTGGCTGATCACATAACTTTCCAAAAGGATAATTGTTTTTCCAGAAAGCTTTTTCAATTTCTCTCTCTCTCTCTCTCTCTCTCTCTCTCTCTCTCTCTCTCTCTCTCTCTCTCTCTCTCTCTCTCTCTCTTTTATGGAAATTTAGTTAAATATGCCAACTTGTGATTTTTTCCTTTAGGTTATTTTGATTTTAGATTGGGTTGTTCTTTAAAATTCTTTTACATAATAGACATATTTTTTTAAAAAATATTTTATTTATTAATCCAGTAGGTGCCATTTTCACCAAAAATGACTCTGGGCTAAGTTGGGCTTTCGGCTTTACTAATAAACTTTTGGGCTTTACTGTGTTTTACCTGTTTCTGCATATCCTTGAGAGCTTACCGATCAATAAATACAAAACTAAAGAGTGAGTGAACTAGTTCACGGTTATGAGTAATGTTTAAAAAAGAATTAAAGGATTTCTATGAAGTAGACCCAATTAATAAGACCCTTCATCTTGAGTGTCTTTATTTACTTTCAAAACCATGTCTGTATTGCTTGTCTCTGTGGCACACTGTGTATCAGAATTTTTAAGCAGAATAAGCCTTGCTTCAGATAACTAGATTACTATGGTGTTGGCATTCTGTAATGTTCTCATCTATTATACCACATCTCTTATTTATCTCTCTGAAGTTCAGTTTTACATCATGCAAGGCAGATTTTTTTTCTCCTGTATAAATGTTAACATTCTAGAAGACAGCTAATATTACGTTTACTTTTTGTTTATTTTTTCTAACTTTTTTCTTCTTGCATAGTAAAGCAATACAAGTATACATCTTTTAAAAAGAAACAATACTTACAACCTGTCATAGATTTAGGTTAGATCAGACTAGGAATTCAATGGCATGTAGGTCAGTACTATTTCTATTGTACAACTATAATAACAGAATCTTGCAGGTCGGAAGACACTTCTCCCTTCCCTACCTTTATTTTTAAAAGAACTAGGGCTTGTCTGAGACCAAGATCAAGTGAGGTACTAATACCACTCTCTAAAGCCTTAGTAAGACCACACCTAGAGTATTGCATCCAGTTTTGGTCACTGTATTATAAAAAAAGATGTTGAGACTCTAGAAAAAGTACAGAGAAGAGCAACTAAGTTGATTAGGGGACTGGAGCCTAAAACATATGATGAATGGTTGCAGGAACTGGGCATGGGTAATCTAGTGAAGAGAAGAACCAAGGGAGACATGATAGCAGCATTCCAATATCTGAGGGGCTGCCACAGAGAGGAAGGGGTCAAGCTATTTTTCAAGGCACCCAAAGGTTAGACAAGGAATGATGGAAACTGAACAAGGAGAAATTCAACCTGGAAATAAGGAGAAATTTCTGACAGTGAGAGCAATCAACCAATGGAACAGCTTGCTTTCAAAATTTTTCAAATTCCCAGAGGTTGGTAGGAGGAGCTACTGGCTGCTTGTGAGGAGGCAGAGGGTGAGTACAAAGGAGAAAGGCAGTTTGAATTGCTTCCATTGCATTTCAAATTCCCAGAGGTTGGTGGGAGGAGCTCCTGGCTGCTTGTGAGGAGGCAGAGGGTAAGTACAAAGGATAAAGGCAGTTTGAATTGCATTTCAAATTTCCAGAAGTTGGTGGGAGGAGTTGCTGGCTGCTTGTGAGGAGGCAGAGGGTAAATACAAAGGAGGAAGATAGCGGCCCACATGCCTAATGGCATGCGAATCATATAACTATAAACCAAAAATACCAATAATACATTCAGGGTTAGTGCGCTTGAGATTGTGATTTTATTTTATTCCAAAATGACCGGCTTAGTTCAGTGTAACACTTGTTTTACAGCTGTCTTTCACAATACTCTTTTCAAATTTGGATATTGTCCTCTTTTTAAAAAGTTACCAGCCTACATGGACATATTACCTATCTAGAATCTCTAATCTGTGCTCTCTAAGCAGAAATTAGGTGCCCAAATCAGCCATCTATTGAGCTGCCATGCTACCAGCCCCCACTACCACAAAGATCCTACACGAAAAGGACAGAAGGGACAACCATAGGATCTGGCAGGGTGAGAGCTGTGGACCATAAACACAAAGCTTTTGCTATGTCCCAGCATAACAGATACAGTGCCCTTGCTGACCTTAATAGGGACACTGAAGTGACAGGTCAAGGTAGTTGTGATAATGAAAACTCAAATAAGCCAGGGATTGTGGTCCTAGAAGAAGAACTTACTTTGGAAAGGGGAAAGTGTGAATCAGGTATTATGCACTAGTCACACAAGAACAAGGCATCCAAAAAGAGAAGCCACCTTCTGTTTGGGGACTCAATTGTAAGGGATGTAAATTTAGGAAAGGATAAGGAGGTTTTAAAAGAGGTTAGGTGTCTGCCAGATGTTACTGCCAGCAGAGACAAGAGGCATATTCTTAAGGTAGTCAAGAATGCCAGTAAGGACTGTGATGTTGATGCTCTTGGTACAAATGATCTGTCCCAGAAGGATGTACTTTCTGTTCAGAAAGACTTCCAGAGATTGGGGTAAAAACTTAGTAATATGGGCTGTAGGCTTAACTTTTCAGAGGTTCTACCAGTATTCAAGGAACAAAAAGGGAAAGGCCAGCATGAGTGGAGTGTAATGTGTGGCTAAAGAAATGGTGTAAAAGGCTTTGGTATATTAGTCATGATGTGTGCATCTGGTCCAATGAAAAACTGTACGAAAGAGATCATTTGCATCCATAAAAGAAAGGGACTGAGTTACTTGACATTAAATTCACAGATTTCCTGGATAAACATTTAAACTGAACAGTGGGGACAGAGAATTAATGGATACAGAACATTTCTGTCCCCATCAACCTAAAATTAATAAGAATATCAGTGCATGCAAAATAGATGTTTGTGCAGGTAAGATTATCAGCATTGCTGTCAACCAAAACCAAGCATTTAATAGTGAATGCCATACCATGTGCATTAATCAAACAGGTGGCAAGAAAGTAGGGGCAGGCAGGCACAACACAGGTTATGTAGACAGTAAACACAACATCAGTCATAAAGATCTCAAGTGCCTATACAAGTGCACAAAGTCTGGAGAACAAACAAGGTGAACTAGAACTACGAATACATTAAGGTAGACATGATAATAACAGAAATTTGGTGGGATGAAACCCATGATTGGAACATACTGGTAGAAGGATACAAACTGTTCAAAAAAACCCAGACCCCATAAAAGAGGAGGTGGAGTTGCACTGCATGTAAAGGACCACTATATTGCTACAGAAATGCATGAAACCAAATATGAAAACCTCCTAGAATGCATATGGGTCAATATAAAAGAAAAAAAGAGTTACATGGCCATAGGTGTATATTATAGGCAACCCAATCAAGCAGAAAAAATAGATGTCCTTTTTGCCAACCAACTCACAAACATATACAGGAAACACACTACAATAGAATGGGAGACTTCAATTATCCTGATATCAACTGGAAAACTAATTCTGCACCAAGTGAGAAATCAAATAAGTTCTAACCAACCTAGCTGACAACTTTGTTATCCAAAAGGTAGAGGGTGAAACCAGAGCCATACTGGACTTAATTCTTACAAACAGAGAAGAAGTGATAGAGGGAGTTGAAACTGCAGGAACCTTGGGTGACAGTGACCACATCATACTAGAACTCAACATAACACAAACACAAGCAATAGAACATAATGAGCCCAGAGTCTTGGATTTTAAAAGAGCTGATTTTAATAAACTCAGAGAGAACTTGGAAAAGATTCCATGGGAAAATCCTAGAGGGGAAAACAACTCAAGAATTCTTGGGAAACTCTGAAAAGTGCGATCATAGAAGCCCAGACCAGCACAATACCACTGAGAAAGAAAGACAAAAAATCCAAGAAGAAACCAGCATGGCTACACAAAGATCTCTTTGGCAAATTGAAAGGAAAAAAAAGACAAGTACAAAAAATGGAAAGAAGGACATACAACTAAGACAGAATATCAGCAGATAGCCAGAATCTGCAAAGATGAAGTCAGGATAGTAAAGGCTCAGAACGAACAAAGACTTGCACCAAAAGTCAATGATAATAAAAAAGTTTCTTCCAACATATAAATAACAAGAAAAAAATCAAGGAAACAGTCAGTCCACTAAAGAGAGAAGATGGCAAGGAAGTAACAGGCAACAGAGAGAAAGCAGAACTACTTTACTCATCTTTTGCATCTGTCTTCATGCAAAAAGAAACTATATCTCAACCCACCAAAAACATAACTGTAAAAGACAGACAAGAAATAAAAGTTAAAATAAACAAAAAAAATAGTGAGAGAACACGTGTCTGATCTTGATGAAAACAAATCACCGGGGCCTGATGGATTACATCCCAGAGTTTTAAAGGAGCTGGCAGAGGTCATCTCAAAACCACTGCACCATATCTTTCAAAAATCCTGGAGCATCGGGGAATTACCAGAGGACTGGAAAAGAGCAGATGTGGTTCCCATCTTCAAAAAAGGAAAAAAAAAACAGACCCAGGAAATATAGACCAATCAGCCTAACATCAATACTCAGGAAGATATTGGAAAAGATAATAAAAAAACCAGATCTGCCAACATCTAGAAACAAGTAAAGTAATAACTAGCAGTCAGCACGGGTTTGTTAAAAACAGATCATGGCAAACCAATCTTATTTCATTCTTCTCCATAATGACTAAACTAGTAGACGAGCAAAATACTGTGGACATAATACATTTAAATTTCAGCAAGGCATTCAACAGACCACAACCTACTTCTTAGTATGCTAGAAAAAACTGGAATATATAGCACCACCACTAGATGGACTCACAACTGGCTGACAAACAGTCCTTAATGGGTCTAAGTCTACATGGAGGGAAGTAAGCAGTGGGGTGTCACAAGGTTCTGTCTTAGGCCTAATAATCTTCAATTTCTTCATTAACGACTTAGATGAGGGAATAGAAGGGGAACGTACCAAATTTGCAAATGATACTAAGCTGGCAGGAAAAGCTAACACCCAAGAACATCCAGATGGATCTTGACAGACTAGAACACTGGGCTGTATCCAACAAAATGAAATTCAATGTAGAGAAAAGTAAAGTCCTACACTTAGGTAAGAAAAACCAAAAGTACACATATAGACTGGGTGGAACCAGGCTCAATAGCAGTAACTGTGAGAGGGATCTTGGAGTCTTAGTGGACAACCAGCTAAATATGAGCCAGCAGTCTGCAGTAACTGCCAAAAAAGCTAATGCAATCCTAACTTGCATTAACAGAAGGATACAATCAAGATCAAGTAATGTACTAATACCACTCTATAAAGCCTTAGTAAGACCACACCTAGAATACTGCATCCAGTTTTGGTCACCACATTATAAAAAAGATGTTGAGACTCTACAAAAAGTACAGAGAAGAGCATTCAAGATGATTAGGGGATTGGAGGCTAAAACGAACGGTTGCAGGAACTGGGCTTGGCTAGTCTGGTGAAGAGAAGGACCAGGGGAGACATGATAGCGGTCTTCCAATATTTGAGGGACTGTGTGATGACCCAGAGTATCTCAGAAATAAAACAAAATCCTAAAAGTAACTAAAAGTCTTTAATGCCTTCATCTTGGCTTCACTGTTTAATTGTTCATAATGGAGAGTAAACTATTTTCAAAATAACATTTCAAAGGAAAGAAACACAGTTCAAATTCAAAGAGCCGATAACAAACCAAAAACCAAAAACAAACCTCACTGAATAAGTTCCATGACAGACCAGGATAGATAATTGCCAACTTCAGGAAGATAACCAGGTACAGCCATTGGAAGAATGCCAACCAAATAAACCTTCTTTAGGAATAAAACTCTAATTTGTCTCTAGTGTCTGTTAGCATGTAGGTCCCACCTTTTATGTAGATCTCACACCTGCAACCCATGAAGAGGATCATGGCCCTCTCCTACTGAGTAGACCATGTTTTATCATGATCCTCTCCTCTTTGCATGCCCTAGGATGGATAGGGGATGGGCCTGGGTCCTCCCCTGACTGCTCATCTGGTCTCGGCCCTTCCCCAGCCTCCTCCACCACCTCTGGAGCCAAGCTTCCACTCCCTGTTGGCTGTTCCTCCTCTTCCTCAGAGTCAGTCTCCACCAGGGGCATGACAGGCTGCCACAGAGAGGAAGGGGTCAAGCTATTTGCTAAAGTGTCTGTAGGCCAGACAAGGAATATCTGATGGAAACTGAACAAGGAGAGATTTAACCTGGAAATAAGGAGAAACTTTGTGACAGTGAGAACAATCAACCAATGGAACAGTTTGCCCTCAGAAGTTGTGGGAGCGCCATCACTTGAGACCTTCAAGAAGAGATTGGACTGCTATTTGTCAGAAATGGTGTAGGGTCTCCTGCTTGGGTGGGGGGTTGAATTAGATGAGCTATAAGGTCCCTTCCAACTCTGATTATCTGTTATCTGTTATGTTAACTGTTGTGGAAGCTTTATCACTGAAAGCTTTTAAGAAGAGACTGGACTGCTATCTGTCAAAAATGGTGTAGGGTCTGGTTGGGTGAGGTTGTTGGACAAGATGACCTACAAGATGCTTCCCACTCTGTTAATCTGTATCTGAGACCTTTACTCATATTACAAACGTGGCTCAGATTCAGATTGTCTTCTCTGTCCATTGTCTTAGTAGCAGCTCTTCCTTCTTGTGTGATGTGAAACTGAATTTCAAAGAAATAAATCAGAGATTTGGTACATTAAATTTGAACATTGCAAAGTACCAATCCCTTAGTAATCCACTTATCTGAAGCAAGGCTTACTCTGCTTGAAAATCCTAATAAACAGTATGCCACAGCTGCAAACAATACAGACACTTCCTCCTGTCCTTCAAGACCATTTCATCTGCCCTCTGCTTAATCTCACAAAAGCAGCCAAAATATTATCGCAGCTTGAATAGACCAATAATGAGGTTGGAAATAATTGCCAAATTTAATGAGTGTTTCACACATTATTGATTAATTACTTTCTTATTTTGTATGTAGGCTATAGTCCCTGTGCATGCTGCATGGATAGTTTTTTGTTCCTGTAGATTTTTCACATTTGTAAACATTTTGACTTGCATCTCACCATGAAGTTCCTTGAGTTGAAGTATAAAAGTCCTGTCGAATGTTTGCTTTTACTTCTTGGAACAATATTGCAAGGAAGGATTTGGAATGAGAAGAGAGAGGAAATCACCACAGAAATTCCCAGAAATTTAGTATAGCGGAAATAGTATCTATGTATTTCTTTTTTTTTAATTCAAAAGCAGTCCCCAAATTGGATTAAAATTCATCTTTCTAGTAGGCTATCCATCCATTTGCATTGCCCTGTTATAAAAGCAAGACATAATTCCTTTCTATGTTGTAAAATAATGCATATCTTTATCTGCGACTTATTTGAAGTTTTATAAACAGTTAACTTCATTAGATTATGCAAGGCTGAAAAATGGCAAATGAATATGTAATCTGCCAAGCCATGTTTTAGAGGGCATTACCATTTTGTGACATTGAAGATGAAGGTGAAGCTAATTTATTACTTCTGCCAACCAAGTAACACTGATAATTGGGGAGCTTATATGATTTGATCCATGCAAATGACAGACCCTGAGCTGGAAGCTGGCCAGTTGCAACCTCCATCATGAAGGCTTCACTTTTAGTGGTACACAGTGAGCAACATTGTGATGGTCATGAAAGCAGACAGCAGATTAAATTCCAAGTTTCGTTTGTGGAAGTCAAGGTCTGACATGCAATATGTCATGTCTGATTATTTAATTTTAAAGAAAATGCTATTTTGTTGTTACTCTGGTTGCTGCAATGTGATTGTCAGCAATTCCCTTCATTTTCCATGTACAAGTTTAAAGCAGTAGTTTTGCATTAATCTAAAAACTAAAGTAGTTTTGCATTAATCTATCTGAGCCACTGTAAAAGAGCAGCTTTATTACTTACACCGAGTGCTGTTAACAAAGCATAAAAAACTACTTTAAATTTCTTTTGGAGGAGGTACTGTATGCTATAAATTTAATTCTGGAAATCCTCACAGATGTTTCATAGCTAGGTAAAATGTCAAGAATACTGGGGGGGGGAAGCCACTTTTGGGTACATAATTTTTGGAATAATATTTTAGTACATAATTTATTAGAATCAATAAATTTAGAATTTATATGACCAATATGAATTGGTTATTTGCAGTTTTAAATAACCTTCATAGCATTATGATACAAATAACACCCATTGGCCGTTCTTTTTATTTCCTCTTCTAAGAAAAAGAATATCACATCATAAGCACATTCTGACAGTGAGAACAATCAGCCAATGAACAGCTTGCCCTCGGAAGTTGTGGGAGCGCCATCAGTTGAGACTTTCAAGAAGAGATTGGACTGCCATTTGTCAGAAATGGTGTAGGGTCTCCTGCTTGGGTGGGGGTTTGGACTAGATGAACTACAAGGTCCATTCCAACTCTGATTATCTGTTATCTGTTATCTATTATAATTATCAAAGAAGCAAGAAACGGAGGAGATTTAATGTAGCCTATTGCAGCACATAGTTCTCAGGATGGGAAAAAAAATCTTATTTCTGTTCTATAGCTTTAATATCATCAATTTCTCTTGGTAGAAATACAAGTTTCCTGATTAATCTGCAAAGTCACTACACTGTTATTTTAATCAGAATGGTCTCCAAACCATTAATATTGATCCATTGTTGTTTCAGCTATATAGTGCCAGATACTTTGGAGAACATTTAGAAATTAAAATGGACATTTTTTAACTTTATTCTTTACATTATTTGAGGGGCTGTCACAGAGAAGGGGGGCATATACCTATTCCCCAATGAACCTGAAGGCAGGACAAGAAGTTATGGGTGGAAGATCATTGAAGAGAGAATCAACCTAGAACCATGATGGCGAACCTATGGCACGTGTACCACAGGTGGCACGCAGAGCCATTTGTGTGGGCACATGAACCCCAGCCAAACTTACCTGCACTGCACATGCATGTGCCTCCCAGCTGATTTTTGGCCCATTTGAGGCCTTTTTCAGCCTCCCAGAAGCTCGAGGGAAGCCTCTGCAGCCTGAAAAACAGGCATTCTGGAAATACTGGAAGTGCCAAAACGGACTCATTTTGCCTCCCGAGGCTGCTGAGGTTTCCCTCAAGTCTCTGGGAAGCCGAAAAAGGTCTCAAACAGGCTGAAAATCAGCTGGAAGGCGCACGCATGTGCAGTGCAGGTAAGGGGGCGGGGCACATTGCATTGTGCATGTCGGCACACATGCGCACTGTTGCACACGCGCACACTTTCTGTACACCACAACAAAAAGGTTCGCCATCACTGACCTAGAACATATTCAGCCAAGAAATTTCTTGACAGTGAGAACAATTACTCAATGATATAACTTGCCTTCTGGAGATGTGTGTGGTATGTCTTTGGAGGCTTTCAAGAAAAGACTGTACAGCCATTTGTCCTGAATTCTATGACATAGGGTCTCTTGACTGAGCAGGGGCTTAGACGACAGGCGAAACTCAAAAAACTAGAATATCGTGCAAAAGTTCATTTATTTTAGTAATGCAACTTAAAAGGTGAACCTAATATATGAGATAGACTCATTCCATGCAAAGCAAGATAGTTCAAGCTGTGATTTGTCATAATTGAGATGAGTATGGCTTACAGCTCATGAAAACCCCAAATCCACAATTTCAGAAATTTAGAATATTGTGAAAAGGTTCAATATTCTAGGCACAAAGTGTCCCACTCTAATCAGCTAATTAAACCATAACATCTGCAAAGGGTTCCTGAGCCTAAAGGCTGCTATTGAAGCATCCTGGTCTTCCATAACACCTCAGCAGTGCCACAGGCTGATAGCTTCCATGCCACGCCGCTTTGAGGCAGTAATTGCTGCAAAAGGGGCCCAAACCAAGTACTGAGTACATATGCATGCTTATATTTTTCAGAGGTCCAATATTGTTCTATGTACAATCCTTGTTTTATTGATTGCATGTAATATTTTAATTTTCTGAGATTGTGGATTTGGGGTTTTCATGAGCAGTAAGCCATAATCATCTCAATTATGACAAATCATGGCTTGAACTATCATGCTTTGCATGTAATGAGTCTATCTTATATATTAGTTTCACCTTTTAAGTTACATTACTGAAATAAATGAACTTTTGCACGATATTCTAATTTTTTGAGTTTCACCTGTAGAAGACGTCCAAGGTTCCTACCATCCCTGTTATTATATGTTCTAATAATCAAGCATGTATCAAAATCTAATTGAATCTAGCTAAATCATGCTACTGCAAGCCTACTGCATTGGTCTTTTATAGTCATCAGTAGATTCTAGATTCAAGCTACCTTCTGTTTCTTTCTGTTGACTTTAAATTTTCCCATGTGAACATTTCTGCTGATTGCCATATGACTGCTATTCTTCCTGTTATATTAGTTTGCTAGAGCAATATACAGTATATTGTATCATCTAGTTTTGGTATGTTTTAAATCAGATTTCTCAACATTGAAAGAAGAAAGCTGTTTTTTTAAATGTTCTGGAGGGACCACAGACAATGCATATTCACAGTTAATTTATCTTAAATGGGCATCTTAATCTTTCCTTCCATTTTTATGGGGAAATATTAGCGATAAAGGACTGCCCATATGTGTGAATGCGCCCATATTCAGCAGAAGTCATCATGCATTCATAACACATGGAAAAGTTTAGTATCATTCTAATGCTGCTTCTGGGTCAGCTGGAAAAAAATATGGGCTATGAGTACAATTATTTATTTATTTATTTATGTGTGTTGAAATATTCTGCTTCTTGAACTTAATATAACCTTATTTGCACATTACCTTTTAAAGCTGGAAAAGTGAAGAATGACTCATGATCAGCTGCTACCTGGTATTTATTTCAATCTCCTGTTTTCAAACAAGTTTGATAGTTTGAACAGGCCTGGAAATTGTGCTAGGAGACAATATGTTAAAAATAAATACACCCGGAGGGCGGAGCTGGCATCATGACGATACGGCATGCGATCTTGGAGATCTGAGATCGCTGCTGATATCTTTGCTCCTGGATGGTCCTATCGGATCTAAACGATCTCGAAGAGATGGTGAATGTAAAGAGTGCATCATGGCGATCCTAGGGATACCACAAAGTTCCTGGTAGATCCAGGAGAAGCTCTTTTTGCCAGAGACAAAGAGGCAGTCATTAAAGCTGCTGAAGTTGGGACAGCTCCAAAACAAAAGAGAACGAAAAGAGAAAGTGTGCTGGTTTGGTGAGAACGTTTTCTTTATTTTAAGATTTGAGAGGACACCCTAAGGGAAAGAAAGAAAAAATCTGTAAAAGTTTTTTAACAGAAGTGACTAAGCGGCGATTTTAAACAGAAATGTCAAAGTAATATTTATATATTTTTTCTTATTGCTGATGATCTTATATTTTGAAACTGGACTGTTTTCCTTTTTTCCTCTTTTATTTCCCCTTTTGATTTTATAATATATTAAGCCAGAGACTCCCTTTTAGTCTTTTTTAAAAAAATATTTTTCCTTTTTTAATTAATTCTTATTATACTTTGCCTGAAAAGGAGGGGGAAAGTGAAAGCTAAAGAAACTTTGTAACACTGCCAACTAGAGGCTTGGAAATACTCTACTTTTCCTTTGACCAGACAAAGCTGAGAAAGAATTTAGACTTTCAAGGACATTGCCTGTTTGATAAGATAGAGGGAAGAACATGAGAGAGTATTATTGCAGGTGCTCTTCTGGGTTCCTATCAACAGCTGAAGTTTGGTGTTGAAGCTTAAGGGAAAAAAAGGTGATAAGTTTTTTGGAGAAGAGAGTTATAATAAGAGCCTTGGATAATTAAACAAAAAGTTCAGTGTGCTCTTTTTATTTTTTCTAAGTTGTGCTATCCCTCCTCACCAGCTTTATTTTACTTTACTTTATTTTATTTTATTTTTGCAATAGCTATTTGGAGCTTTGGCTTTTTTGGAGCTTTGGCTTTTTGGAGCTTTTTTGGAGTTCTTTTTTTATTTTTGTTTTTGGACACTTACTTTTTATTTTAAAGCAAAAGCTTTAGTACTAATGTTTTCTTTTTTTTAAGAGAATAGCTTTTTTTATCCTTTCCTGATTTTTTTGTTTTTTCATCTACTTTTCTAGTTTATTCTTATGCATTATTTTTTATTTAAGACCTCTCAGTTGGATTAAGGTGTTGAAGAACCTGAAGAATTTTTCCTTTTCTTTTTTTTGACAAGCCTTTTTCTTCATCTAACCACCAATTGGATCAAGGTATACAAGAAGCTGAAGAAATTTTGTCCTCCTTTTTTTATTATCATTACTATTTGGCTTCTTTTTTGTACTATTTTTATCTGGAACTACAATTGATTATTTCACAATTGGATTAAGGTCTAGAAGAACCTGAAGATTTTGAATTGCTTAAAATGAGTAGGAAATTAACAGCGCCTGGCTCTTCAACTTCTACTTCTTCCTCTCCACCATCTGGAGGACAACGTTTGATACAGACAATGTTAAGGCAAGAAAAAGAACAAGAAAAAGTGATGATTATGCAAGGAATTCAAAATATTCAAGCAAGATCAGAGAATATTGAAAAAAGAATAGAGAACATTGAACAAACAGAGAACATTGAACAGAGAACAGAGAACATTGAACAAAGAACAGAGAAAACCGATGAAAAAGTGGAGAACATCCAACAAATGATGTTGAAGTATGATGAGAGATTCCAAAAACTTGAAGAAGATAAACAAAGAGACAAGAAGATTGGAGATATTTGATAATAGATTAATGGTGGTTGAACAAGATAAAAGTGATATGTTGAGATGGGAGATGGATAGATCAGAATTCTATCTTAGATTCCAAAACATAAAGGAAGAAAAAGGACAAAACTTAGCTGAGATAATGATAGAAATACTGGCTGAAGCTTTGGAAATAACTCAAGAGAAGATGATGGATGGAATAGATGAGGTTTATCAAATTTTCACAAGATATGCAATGAGAAATAGATTACCAATATAAGTTCACATTAGATTTACAAAGAAAGCCATTAAACTGCAAATATTGCAAGTGGCAAAAGAGAAAACATTGAAATATAAAGATAAAGAGATTGTGGTCCTGAAACAAATACCCAGAAGAATGAGAAAGATGAGAAGAGAATACCGATTCCTGACCAAATTGTTACTTTAAAAAGAGGTGAATGATAGATGGCTGATTTCAGAAGGTTTAATGTTCGCATGGCAAGAACAGAGATACAGAATTGATTCAATTGAGAAAGCTGAATCATTTTACATGGAACTCTTCAGATGAGAGGAAGAGACTGAAAAAGAAATTTCACTAATTGAATTCCAAGATGACTCCCAAATGATAACTGGAAAAGAAGAAGGTGCAATAGGTGGAAAGGTGGAAAAATATTTACTTCATTGACACAATGTAAGAAAAGAGGAGTGGTTTTAAATATTAAAGAGATCATCCCAGCAAAATTGATTTATACCGATGATGATGGAAGAATACTAATGGTGGAAATAATGGACAATAATATGAAAACACTCCTGATTGCAATCTTGTAAAACATGAATGAATAAAAGCATAGTCAAATGATTGATTAATAATGATACTAAGGTATTTAATTTTTGATTGAAAATACGAGATTATATACAATGTAATTGTAATTGAAGACTACGAAATGGAAGCATAAAACAATTTGTAAACCAACCGGCACACTGTATGTATACATATGGAAGATGGCTTGATGTTTTTATGTTTTGTTTATGTCTGTTTTAAAAACCAATAAAAATTAAAATAAATAAATAAATACTGTATTAATGGCTTATCCAGACAAAAACTCTTTCATGCACATGTCTTTTCAAATAATATGAAAAGTCCTTGTTACATTGCTTCTGTGTAGCTTCTGTGTTGCTGTCTCTTCCCTCTTTTGCTCTGATTTCTCAAAACTGATCAGGATGAAGATGGATAAAGTACTGTTCATATCCTATATAATTCACACTTTATGTAAACTAACCAGTTGATTTCTTTGAGTTACTTTTGGCTTTCAAAGGATAGAGACAAGTGATCATGATGTCATAGTGCAAAAACCATAACTAACAGACTTGTATCAGACATCAGGACATAACTACCTATGGCCTATAGAGTTTGAATTATGTTAACTCCACAAATATCATTTTGATAAAACTTCTGCTTGTTGCAAGGATTTCTGTGAAAACTACCGATAGTCCTCCACTTATGACCATCCCTTAGCAACCATTCAAAGCTACAATGAACTCCCTGGGTGGTGTTTTCAACCCAGATTCAATGTTCAGTGATCTGCCTCCCCAACAGTCATGTGATTGTACTTCAAGTACTCTATAACTGGCTTGCCATTAAAGGCTTTGCAACTATGGGCCGGTTTTGCCAAAAATTGGAAGTAAATGCTGGTTTTCAGCCAGTCACATGACCCCAGTCATGAGTCTACCTTTTGTAATGGTTTTGCTGAAAACCACCCTTTACTTCCAGTTTTCAGCAAAACTAACAGACTTGTGTCATATATCAGGACATAACTACCTATGGCCTATAGAGTGAATCATTGTTAGTTTAATGACCATAGTGTTCAGTTAACCACTGCTCCAATAAAGGTCATAAAATCAGGCTATCACATAGGTGACCCAATGTATGACCATCTTGACTTACAACCATAATGCGGAGTTTCCAGTACAGTTATAACTTGAGGACTACCTGTATCTGTAGCAAACTCATAACATCAGCCATGAACAGTAAAAGCAATACATTAATAACACCAGTTGTTGGGGATTCATGGAAAAAATACACATCTAAATCCACAGAATATTGTAGAAACTAAGTATGAGGCTAAGTTGGTTGGAGAAGGGTAAAAGGGGGATAACAGAAGATTGGTGGAATAGAGAATGGGATATTTTGGGAAGTATAATCTATTCACAATTAATATGCACAACATTAAGGCCAAAATCTGTTTATTTAAAATTTATTCCTTTTATCAGGCAAAGTGATCTGTCCTGCATTGTAGAATTGTTAATTGGAGATATTGAATGAACAAAGAATGAAGTATGCATTTAACTTTAGCACAATTCAGTTTTATATTATTTTTTTAAAGTTTCCTACTTGCATAGAACCTTTCCCTTTGAGCCCAGTAGATTTCTACATAAGTCAAAACTCTTTCTCATCTTGGTCAGCATCAGTCTTTCCTAGGACTCATCCAGCTTGTACTTACACTTTTAATCTTTTCTAGTTTTCAGAAAATTCTTTAGCTTCTAATCTCCATTCTTTTGGAGATTTTGCTGTTACTCTTTACTGACAGCCTTTCGAGCTCTCTGAGTTTTATATTTCCGGTTGACCTCATTTCACTGCAGCTGCTTTGTATGAAACTTTATGGACATCCACTTTTTTTTTCTCCTATTATTTTCTAATAAATCTTCATTCATGCTCAAGAACCTTAGTTAGAGTACACACAGTATAACTAGGTGAGACAACCCAGGAGCAAATACAGCACCCAGGTTTGTATTTACATATAGTGGTTTTATCCCTTCAAAAGCATATATACATACAAGTACTTTGATACAGGCATTGAACAAACAGCAATCAGTAATCAGCTACACCACAAAAGCACACATGGAGGAAGGGATACATCCCCCACAGAATCTCACTTATATTACAGCCTCTTAAAGTGGTAGCAGTCAAATAACCTTGCTGACTCATTGCTACCATTGCATTATCATTATAACATTATAGTATTACAACATTACAGCACTGGTCAGCTATTAAATCATCATTACCCTGAAAACCTTCTATGCATTTACTAGGAACAATCAATGCAAAATACCATCCATCAACATAGATAGAATGGTAATAATGATCAATAAATATCTGCAATTACAGAAATTAGAATAAAACAGGTAGTTAACAGGTATTATATCAAATTCTCGATCAACAGGAACAATTGGAGTTGAAGGACTTTGGTTAAGACAGGTACTCTTGAACATAGCTACTTTGACACTTTCATTAAAGTGTAAATTAGGGGTCAACAACCTTCCTAGGCAATAAAATCCTTTCCTTCCCTGGTCTATCTGCTGTTTTATACATTCAGATCCATGCTGCGCTCTAAAGTCTTTAGAAAACATTGCAGCTGGTTTTTCTGTACAATGTAGAAAAGCAGCCTGCTGCTTTGTCATTATGTTCTCTCCCTCCCTCCCTCCCTCCCTCTCCCTCTCCTTCCCCCCCCCCTCTTTTCTGGCTGGTTGAATTTTGCTTGCTTCAAGGGATGAAAACTCACTGGCTACTTATTTATTATTTGCAAATAATAATAATAAAAAAATCAAACTTCACCATTAACAATAAATTGTTGTGCTTTTAACTTGAAAAGCACTAATACAATGCTGCAAGGAAGATCATAAAGATTTCAATTATTATTTTTAAAATCACAGCATTTGCCAAAATGTCCAAGAACCACACCTGGCAGATAGATGGCCACAAGAATAATCTTGCATCAAGTACCTAGAAGTTGTCCTCCATTCTACAGCAGTAGAAAAAAAAACCTATGGGGACTTCTTTGCTGAAAATGCCCAGAGGAGTTCATCTGCCATCCTTAATTCTTCAAGACAAGAAGTGGCCACTATATACCTGCAGCGATCAAATTATTCAAAGCCAAGCTCATAGCCAGCTTCTTTATGATACCCAGGAGGACCCGTTCTTTATTTTGCACCATTAGAGCTTATACAATCCAATTTTCTAATATCACCCCTCAAGTCCCGAAATATATTTCCAATGCTTCCCTGAGACTAGAAATAGGCCTGATGAAAGTAGAGGATTAATTACTGGCTCAGACTATCATTTTCCCCCCTTGGTCTAATCATGCCTAATCAGTTTTGAGCAATGATTTCTATTCCACATGGCAACCAAAATCTTATTCTTGGACTGTAGGTCTTCTATTGGGCATAGGGTCAATGAGACCAATGCACTTATTAAACAGTGTGTAGGAGGCACAGAGAGCCAATTGGATCTAGCCAGGACCCCAACTTTCATACCAGTTAACCCAACAGATACTCTGCCTCTCCCATGGCAGACTTAATTAAACTTGAAGTACCTAAACACCAGAGGGTCTTTACTCTGGCATGCTCTCCCTTCAGCAATCCTTGAAAGCCAGGGCAAAAATTATTCAGAGAGACAATATCCTATAACTCTGAACACACAAAAACAACAGAGTGCATGCTTCTCCAGTGCCTGTATTAGAGAGACATCTGCTCTAGTCCCATTTCAGTATTACTGCACAAATATCTAGGGTGACAAAGCAATTCTACACCACCCTGCTGCTTTCAGATATCAACCTTGATACAACATACAGTGTTATCAGGTCCTGTGCTGCAGCACTTAAAATTCATCAGATGATGACCTGTGCTATAAAATAGACTTAATGAGCATCTAGTTTGCCAAACTAAAATGTTCTGTGATTTGATAGATAATAGCCTTCCACATAGTAACCTTCATGTTCCTCCTACATTGGTCAATGCTCCTATTCTCCCCTTTCATATTCTTTTAGACACTTTTGCATATATTCTATTTTAATACATCTTCTAGCATTTGATATTTTTTTATACTTTTGTTACTTATTCATTAATGGTATTCTACCCTCTTTATGCTGCTTTATGACCATAATAAAGATCTGGTTGAATGATTGATTGATTAATACAACTTGAAAAAGGCTAGCATTAGGACTGAGGAAAAATATTTGACTCAAAGGAAAGCTCTGAGCAATCCCATAATTACAGAGTGGCATTCCAAGAAACAGTTCAGAAAAATAAAACAATGTCATGGAATATAACATTCTCCTAGCATGCAGAGATCACTAGAAATTGCTTTGGGCCACGGACCAAATCAGCATGGGAAGGTATTGTTCAAGAGTCAGTTGCAACCAATAATTCCAAATAATGACTGCTAATCAAACATAGGAAGAATGGGGTGACCTCTGTCTACTCCCTTGATTAAACAGTGAAATGCTCTCAAAGGAAACTGACAAGGCAACTGATTCTTTATTCTCTTATTCTCTTTTTAAAATGTTTTTCATAATCTTTTATAACTATATACTATTTTATTTTGATTGCTATGGTTTAATCACACCCTTTTAATCATATAACCTATGTCCTATACCTGTAAGCATTCATTCTCCACCCATGGGAGTGACTTCCTGATTAGCTATTTGCAAAATAATCACATTCCCATCTGTGGCTTTTCCCCACAGAGTCCTTTAGTAATGGGAATCAGACATATTATTCTGTTGAAGTACAGATAGTTTATCATAGAAATGGCAAAAACAAATCTACAGTAAAAATGACAATCCTCTATAAAGAGTTGGGCAAATTATTGGATATGTGAACAATCATTTCAGAATAACAGGACAACATAGACAGAAGGGATCTTGGAGGTCTTCTAGTCTAAACCCCTGCTCAGGCATTAAACTCTATATCATTTCAGACAAATGGTTGTCCAATCTCTTCTTAAAAAATCCCAGTGTTGGAAGCCTTCACAACTTCTGGAGGCTAGTCGTTCCACTGATTAATTGTTCTAACTGTCAGGAAATTCTTCCTTAGTTCTAGGTGGCTTTTCTCCTTGATTAGTTTCCATCCACTGCTTCTTGTTCTGCCTTCAGGTGCTTTGGAGAATAGCTTGACCATCTCTTCTTGGAACACAGTTATCATGTCACCCCTAGCAGTGGTGGGATTCAAATTGGTTTACCACCGGTTCAGTGGGTGTAGCTTGGTGGGCGTGCTTTGTGTGCGTACAGAGGTTTTCCTACTGACCTTCTCCTGCATTCTTCCTGTCTCTTCAACAGCTGACATGTGGCAATCTGCTGTGCTGCACAATACAGTTGAGTGTCAAAAGCAAGAAATAAAGGTCAGTATGGAGCTGGGGTAGGTAGGCCCAGCAGCTGATCCTCGGAGTGAACCAGTTCATTCCCAGATGATCTTTGGAGCTACCAGTTTAGCCAAACCAGGCCAAACTGGTAGAATCCCACCCCTTGACCCCTAGTCCTTCTTTTCATGAAGCTAGGCATATCCAATCACTATAACCCTTCTTCATATGTTTTAGCCTCCAGTTTTCTAATTTCATTGGATACAGCAACATAATTCATATTTAGTGAAGTAATGATTGGGAAGTAAGAGGGATGGTGCTACAAACACGATAATGTATTAGAACAGTGGTTCTTAATCTTTTCTTCATATTGGAGAATACCTTCTGTGGCCATAGACCATGGCCATGGTCCCCCAAGATGTAACTCAGGATTCAAATCATAACATTTTAAAGCCTTCATGGACCCCCTATAATGACATCACCATCACCACCACCACCCCGAGTTTCATGGACCACAGGTTGAGTACCATTGTATTAGAATATACATAAACTAAATGAGCCTTCAACTAGTTATTGTAATTTCTAAGGTTATCTTCTTCTCAATGTTATCTTCTAGCTTACACTAGAATGTAAAAACATGCAGTTCTTTGAAGAGAAAATAACATTGCACAAACATAAAGAATCAGATGCTTTCCTGGGTCCACAGGGATAATATTATAGACTGGGAAAATGTATTGGACAGGACAAAGTTCCAACTGAGCTCTGAAAACTTGCATTAATTGTGCCAAACTATCAGGGAATGTGCCCACCTTATGAGCCTATTCAGGCAGGGAAGAACTCAGCTGTAATACACCAGGAGGCAAGAGGGGAAAGCAAACAGCATTTAATTAATTTCCATTGTTTCTACTGTAGAACATGCTCCAAAGTAATCATTGAGAACTTCAGATAGTCCTTTACTGCAAAAGAATCTTAATGCAACCAAATTGGAATTCTTTATTGTCATTGTACATATATACACAGTATACATACAATGAAAATCTCAGTCCCATAGCTTTTTATAGAATCTTACTATGCTTATGCCAGTCCTTTAGAACTCCTTTCCTCTGTAGGAAACATTCTGCAACAAGCCACTACAAATTTTAGAACAAGGATCCCATTATTAAATGTAGATGGAACATTTATGATCATAGTTGACAAGTTAAGAGGTTTGGTAAAGTCTATTTTTAGATGAGAATCAACACATCAAGAAAAGCTATTCTGTCTTTTTCATCACTTCGATAATTATCATTTACACCATTCTTAGCATTCAATTTAGTCTTCCAGTGGCTGCCTTGATTTTGGTACATTAAGGAAGCTTGATTTAACTGTCATAATAAAAGCAAGTCTTTGAAGTGATAAAATGCGCTAGGGAACCACATTAAAAATGCACCAGAATTACAGCGACAACTTTAATAGAATAAAGTTCTTAATTAACTCATCTGTGCTAGACATTTTTAGTTTCTTTGCCAATTTACATACTATACTTTTGTTTAATTTTGTTTTAGAGCTGGGGGAATAAACAAAGACAAACCAGCCAATCAATAGACAGAGGCACATTTAAAATAGAGTAAACCATATGAACAAATTCCAAAGGAATCTTAATTCTCATTCTGCATAGAAATTTTATATGAAAGTAAATTATGCTTGAAATGCACATTATACTCATATTTATAATATGTAATAAAAACCCATATTTTGCTACAGTCATTGCAGTGCAATTTTATCTCATACATCTTCCCATGCTAGAAATATAGCACTGTTATGGCAAATTAAGAATAAACAGTTTTTCTTCCCCTCTTCCATTTAATTGTTTAATACATTTCTTTCCACTCCTGTGTTTCAATCTTTCTAAATTCTTCAAGTAGGAGTAATTAATCTAAATGATTTGAGAGATAATAAGTGAAGCAACCTTAATGTAGTAAGAATAGTAGTTGACATGAACTGAATATTAATGTGAAGGGAATGTAGATGTGAAAAATGCAATTAGAAAGTAATTTGTATCAAAAGAAGTATTAATTTCTAAATGTTGGAAAATAATCATTTCCACTTTATTTTGTTTTGGTCAGACTTGGACTTCCATCTGTCAGAAATGGTGTAGAGTCTCCCGCTTAGCTGGGGGGGTTGGACTAGATGACCTACAAGGTCCCTTCCAACTCTGATTATCTGTTATCTGTTATCTGACTTCACTTTGAGTAAATCTTAGGGAAGAATGAGTAGAAACTAGAATAGAGGCAGAAAAGAACATTAAAAGTTCATTAGAGGATTAAAGTCTGGGCCCTCTAAAGAACAATGAGTATATTTGTCTTTGAGAAAAACAATTGGGAAAGGATATGGTAGCCCTTTTTAAATACTTAAAAGCATACCACACAGGGCCAGTTGTCTTTTGTTCAGGGCACGTAATCACAGATTACGTTTCAGAAAGGCTAAAAGGTAGTTCAACCATAAAATCAATTCCTCAGAAAGGTGAGCACCTCATTGAATAAACTGAAAAAACATCTGAAAGGCTTTCAGTTGTGGATTCTTTAATTTGGATTCCTATCCAATTGTTGGATTGTTGTAGTCATTGTTGGAGAAAAGCCATGTTAATCCATCATAGCTCTCCCTCTCCCTCCCTTCCCTCTCTCTCTTTCTCTCTCTCTCTCTGTATATGTGTGTGTGTGTGTGTGTGTGTGTGTATGATAGCATCTTTTCTGATTGATTGATTAATTATATACAATCAAGTTGGTGTCAATTCTTAACTACATAGATATTGTTCATGACAATTTGTCCCTAACACAATCCTTCAGATCTTCCATCAATACACTTGTTGCCACTGTAATTGAATCCATCCATTTAGTCATCCTCTTCTTTTTTCTTACATCTTTTCCAGCATTAGACATTCTCCAGAGAGCTTCATTTTCACATACTGTTTTCAAAGTAAGATAATTTAAGCTTGGTCATTTATGCTTTGAGTGAGAACTTTGGGTTGATTTTTTTTTTTTTTTTTTGGATAATCCATTTGTTTGTCCTCTTTGCTGCCAATACTATTCTCAGGAGTCTTCTTCAACACCAAAGTTCTAAAATATCAATATCCTTTCTATTCTGCTTATTCAAAGTGCAAGTTCACTTCCATAAAGTGTTACATGGAATTTTTACAATTATAATTTATTTTTAATATACAACATAAAATTTGCTCGCCAGAAAAATAGCTACAAAGCTCTTCCTTGCACTATGTAAAGGAGTTGGACTCAATAATCTAAATTACCACTTTCAGATATCCCTACATATGAAAGGGTTAAGGTTCCATTTACAATCAAATGTATCTTTGCAAGAAAAAGTTTGCAAATAAAGCAAATGCATCTTCATTCTAAGTAAGGATAAAAAATTGATGTAATATTCTTACAGAATATTTAACTTAACATGCAAACTTAACATAGAAAACAAATTGCCCTCTTTAGGAGAAAGGATTGCATGGGAGGATGGAATAATATATATCAAGTATATGGATTGTATCTTCCATTAATACAAGGTTTTGATACAGAAGAAAAAGTAGGTCAGTGGAAGGAAAGGGGCAGAATGTTCAGTTCCTAAGAATGTCTAGGACCATAGATATTGGCTCAAAAGTTTTTGAAAAAAATTGGAACAGTATAGGAAATGAAGAAATTGTTGGGAGATGGGTGTTGTGGGGATGGCAGTCAAGTCAGATGAGTCAGAGGAGATGGAGAGGGTGCCTGGTTATTATTGGACTGGCAGAAGGCTCTGAAGAGCCAGATACAGAGCAGGGGCCATTTACTCATGCTCAGGCAGAGAGACCGCTGAGATGAGCGGGGGGGGGGGGGGACAGCTGGGCCCGATCCCAGATGTGCATATGCACAGAGAAGTACAGAGAGGAGAGCAATGTAGGACTAAGGGCCAGCTATCCAAGAAAAGAAGGAGACATTACAAGCCCCTCTCTGGCTGGGATATAAGGAAGAGGGATGTGAGATATGTGGTTGTCAGAGATATCTGTTAAGAAGAGTTCCCTCTGGCAGATTCCTTGCCAGGATTTCCTGGCCACTAAACCAGGTTGGTCAGGACTCTTTGTGTTGGGATTGAAGTGCTAATTGATGCTCCCTGTGGGGAACTCAGAGACTGTTATAGCTTGTGAATCACCCATGGATATGTGACCTGGAGCTTTGTCAGTGAATGCCATGAATTTCTGCCTTTCTAAATAAAAAGGGGTTTATCCTCACAAGTAGACTGTTGAGTGGGGCTTGTGAAGGCTGGGTCAGAACAGTAGGCAACATATAAGTCATTATTAGGTTGATCACAGAATTAATCAGATGTTTAGACTGGATTTGGCATTTTTGTCTACCTGCAGAATCTTTCAAAGGGACTTGAAATATCAGATTATGTTGTCTGATGCTTTTAATGGCATCAGATGTAAGCCATCCCAAGTAAGACTCCTTTCACAATTGACTGAGGATGGTTTTCAATGCCAATGCTGTTCAAGTGATGCTCCAGAAGTTTTGGAATTGTACCCAGGACACATATTATTATAGGTGCCATATTTGCTTCCCCCCCCCCCCCCGTCATTCTATCCCTTTTTGCAAGTCTTTTATGTTTTGTGAATTTTCTCCAATTTTCTTTTCTTTTTTAAATTGTACTTCAGTGCCCCAATGATTGTTGGCACACTGGTTGCCATAGCCAAATAATAATAATAATGTTGGATGGCACTTAAAAAATCAATCTCCCTCTCCCTCCTTCTATCTATCTATCTATCTATCTATCTATCTATCTATCTATCTATCTATCTATCTATCTTTGTTTTCTTAACTTTTCACAGGTACTTACATGTATGGTATTCAGCTTTGTTCGGGTATTTTCCCACGTCATTATAGTTGTAGGCTATACAGTAGGCTAGCCCCAAATTTAAAACTGAAACAACTGTAAAAGTCTGACTCACAAACGAACACAACACAGAAACCTGATGATGGCAGATGAGATTTTGCTGAAACGTTGCTACAACTTTAAAAGCACCACTATTATGACGTGGGAAAATACCCGAACAAAACTGAATGCCAGATATATATACACACACACACACACACACACACACACACACACACACATTCTACTTCATTTACTGTAGTAAAATTTTATTCACTAATTTGAAAAGGTTTGTATATGAATCAAACCAGTTATACCATTTAACTCTACTAAAATAATATATAGAAGGAAAAGGCAAGAGATGTGACCGTTGAATGGATGCAGATGAGAGAAACCAGATTGCTGTCCTTTTTTTAGAGCATGAAAAGAATCGTATGAAAGGAGGCGTATATGTATACAATAAACTCTAATATTTATTTAACCGAACTACAATATCTAGCAGTATAGAATCTTGATAGTATGAAGGAATGCAGCATTGCCTTCGTAAGATCATCCCATTTTTTTTATTATTAAAGATGTTCCCATGTAGAGGTCATACTATGATTTACAATTTTTAAAAATCCTTCCTATATAATGTAACAAATCTGTAACCTTGGGACTTTTCTGCAGTTGTTTGGTAGAGATCCCCCAGTGTTCACTGTCTTCTATACATTCCAGCAAAATAGGCTTGGTTGCATCAATCTCCAATCTTTTTGATTCCTAATTTAAAAGAAGCAAATTTCTCACAACAAATACTTTGGCATTTTGTCAGAAAAAAGGGCAGGTTTTTCTTCTATCAATCATACACCAGTGAATATAACTGACTGTGTTACTAACTCAATACAGAACACAGAAAATACAGCAATAACAAAGTAGTGGACCTCTTAGGATGCTATAGCTGCACATTAAACTTACTTCAGTGGATGGCAAAAGGTTTGAGGTGGATAAATTAATTGTGCATCAGCAACACACTTAAAATGTCTAGAAAAGAAAGTGAACATGTCTCCATCCTATCTTAATTTTTTGGTCTATATAGCTTAAGTCAGGTATTCTTGACCATATATTAACTAACTTGACAGTTTCATTATAGTGTAAATTAGGGTCAACAACCTTTTCAGACAGTGGGCACAATTTTGTGTGATGGTGTGGGCATGAAAAATATAAAAACAGAAGGAAAAAATCAGTAGTTTATGTGGAGATTTATTGTAGGAATCTAGATTAAAGTTTCCTTGAAAAATGGTTACCCAGCCTGGGCTTGAAGGGGAACTTATCATCTCACTTGGAGGTTGTATCCTGCCCAACTGCTTCTGGAAGTGCTTCTGTAGCTTTTATTTGGAATTTGACTCCCTTTAGTCCATGTCATGTACTCTTATGTTAGAGAGGATTTATTCAGTGGCTCCTTCCTGAGGAGCAGTAATATCTCCACACCATAGTCAGTTAATCTCAAGGTAGAACACACCAATTCCTCAAACATTCCCACTCAATTCCTAATTTCCTAATTATTCTCATCAGCTTTCTTTATACCTGTTCCAGTTTCTCTGAATCTTTTAAAAGTGGAGTGCTCCAAACTGACTGTGTTCTTCAGGTGAATTCTGACCAATGCAGATTGCATCTGAATTTATTTTCTTTAAATGAGAAACTCTACTTTTTCGGTCAACCAAATATCATATTTGCTTATTTTTTTGTAGCTATATGATTCTGTGAGTTCATTTTTAAATATACATCCAAGATTATTTTCCTTAGCCATAAGTTTCATGCCTGTGCATAAGACTGTGGTTTTCTTTTTCTCCCTTTGCATTTTCCACTATTAAATGGAGTTACTTCTGTCCTTTCTGACAAGCCAGTTGCCAAGCATCCAATTTATTTGAATCAAATGCAACCACCAGCTGATACATGTTTTCTTCTCCCCCACCCTCCTTGTATTTCACCTCTTGTTCTTACCCTTCTCTTGTGTCACTTCTTTTTAAAAGCTATCTGATATTTTGTGTTGTGTGCTTCATAGTGATGGTGTTGTATAGTTACTGCTTGATAATGGCATTATCCTACTGCAAAGCCCTCAAGAATATAACCTTGTCTTGCCAGGATAACCATGTGAAGAAACTCTTGCTACATTTTTATGCTTTGGTTGTCCATTCTGGGACATTCCAGGTTAAATGTTTTTGTGTCTCTGCTACCTGTAAGTATAGCCAGGGAGAGAGAGTGCTGGGAATATAAATGATTAGACCAATTCAGAAGCAATTGGATCTGTCTGCCAAAGAGACTTGAGCCACAGGGAAAAGTAGTAACTATAAAGTTAGGCAATTTTCACAATATTGTTTAGGGAAATTGATTTTTGCTATACTCCCTCCCCACTTTTTATGGATCTCTCTGATGCTTTAACACCATAACCATTGAGCACAGTCTCAACAGGAAGGTGTCACAGTTATCTTAGATTTTTGTTGTGTTATTAACAGGTCTTATGTTGCAGTCCAAATATTTCCTTGTTATTAGTCAAATCGTTAGAATAAAATCCAGTGTATTGTTAGGTAAAAATGAAAGCATTTGCAAAATTCACCAAATGGTGACTTTTCTCAGAATAAATTACAGGAATTTGAAAGAAAAATATGTAACTTGCAGAATGTTGTCTGTACAGTATGCACAGACATTTCAAGTATCCATCCAATATAAGATTAATGTGTTGAATTTTGTAACAGTAGGTACAGGGATGATTATTCAATTATTATTATTTTTTTATTTTTTTATTGACTTTTAAAAACAAATATGAACAGACAAAACATAAAAACATCAACCTTTCTTCCATGAGTATACAAGCAGTGTGTTGGTTGGTTTACAAATTTTTTGTTCATCCATTTCATAGTCATCAATTACAGTTACATTGAAAATAACTCATATTCTCAATCAGAAATTAAATAACCTAGTATCATTATTATTCAATCATTTGACAATAATTTTATTCATTCATATTTTGCAAGATAATTATAATTTACTCAGTATCATTTTATAACAATTCATATAATCTTCCCAAATCTATCCTAAAAAATTTTTATAGATATAGTAGAAAAAAAAAATCTTTGTATATTTATTATTTTCTAAGATTTTACATATTTCATGATTATATTTTATTATCTAACCATTGATAAAAAAGGTCCCAAATTTTATAGAATTGTTTGTCCTCTTGCTCTCTAATTTCAAATGTCAATCTACTCATTTCAGCACATTCCAATATTTTCTTAATGATTTCCTCCTGCGATGGTATTTTCTCATTTTTCCAGTTTTTAGCAAATACAATCCTAGCTGCTGTTAGTACATTTACAATCAGGTATTTCAAATCTTTGCTATATGTATCAGGTAAAATTCCCAATAAAAATATATCTGGTTTCAAATCTATCTGGTTTTTTTTTGTCATTTTTTCCAATCACATGTGGATTCTAGTCCAGTATTTTCTAGCATCCGCACAAGTCCACCACATATGGTAATATGAGCCAGGTATCTGATGACATTTCCAACATTTTTTGGATTTGGTCTTGAACATTCTTGCTATTCTTGTCGGGGGAAAATGCCACCTGTAAAACATCTTATACAAATTTTCTTTATATGCTGCTGACATTGTCATTTTATAATTTTGAGACCACAATTTTTGCCATTTCTCTAAATCAATCCCATATCCAAAATTCTTCCCCCAAGCAATCATAGTTTCTTTAACTTGTTCTTCTTCTAGTTTAATTTCTAATAAATATCCATACAATCTTTTAATCACCTTTTCATCAGTACCTGTCAAAATCTTATCTAAATCAGTCAATTTATCATAGCTTCAATGTATTTGCACATATAAAAATCAATTCATCTTTATACCATGTTCCTCTAAATTTTGCATCGATTTAAGTTCACCCTTTTCATTCAATATTTCACCATATCTAACTGTTTGTTCCTTCTTTTATATTATAGGAAAAGAAAATGCTTCTATAGTCGATAACCAGACTGGAATTTTCAAATAACCTTGTCTTTTACTCTTCTCCCAATTTAACCACAAAGATTCCCGTATATGGTGTCTTCTAAAATATCCCTGTATTTTAGTTCCCTTGTACCATAAAAAAGCATGCCACCCTGCGGTATCTGCCATCCCGCATCTGATGGGCGGCTCATGAAAGGGAGCGAAGGGAAGAGAAACGACAGGAAGCGTAGTTTCCTCTTGATGAGCGCGCCCCGAATGTCTTGGCACACGCTCTTTTATTGTGCTTTTTTACAAGAAAATGATTTAATCAAAAAGCTCAAGTCAAACATGGTAATCTCATCAGGATGTGCATGTTTACAAAGCTGCATACCGGACAGATTATTTACAGTGTGGATAAGCTTATTAACAAAACGTCTAGCTCCTTGTCTCTTGTACGTGCCTTGCAAAGGTCACTGAAGAGACAGAAGTTAATGATTACACGTGAATGATACAATGTTGCAAACGCTTGAATGATACATAGTTGCAATGATACATAATTGCAAACACATGAATGATACACAGTTTCAACATCTCCTCTGTTTTTATTATTTATGACGAGTCTTCTTCCTCGTCCAAGAAGACAGGAACCATTTTTCTGAAATATTCGCCGTCCCCGTCATCTAGGCAAAAGTGCGACCCGTCAGCGTCAGGGTTGTCCAAGGAGTGGTAACTCAGCAATGACATTTTTTCGTCCGGTGTTGAGGATATAACATGAGCTTGCAATAGCACATTAACATCAGCAGAGGATAATTAATTTTTCAAAATTTGCAATATTCTATTAAAACAACAAGGTCCTATAATACATATCAACATAATGATTATTAATGATCCTGCCAATGCAGTTAAAAAGGTTGTAAGCCATGGCGAATTAGAAAACATCCCCCCCCCTGCTATCAGCATAAAGACAACATTCTTCTTTAAGTATAGCACACAATCCCCCTTGTTTTTTTAAAAAAATAACAGATCTAAATCTTTACGATTTTGCAAGAGGGGGGGTTCCATGGGTACCTGGAGGGATATAAAATCATCAGAGTTATACACACAAGCCATACTTGAATGCAAAATGATTTAGATTTAACAATTTCATCCCCGAGGACACATGCCATGAAACCGGTGGAACAAGTCCAAACAAAATTATTGCCAGGGATAAAATACATTCCTTTCAGGCGTGATGTTAAAGTTCCTCCTGAAGTGGTGTAGATTGCAGGATATCCCCTGGTTGTGTGGGTGCGTCTGCCAAATCGAATTGAAGTGGTGGGTAGAAGTCTTCTATGCGAGAAAAATTGGTTGTAGAACTTAAATGAACTCCTTGAAAGTCAGTTATAGTCCAAGTAATATTATATCTTCTATGAGGCTTCTGCGGATCGTCATGGACAGTTCTTTTGAAGCGTCGTTTGTTGACAGGATCAGAGTTCGGGTATATAAAAGCATGACAAGTAGGAGAGAGGGCTACGGACAAGTTAGTTGTAGAACATTTACGAGATGAGGAGGGAATGCAATTAGTAGAAAAAGGATAATAATTACAATAATGACAATAAAGATTAATTTGGTAATTCATCAAGGATGTTAGTTGGGGTGGAGAAACCCATAATACAATAGAAGGACATCTAGGTCCCCCTATGTTTTAGATTGAATAGAGGAAAAGATTTTAAGGTGCCTTTCCATAGGAAGAGTAAAGAAGGAACAAAAGAGCGAGTGGTAGAGTGTTCTTTAAATAAAACAGAAGTGACAGAGTGAAAACTATGGGTAGCATTTTCATGATGTACCCACATGGAACAAGTATAATAGCCTTCTGTTAATGAAATGATTTTAACACAAATAGTCTTTTGACAGGAAGCATAGGTTTTGTTGAAGTAAGGTAGAAATTGCAAAGAAGGTATAGGCAAGAATATCAGGAAGAGTTTTAAGATACAGATGTAGCAGAGGAATTCCCATGATAGGGTCTAACCGCCCTACCAGGGATCCAGCAAGTGGTTTTGTCTGGCAGTAAGATCGCAGCGTAGCCTCATCCCCAAGTGAGAAGCTCAGCGGGACCCTGCCAGGCAGGATCTGGCAATCTGCGATAATATACCAGAGGTCTGTTAGGCGGGGGTGAGGGGGAGGAAAAATGACGCGAAGCAGCAGAAGTGGGAGGAATGCCAGTCAGATTGAGAAAGTTTAAAGTGTAAAGACAAATGTTAAGATAATTTTGCAATGCTGGGAGGTTCGGGGATTTTTCCCACAACGAATATTGATCAAGAGCACTTTTCAGAGATAAGTTTGCTCGTTCCACAATAGCCTGCCCCTGGCTATTGTAGGGAATCCCAAACTTGTGGGTTACATCCCATCTGTTACAGAAGTCCTGGAAAGCAGAACTTGTATAGGCAGGTCCATTGTCTGTTTTTATTTCTTTTGGACGTCCCAGCGAGGCAAAGGTACGAATTGAATGATTGATAACATGTTTTACAGTTTTTCCCCTTTGAGGAGTAGTCAGAATAAACCCTGAATATGTATCTATGGAAACGTGCAAATATTTCCAAGGGGTAAAAGGTGGATACTGAGTTACATCCATTTGTCAAATTTCACAAGCTTTTAATCCTCTAGGATTTACTCCTATGGGAATGGAATGTCCTTGCTTACTACACGTGGGGCATATGAAAAGGCTGAACAGGGTGCACAAAGAGAAAGTCAGCGATACCAGGGAGATAAGTAATAGTTTCATTAGCAACAAGATCGTAAGCGAAAGAAGAAAAATTGCAAGTTTCAGCAGCCTTTGTTGGGGGGCTAGCTGCCTGCCCCGTTTCTAGTTTCCCTGATTCAAAAAAGGTTTTTGAATGATTGTAGGGTTATTCTGCTGTTCATTCTTTTGGACTCTGCACTGACTAGCCCAGTGATAGCCCCTTTTACATCGAGGGCATGGCTTTTTTGGGTGAGCTACCTGGTTTTTTGACATATTTGCTCCCCCACCCGGGGCTCTGCATTGGCTCTTAAAGTGACCTGGCTTGCCACAATTAAAACAATTACCCATTTTATGAGTATTTTGTTGGGAAATGGGAAGAAGAGAGCCCATGTTCTTCTGCATGCCTTCCATAATGGCTGTAGCCAGAGTAGACATGGAATGGGATGTAGTTCCTATGATTCGGCAGGCTGTAAGATAATCTGCCAAGGTAACATTTTTCTTATTAATTAATGGTTGCAAAACTTTCTGACAATCAGCGTTTGCATTTTCATAGGCAAGTTTTAAACTTAATTCATTACAAGCCTCCTCATTATCAATTTGTCTCTCCAAGGCTTCTGTGAGATGGTTTATAAAGGAGGAAAAAGGCTCAGAAGGTCCTTGAATAATCTTAGAGAAAGATTTGGGCACGCATCCCGCATTATCAATTTTTTGAGCCGCGGCCAAAGCACAATCCTGTAATATAGGGAAAGCAGCTGCGTCTGTGGCAGTCTGCTGGGCAATGGTAAGCATGGTGCCGGTACCGTTAAGCATATCTAAAGTGACATTTGCCGGCAAGCCTCTAGCGGCTGCTGCTGTGGTACGTTTATGAAATTCTGACTCCCAGACCAAAAATTGTGAAGGCGTGAGGATCATGGTAAATAATGTAAGCCAATCAGCATTTATCAAGTCAGCACCTGGTTGGGTTATTGACCCTAAAAGACCCTGTACATAGCGAGATTGAATACCATTTTCCTTGCAAGCTGCTTTTAAATCCTTAATTATTTTGTACGGCATTGGGGTATACTGAGGAGCTGGGGGATCGCCGGCTTGTATGACAGGATAAAGGGAGGCAGCTGCAAGGGTGTCCTCATCCATTTCCCCTTCATAAAAGGCTTGTTGAATGGCTTTTACAACACCCCCCCCCACCTCGGGAGAGTGGTGGAGGACACAGGGGCTCTACATTTGTGGAAGTGGATTGAATGGAGGGAGGCTCGCGTAATGACTTATGATCATCGGGAGCGGAGGGTTGAAGGACAGAAAAGTTATCATAACTTGGCGGGGGAGATTCAAACATACTCCCTGCTTCTATTTTATAATGGACTTTTAAAGCCTCCATAATTTTCCTCCAAGTGACCAAAATGCCAATAAGTGCACGAGGAGGACTATGGAGATGTTCACCAATTTTTTGCCAAGTGGAAATTTTTAAGGACCCTTCCTCTGAATAATTGGGACAATGTTGCCACACATAAGCCAATAATGTAGCAATAGGTTTCTTTTTTTACAGGCGAGCCCTTGAAATTAGCAGAGTATTTAGAAGAAGAAGCGACTAACTCCCTCAATTCCTTCAGATGCTGCGTCTGTTGTTGAGAAAAGTTTCCACCCATACTTACGAAAGTCGAGACCGTGTTTCAGATCCGATGACGTGCAATTCGCTTCAGGCCTGGCGATGCACAGCTCCCATCGAGCTGATAAGATATGGGCGCGTCGCTATATATCCCCCTTAGGGAATCACGTCGGGGTCACCAGAATGTGGTATCTGCCATCCCGCATCTGATGGGCGACTCATGAAAGGGAGCGAAGGGAAGAGAAATGACAGGAAGCGAAGTTTCCTCTTGATGAGCGCGCCCCAAATGTCTTGGCACACGCTCTTTTATTGTGCTTTTTTACAAGAAAATGATTTAATCAAAAAGCTCAAGTCAAACATGGTAATCTCATCAGGATGTGCATGTTTACAAAGCTGCATACCGGACAGATTATTTACAGTGTGGATAAGCTTATTAACACAACGTCTAGCTCCTTGTCTCTTGTACGTGCCTTGCAAAGGTCACTGAAGAGACAGAAGTTAATGATTACACATGAATGATACAAAGTTGCAAATGCTTGAATGATACATAGTTGCAATGATACATAGTTGCAAACACATGAATGATACATAGTTACAACACCACCCCAACAACAAATCATGTCCTTTTAATGTCAACAATCTAGTATTTCTTAATGTTATCCATTCCTTGACCCACATCAAATTTGTAGCTTGGTAATAAAACTCCCAATTAGGCAAACCAAATCCTCCTCTAATTCTAGCATCTTGCAAAAGTTTTAATTTTATTCTCGCTTTCTTACCTTGCCATCTATATTTCAACACAATTTTGTTTAAGTCTTCAAAATAGTCTTTTCCAAACCTAATTGGAATTGTTTGAAACAAATATAAAATTCTGGGTAACATATTCATCTTGATTGTTGAAATTCTCCCTATTAGTGACAGTTCTAGATTTTCCCATTTCGCCAAGTCAAGAGCTATCTGCTGCTTAAGTTTAATATAATTGTTCTCTTTTAATGTACTACATCTTGCTGTAAGATGTATCTCCAAGTACTTGATCTTATTCGTGACTTGAATTTTCAATAGATCTGCCAATTCTTCCTTTTGTCTTGATAACATATTCTTTGTCAAAATCTTTGTCTTATCTTTATTAATTTTCAAACCAGCCACCTTGCCATATGCCTCTATCTTTTCCAGCAATTTTGGTGCTGTTTCTAAAGGGTCTTCTAAGATAAAAACCAAATCATCTGCAAAGGCTTGCAATTTAAATTCTTCCTTTTTAATTTTCATTCCTCTTATTCTCTTTTTGTCTCTAATATTTCTATTTAACACTTCCAAAGTTAACACAAATAGCAAAGGTGATAGTGTGCACTCTTGTCCTGCTCCTTTTCTTATATTAATAGAGTCTGTCAATTCTCCCTCTATCATTACCTTTGCCATTTGCTTGTAATATATGGCTTCTATTGCTTGAATAAATTTTCTGGCAAACTCCATCTGTTCCAACAATAACAACATGAATCGCCAGTTCACATTATCAAATGCCTTTTGTGCATCCAGAAATATCAAAGCCATTTGCTTTTCAGGGTGTGCCTCATAGTATTCCAAAGTATCCAAACTTACTCTCATATTTTTAACATTGTCTGTATTGAACGTTGTCCTCCAGATGGTGGGGAGGCGGAAGTAGTAGTTCAGGAGCCAGAAGCTATGAATTCCCTACTTATTTTAAGCAATTCAAAATCTTCAGGTTCTTCTAAACCTTAATCCAATTGTAAAGTGGCCAATTATAATCTAAGGTGAAAAATAACAATGGTAGAGAGAAAAAAATCCCAATAATAATAATTTAAAAAAAGGGAGACAAAATTTCTTCAGGTTCTTCAACACATTAATCCAATTGGAGGGTCTCAAATGACAAATAAAAAAAAGTACATAAAAATAAACCAAAAGAGTGGGTAGAAAAGCAAAAAATCCCCCCCCAAAAAAGAGAGAAAAATTTTGAGGCTTCCCCTTTAAAGTAAAAAGCAAACGTAAAAATATTACAGAAATAAAGGTTTTTTTTAAAAAAGTACAGTAAGGGGGGTAAGGAGGGGTAGCACAACTTAAAAGAAATAAAAAGGACACACTGCACTTTATTTGATTATCCAAGGCTCTTATTATAGCTCCCTTCTTCGAGGACTTATCAGCTTTTCTTTTTATAAGCTTCAACACCAGGCTTCAATTGTTGATAGAAATCCAGAAGAACACCTGCAATAACACTCTCTCGTGTTCTTCTCTCTATCTTATCACATAGCAGTGTCCTTGAAAAGGGTTCTCAGATCTTTCTTTCCCAGCCTTCTCAGCTTCATCTATAACATTTTCAAGCCTCTAGTTGGAGGCGTTACAAAGTTTCTTTGCTCTCACTTTCCCCCTCCTTTCCCAAGCGAAACATAATGAAAGTTAAAAAAAGGAAAAAATATACAAATATAAATATAAATAATATAAATATAAATATAAATATAAATATAAATATAAATATAAATATAAATATAAATATAAATATAAATATAAATATAAATATAAATATAAATATAAATATAAATATAAATATAAATATGGCATTCAGCTTTGTTCGGGTAAGTACCCGTGAAAACTTTAAAAAACACACACACACACACACACACACACACACACACACACACACACACACACATATATATATATATATATATATATATATATATATATATATATATATATATATGACTCTGACTCTGATGACTCAGATGACTCTGAAGATGGAAGGCTGGAGCCTGCTGTGAATGTGGAGTCTGAATTATTAGAGGACACAGAAGTGAGCCAGGAGGATGAGAGTTTATCACAGAGACAACCCCCCTCAGAGCCTTCGACGTCATTCATGCCAGCAACTGATCCACAAAATGAGTCAGAGGCTTCGAGTGGGGAAACTGACAGATCATGGCTTGATGCCAGAACTAGGAGGAGACTGAAACGTTAAGCTGAGGGGAGGCGTCAAGCCAGACATTGATTAGAGAGACTGACATGCCCATCCAGGTGATTTAAGGAGGCGTGATGATTCTCAAACTTTGCTTGGAAGCAGAGTGTTTGATGTATTGAAAGGATACGTGTGGAGCGGCTTTTGTAATTTATGGACATTCTGAATTACCAGACAGATTCCGGGAAGTCTGCCAATGACTGGAATATAATTCTGTTAACCCTTTTTTAGTCTGGCTCTGTTTTGTTTGAATATTTTGAACTGTGGAACTCCTTGTTCTCACTTGTGAAAATAGGTGAGACATAACATTTTTGCTTCCAAGCCTAACAAACCATCTTCAAAACAAGATGGACCAAACCCAACTGCAGAGTTTGGTAGAGCAGCAACAGCAACAGATAAGTCAACTACTTCAAATCAATGTGACTCTTCAGAATCAGGTAACACACTGGTGAATCATATTTCCAGCTTGCAAAACCCTGCTGCTGCTCCCTCAGCCCCTCCCTTGAGGAAAAGCCCGGTATCCATGCTGGAGAAATTTTCAGGGCAAATGGACATGTTCCCAGCATTTCTGGGTCAGTGTCAATTGTTTATCTCTCTGAGGCCTGAAGACTTCCCAAGTGACTGGGCTAAGGTAGGATTTATGATTAGCCTATTATCTGGGCAGGCTGCCAAATGGGCTACTCCCTTGTTAGTTCAAGATAGCCCGTTGTTGGACAATTTTCAGGGTTTTCTACAACAAATGAGAGTTATGTTCGAAAACCCAATTAAACTACAAACTGTGGCTGGACGGTTATGGGACATTAATCAGGGGAAACGTTCCCTGAAGGAATACATTGCAGAATTCCGTTTGCTGTGTATGGACTCTAATTGGAACGAACCGGCTCATATGGCTGCGTTCCAGGAAGGCTTGTCTTATGCCATCAAGGATGAGTTAGTCCATGCAGAGCGGGCTTCAACTCTGGATGCATTGGTAATCCAGTGCTTACGTATTGAAGCTCATTTACAGCAACGTGGAAGTAAACGGCCCGTTGTGGAACCACCTTCGTCTTCTCGTGCACAAACCACACCACCGAGAGTTTTCCAAACCACAGTTAAGGCTGAGGAGCCAATGGAGTTAAGCACACTCCGCCCTCACCTAACGGCGCAAGAACGTTCGAGAAGGTTCCAGGAAGGCTTGTGCCTTTATTGCGGGGGTCCGGGACATTTTGCAAATTCCTGCACTCGGAAAGGGACTCACAGACCTGTGCCTGAAACCACTCCTGGCCCATTGGGAAATGGGATAGGCCCGACCTCAGGGAAACCCTAGGTTGGACACGTCCTACACCCTCACCCCAAATTGCCGAAGTAAATCCTGGCCCTCCTCGGCATTTACTTTTGGACACTCGTATCTTTCTGCAGTCCCAGAAGGAGGGAATTGCCACCGTTGTGCTGGTGGATTCAGGGGCTACAACCAGCTTTATGGACTGTGCTTATGCTAAACATTTTGGAATTCCTTTGATTTCTGTGAATCCACCCATTAAGGTGGAAACCGTAGATGGGCGTGAACTCAAGTCAGGACCCATTCGTTTCGCCACTCAGCCAGTGCGTATGCTAATTGGGGATCATGAGGAGGTGATAAGTTTTTATGTCACCTCGAACCTTCATCTCCCTTTGGTGCTCGGAGTATCCTGGTTACATTTGCATGATCCATTGGTGGCTTGGGCGCAGAACGCCATTTCTTTTCCAAGCCTACAATGTGTGGACCACCTGAGGCATGTCTGCTCTGGCCAGGATATCACCACTCCTGCTGTCTCAATTCCTTCGGAGCTGTCGGACTTCTCCGATGTTTTCAGTGAACAGGAGGCAGACCGATTACAACCACATCATGCTTAGGATTGTCCCGTGGACCTGATACTGGATGCTCCATTGCCAAAGGGGTGGTTATACTCCATGTCAGAGCCCGAGTTGGTTGCACTTTGAGAGTTTTTAGATAAAAACTTAGCTCGGGGATTTATTCGACCCTCGTCGTCCCCTCTTTTGGCTCCCGTTCTTTTTGTCAGAAAGAAGTCGGGAGAACTTCGTCTCTGCTGTGATTACCGACGATTAAACGCTATCACTGTGAGGAATAGCTATCCCTTGCCGCTCATTCCGGAATTGATGGAGCGGTTGCGAGAGGCTACAATCTTCACGAAACTCGATCTGCATGGGGCCTACAACCTGGTTCGGATGAAAAAGGGGGACGAGTGGAAGACGGCGTTTGGCACTCGTTGTGGTCATTTCGAGTACACCGTCATGCCATTTGGTCTGACCAATGCTCCCGCTGTATTCCAGCATTTGATGAACGATATTTTACAGGACGTGCTGGATAGGTTTGTTGTGGTGTATTTGGATGACATTTTAATTTACTCCCGGACTAGAGATCACCACCTTCAACAGGTTCGTCAAGTGCTTCAGCGTCTTCGGGAGTATAAACTCTACGCGAAACTGGAGAAGTGTTTCTTTTTCCAGTCGTCGATAGAGTTTTGGGGGCACATCATTTCTCCCAAAGGCATTGCTCTGGACCCTAAAAAGGTTGAGGCATTGTGTAGGTGGGAAGCACCTCGTCGAGTCAAGGACGTACAATGTCTTTTGGGATTCGCCAACTACTATCGGACTTTTATCCTGGACTTTGCTAAAGTAATGGATCCCATAACTCAGCTCCTCCATAAGAAGGTCCCGTTTGTGTGGGGGGCCCCGCAACAACAGGCTTTTAAAATTTTAAAGAAAGCGTTTGTGGCCAAGCCGATATTGAGGCATCCTGATCCGAATCGTCCATTTGTGGTCGAGACAGATGCCTCTAATGTCGCTATTGGAGTGGTACTGTTACAAGCTCTGAAGGACAGCATGCCTCTTTTTCCATGCGCATACTATTCTAGGAAGCTCACAGCTTGAGAGAGCAATTACACCATCTGGAAAAAGGAGTTGTTGGCTATTAAGGCTGCCTTTGAGACCTGGAGACATCATTTAGAGGGGGCTCAGCACAAGGTAGAGGTTCGGACAGATCATCGAAACTTGGAACATTTGTCTACCACTAAGAAGTTGAACCAATGCCAGATTCGGTGGTCGTTGTTTTTCGCAAGGTTCAATTTCTCTGTCACTTATGTTCCAAGTGGACAGAATCGGAGGGCAGACGTGTTGTCTCGGAAGCCCGAGTATATCGGTCCCGGGGATCCTCTTCCTCTACGTACAGTGTTACCACCAGAATCCTTGGCTGTACTTCAAGATCCGGTAGATTTGCGGGCTTGCATACAGGAGGTGCAGCGATTGGACGCGTGGACGCAGCAGAGAAGGAGGGAAGTTGTACTCGATTCCCTATGGTCCTTTGAAGAGGGCTTGTTAAGACATCGGGATTTATTGTACATACCTACCAGAACGCCTAGAGCCCTCATCATGACGCAATGTCATGACAACCCTGCTGCTGGCCATTTTGGTTTTCACAAAACTCTGCACTTAGTCACCTGGACTTTTTGGTGGCCTCGGGTTCGCCACGATGTGTCTTCCTATGTCGCTTCTTGCGTACAATGTTGACAAGCAAAAGCGATGTTGGGTGCACCTCCTGGACTTCTTCAACCACTGCCAACTCCGAGCAGACCATGGGGAGTGATCTCCATGGACTTTCTAACGCACTTGCCCCTTTCGTCAGGTTATACGACGGTGCTCGTGGTGGTTAACATGCTCACCAAAATGGCCCATTTCATCCCATGTAGGAGATTATCCTCGGCTCGTGTTACTGCCCGGCTTTTCATACAACACGTGTTCCGTTTACATGGCTTACCGGACAGAGTTGTTTCAGATCGCGGTGTTCAGTTCACTGCTCAATTCTGGAAAAGTCTAATGAATGCCCTACGAGTACAAGTATGTTTAGAATGGCGCACCATCCGGAAATCGATGGCGGAACTGAGAAAGTCATTGGCATCCTCGCCCAATACCTCAGATGTTTTTTAAATCAACGACAAAACGACTGGGTGACTTATCTTCCATTGGCAGAGGTTGCCTTTAATAATTCTCAGCACACCTCCACCCACATGACGTCTTTTTATGCCAATGTAGGTTATCATCCGAGGTTTTTCCCCCTGTCAATTGCAGATTCTCCAGTTCCAGAGGCACGAGATTTTTTGTTGGAGTTATATGCGGTGCATCAATTAATTTCCAGACAATTGGAACGAGCGAAAGCAGATTATAAGCATTTCGCAGATCGTTTGCGTCGAGCAATGCCTCCGTTGGCTGTGGGGGACAAGGTGTGGTTGTCAACGAAACATCTTCAGATCGATCGTCCGATTAGGAAATTAGATCATCGTTTTATTGGTCCCTTCCCTATCGAGGCAGTTATTAATCCTGTGGCTTATTGACTCACTTTACTGCGCTCCATGCGCATTCACCCTGTTTTTCATTGCTCCCTGTTAGTACCTGATACTCCATCATGTACTCTCCGCTCTCCAGAAGATACAGGTTCTCCATCCAGGCTCAGCACTGAACCTGTTACGGATACTACAGTGGTCGGAATTTATGATTCACGATGGCTGAAGGGACGATTCCAGTACTTCGTGGGAAGACTGGAAAATGAAACAGAGATTCGCTCTTGGCAGGATGTATCCAAGGTTCATGCCCCAGATCTTATTCGTATATATCATGCACAATTCCCTTCAAAACCACATCCTGATCGTCAGACTTGGGGGAAGGGCCCTGTGGTGAAGGATAGTGTTGTGACTGAAAGGATCGATCCTGCTGTGAGTTTTGACTCTGATGACTCTGAAGATGGAAGGCTGGAGCCTGCTGTGAATGTGGAGTCTGAATTATTAGAGGACACAGATGTGAGCCAGGAGGATGAGAGTTTATCACAGAGACAACCCCCCTCAGAGCTTTCAACATCATTCATGCCAGCAACTGATCCACACAATGAGTCAGAGGTTTCAAGTGGGGAAACTGACAGATCGTGGTTTGATGCCAGAACTAGGAGGAGACTGAAACATCAAGCTGAGGGGAGGTGTCAAGCCAGACATTGATTAGAGAGACTGACACGCCCATCCAGGTGATTTAAGGAGGCGTGATGATTCTCAAACTTTGCTTGGAAGCAAAGTGTTTGATGTATCAAAAGGATACATGTGGAGCAGCTTTTGTGATTTATGGACATTCTGAATTTCCAGACAGATTACGGGAAGTCTGCCAAGGACTGGAATATAATTATGTTAATCCTTTTTTAGTCTGGCTCTGTTTTGTTTGAATATTTTGAACTGTGGAACTCCTTGTTTTCACTTGTGAAAATAGATGAGACATAATATATATATATACACCCCCACTAGCAGTTAAAAGGAAGAAGCAGCTGCAAGCTCACATCACTCTGAGAAGCACAGAGCTGAAGACCAAGCCTGAAGATGATGAATGAAACTTCATCGAAATGCCATCATCAGGCTTCTGTATGGTGTTTCTCTGTGAGTCAGACTTTTACAGTGGTTTCAGATTTAAATTTGGGGCAGCCTATTGCTGTGTCAGAATGGTTTTTTCTTCCTCCTGATTGGTTGAGAGTCTTGGTCTGTGTTTATTGGTCTTGGAGTTTGCTGTGTTCTGCTACTAGTATCTTCTGTCTGTTTTTTTTTGGGGGGGGGAGGCTCTTTTTGTATCTTGATTGGCTGGCAACATTGTGTTACTTTATTGGAGGCCTTTAGTGCAGCTTGGCTTCGGGTAAATGGACGGCTATCATTCGTTAGGAAGCTGGGTTTCATCTGGGTGCCTGGTTGGGGTGTGTTTGAGCTGGAGGTATCAGGGGGGATCTGTTTGTGCCCAGGTGTTTGCCTGGCTTGTGGTGTGGAGATTTTTTTGTTTGTGAGTGCAGGCTTCCAAATGATTGACAGTCTGGTGGAATCATCTCTTCTGTTCATGCTTTCTGGTCTTTTTTCAATTTCTATATATATATATGAAAAAAAGATAACTAAAGGGAGCCTTTAGCCTAAAATATTACAAAATAAAAAAGGAGAAGAAAAGGTAGATATAAATAAGAAAAAAAAACCCAGTCCAGTTAGCAAATGCAAAATCACGTATACAAGTCCAGCAATAAAGAAAAAACAACAACAACAAAGCCTTACTTTGACACTTCCGTTTAAAATTGCCGTTTATTCACTTCTGTCAAAACTTTGACAGATTCTTTTTTTTTCTTTATGGTGTCCTTTTAAGTCTTAGAATAAAAAAAATGAAACTTCTCACCAAACCGGCACACTTTCTCTTTCTGCTCTCTTCCGTATCGGAGCTGTCCCAACTTCAGCGGCTTTAATAGCTGCCTCTTTGCCGCTAGCTAGAAGAGCTTCTCCTGGATGAACCAGGGACTTTGCGATATCTCTGGGATCTACAGGATATGCTCTTCATATCGCCATCTCTTCGGGATGATTTAGATACGTTTGGACCGTCCAGAGGCAAAGATATCAGCTGCGATCTCAGACCTCCGAGATCGCATGCCGTATCGTCACGATGCAGCGACACCCCCCGGGGTGATTATTCAATTATTTTTTAATTTATGTCAATTTAATGCACTCTTCTCAGAATGTCAGATGATTTGGTCCCACCCATTTTAGAGCTTCTGTATATCCCTTTGTGATATACTCCTAGAGGCATTCTCAGTATATTATCTCCCAATTTAATATACTACAGCCACTATGCAGAGAGCCTGAGTTAACTTGCATTTCCACCATCTCAGCCATAAATCAGCCCCCTCTGTTTATAGGAAGAAAAAGAAAGCAGTCTGAATTTAAAAAGCCAGAAACTGTACAAACAAGTAGGGACATTCATGAAAATGAGAAGTAAGCATTGCAGTTAGATCCCATCAGTAGAATTCTTCATTGGGACTCCTCAAGTGAAAAATTGAAGGTTTGTGATTTAAGGTGGTTGGTTTCTGGCTCAGAAACCTGTGGATAACCTTACATAAAGGCTTTTTTCAGAGGAAAGTGTTCTTCAGTTCAAAGGAATGTCTTGAGATAGTTAGCCTGAGGGTTGTGACTGCCACAGTACAAACCAATGAGTTGGGTCTGGAAACTGGATTGTACTGGTTGAACATATGAAATTAATAAGAATGCATACTACTTTGTGATTTAAAATAATAACCCTAAGATTATAAATACCATGTGGTATGATTTTCTGAGCACCTCTCCCTTATACTAAATAAAGTACTCTTTGAAAAAGTGGGAAATGGAGTAAGTATATTTCTTATCAAGGGCCTGGCTTGTTTATTTGCAGGGTACTAAGGGAACAGCCAGCTGTTTCAAAGACTTTTCAATCTAAGTTTAGATGAAACAGAAGCAAAGCAAAACAAGGAGCTAAAGTTCCATAATTTTTGTTGAGCATATTGATAGAATACAATGCATATTACATTCTAGGAAAATATGTGTAATATTTTCTAAATCTACATCTATGCAGAGGTGATATTCAGCTGGTTCTGACCAGTTCTGGAGAACCAGTAGTTGAAATTTTGAGTAGCTCAGAGAACTGGCAATAATCTTCCCCCAGGAGGAGAGTGGGAATGGAGATTTTGCAATATCCTTCCCCTGCCACACCCTCCAAGCCATGCCCTGCCCACCAAGCCACACCCACTGAACCAGTAGTAAAAATTTTTGAATCCCACCACTGCATCTATGGATATATAAAAATCTATATCTTCTCTTTTTAAAATGTATTCCCTCTCACAACATCTTTGTTGGGAAGATGTAGAATTGATGTATGGAAGTGTGGAATAGATATATTATTCCAAAGGATGTTGTTTATTGCATGCAAAGAGTTAAATTTCCTGAAAGCAGTCATCATGGAACATTGAGAGCATTTCCTTTATGCTGTACATCAGTTTGATATTCCTAAAAAAACATATTTTCTTCTTCGAAAGCACAGTACTTTCTCATTTTGCAATTTCATGTCAGGAAAATTTTATAAAATGATATAGTTCAATCATTATCATTAAGCATGAAGCTCCATCCCAAGTAGAGTAGACAACTGATTTCTATGTATATATTATCTGTCACAAGAGGGAACTTGAAAACAAACCACCTAGATATGAGATCTGAGCCTCTGAATGACATGGAAGAGATCAGGTTCTCTTGGACTCCCCGCTTTATTATTTTGTGACAATGGATATAATGTACCAAATCCATATTGTGGACTTTCCAGAAGAATATCCAAGCAATGGTCAAACCAAAGATAGAAAACATAAAATCCAGTCAAATACTTGGAAGGTGCCCTCCCCCCAATTTTGTGAGGACTCAGATGGGATAAAATATGAGAAATATAATAAAAACATAAATTCTGGGTCCAATTATTTGTACTGATTTATTTTAGTTTCCTGTTTTATTTTTGTTTTTGATGAATTCTAAGATAACTGAGGGGTAATCAGACACACTCAATTGATTTAATTATGAAAATCCAGAAATCTTAATATAAAGCATGTAGAAAATTTAAAGCCACATCCCTTGTACCAAACTAGGCCAAAATCCACTTTTCATTCTTTTCTTTTTAAGTCTATCTTCCCTTTAACTACTTTTTTTCTTCCAATTTTCTTTCTTTTCTTTCTTTTTCCTGATTTACAGATTTTAGCATATTGTCTTCTTTTTTTTTCTATTAACAGGTGATTTCTGCATTGCCCAGTCATTGAAAATCCCACAGGATCGCAAAAACAAGACCTACGAATTTGATAAAATTATCAAGCTGCTTCTAGATACACCCAGAGCCAGGGCTATCATTGTCTTTGCCTACGATGAGGATATAAAGTAAGGATGCCTGGAGAAATTAACTTGTTTACATGTAATTAATTCAAGCAAGATGGTTTAGAACATATGAGAACCTACCTTTATATAGATGTACCTTAATATAGGCAGGTAGTCTGAACTGAAAAATAGTTATAGCACAATTTGTGGCTTGCATTGCCTGAATATATATTTTATGGTATCCACATTCTTAGGCTTAAGTCATCATCTGAGCAGTAAGTGAGGTGATAAGCATGTTCTTGGGTACTATAATTTCAGATTAAAGGAGCATGGACTTTTTTCCCTTTGTTCAAGAAAAACTTCCTGAATAACAGTCTAGCAAATTGGCAGAGAATATTAGGAAGAATCTTTCCCATGACAGCAAGCACAATATGTTTGGTTACATAAAACCTCAGCTGCTGTAGTAGTGGTAAAATCGAGAAAGTGTTTCCGAATATCTTCTTTGGAAGCTTGGTTACCATATGTTTGTGTGTCTCAAATGCCACTGGGGGCGGGGGGGAGAGGAATCCTATACCTACAGTCATTTGCTTACATTCTAGGCATATTTCTTTTTCCCCACTGACTTTTGAAGCTCATAATTCTGCACTTAGAAGTATGCCTCCTCTCAACTGTTAAAGTAAGAAGGACAATCAGAAGCTTGGAAATCTAAATTGGGTAGATGGATGATGATGTCACTGGCCTTGTGATTTTGTCTCTTCCACCATAGCACTAGAGCAGGCATCAGGAGCTATCAATTTGGGAGAAAATAAATGTGTAACAAGGTTCAGCTACAGGGCAAAATGTTTTGATTAGATATGCTAACTATTGGACATTAAGTTTTGAAGGACCAAACAAGCAAAGCATTTGAAGAATTCTCTGAAAGTCCACCTATGCAGATTCACAAATGTAGACTTTATAAATCTAAACTGGTTTTATAATACAGATCGAATGTGCTGCAAGCAGACTTTGGAAGAGATATGGAACTAAAACAGCACATGAGATAAAGGAAATATTTAATCTGTCATTCTGCCTGAAAGTATCATAATATAAAGAATTGTAGCAGTTTTCTTTTTAGCAGACCTTTAGAAATAACTATAAATTTCAGCCACATATTCTTGTTCAGGTGGATAGCTGAAAACCCAGTAAAGGAAAGTGGGGAAGTTACTGCAGCTGCCAGCATCCTATAATCAGGATGACAAAACTGGTACCTTTGACTAAGGGGAAGAAATTGAATAGTATTGGTCATCTAATAGTATAACAAATTAGACTAGTAGCACCTGTTAAGCAGTATCTGACCTCATAAAAATAGCCAATTATGGGAATGTTGACTGTGTTGCCTCAGTATCCATAGGAACTTCAGTTTCATAGACTGCCTCTGGTCCCATGCTCAGAGCAAGATCAAAATAGGTGAGGGAAATTGCATGATGTGGGGGTATGTGCCTTAATATTAACTTGCAATAATCTATATAACTTTGAAGCAGGAGTGCATGCATAATCAAGCAATCCTGCTTCAAATTATTACCCATTTCTAAAGGGGCATGCTTGGTAATTTAAAGGAGAGAAAGAGGGAAATTGTGAACTATAAAGTTTATTGCCACCACATGTCTCCAGACAGAATAGATTATACCTATTATCCTTCAGTTACATTCGTTGCACATCTGGAGAGTTGAAGAGAGTTGAAGAGAGTTGAAGAGAGTTGAATTACATATTGATGACAATGGTCTAGAACAGTGGTCCCCAACCAGTGGCCATGGCCCACTGGTGCACCATGAGAAAATTTTGGTGGGCTGCAGAGAAATCTCATCCCCAGAGCACCCCCCCAAAGCAATTAATTCAGGCTGTGCAGAAACACAAGGCTGCACCGCCCACATGGCCCATGGGAACCCTCCCCGCCACTCACTCCTTACTCGGCAAACTTACCTGCTAAATTGATATTTTTCCTTTTTCCAACCATCAGGTGTTCTGCTGTGCTGGGAAATTTAGATTAGCTAGGAAGCAGGAAATGGTTGGATTTCTTGCTTTCTAGCTAGTCTTTAGATCTTCAGCTCTGTTTTTAAGCACAGCCAACCTCCCTTAGGACTGAAAATTCTATTATTCAGTGCAGACTCACGGCAAGCGCATTTGAAAGATTAAGCTAGCTGATGGCAGATAGACAGATCTCTGAATGAATCGGTGAGCAACTCAATCTGCCTGCCTGCTTTGCCTGATTTTGGGTAAAAGTTGTTCTTTTTTTAAAAATAAAAAATTCAATATTTACATACATGGTATATTGTGAGTTAATTTTATGAGTTTTCTTGCAAGCAAATTTTATGTGATAAACTGAGCAAGCCAAGATAGTGATATTGAGTTGGCCATGCCCAGCCAATAACATGACCACCAAGCCACACCCACCAACTTAGTCACGCCAACAGAACCGGTTGTTTAAAAATTTGAATCCCACCCCTGCTCTGGAGGGATCAGCAACTGAGATTAAGTTTAGAAGAGAATTAGCAAGTAATAGTTTCCAAAGCAATCTTTATTATTCTTTCATAAACTAAGTAGAAACTCTAACATATTTTCTCTACATTTTCTATTCCTCTTCTGAGTCAAAGCACTATGCAGAGCACTATGCAATTGGTAGATAGTCACCTCTGGTTCCTCTTTCAGATGGCTTACTCTATGGGGTTCCTTTCACAATTTTAGTTGCCCAACAGGCTTAGAATCATGTCTATGTATTTTCCATTGGCTTCAGAGACTGGAATCTGAAATACTAGAAGCATCGAAGAATTGTTAACTTTCAGATAAAAAAATGAGCCCATGAAAGGGGAAGAACAATAAAAGAAAGGTCCATGCTAATAAAAATGAAATACTTGCCAATATAGCCATTTTAATCAGGAAACCTGATTAAAAACCACTGACCCTTTTTCCTATGACACTGGCCATAGGGTTGAATTAAGTGCTGTGATTCTCCTAATAAGTTTTAGTTATTTTATTTTAGCTTTTGGTTTGCAATGCAGTGGAAAAACAAAAGACAAGCAGTCAGAAAACTTGAAACCATCAGAGCTACTGAAGCCTATTGATTAGAAAGGCTATTAAAGTGTGCTGACTATTAAAAAAACCTGCTGACCTTATAAGGTTCTTAGCAGCCAATCTTGCCTCTATAGTCTAGGATGGATGTGTTAGTTATCACACAATAAATTAGGTTTTGCTTCCATAACCCTAGCTATAGATTTTCCATAAATCTTTAAAAAAAGAAAACAGCTAAAGCAACAATTTTAACTTGAAGTTGAATATTAATATCTGGTTTTAATCTGCTGCATGTAGTTTTCATATCATAACAAAACAAAGATGGTCCATATCATAACAAAACAAAGATGATCTGAATTTCTTTTTATGTATTTTCTTCTGAGTTCTTTCTCAGGCAAAACCCAGTTTGACATTATTTCTCCAAAGTGTTAACCATTGAGTTGGAATACTGGAATTCAATTTCCAGTTTTGACTGGAAGGACCCATACACCTTACAAATCTCTGTTCCGATATAATAAGGTTTATTTGAAATCAGGGGACTTGGTGGGAAAAGGGAAGAAAGAATATTTATGTGCAAGGTTTACAGCTTATGACTAAACTGTGCTCCATCCTTTCCCAAAAAAGGTATCCAGCATGGATATTGATGAGAATTCTAAGAATTAAAAGTGCACATTCAGTAAAAGTTGTCTAGTAAAAACGATTGCAAAATCTGAGCTGGTCAATTATACCAGTGGACAGATGCATAATTATCATTTAATATTACAGTGATCAATCCTCAGCCTTGTGTTATTCAAATACTTATACATGACTTGGATGACAAATCAGAAAATATGATTTATCAAATCTGCAAATGAAAGGGGGGTTGCAAGCCCTTGGAAGAGAATATTAAAATTCTTGACAGATTGGAAAAATGGGCAGAAACCAGCAGGAAGGACATATACGCAAAGTCCTACATTTGTTTGGGAGGTATCAAAGTTGCAAGTAGCAAATTAAAGGAAGAAATCCTACCAGACAGCAGTAAGGCAAATAAGAACTAGTAATCTTGATTGATCAGCAGATGAATGTGAGCCTACTATACCTTATAACTGCAAAGAATAGGCAAATGCTTGGCTGCATCAGAGAAGTACAATGTCAAGATATTATAAAGATAAATTATGATTTCATTCTATGCCACATTGCTCAGACATAACTTAAAAACTTTGGTCAGATTCAAGGCTCTGCATTTTAGGGAGGAAGATAAGCACACAGGGACATATCTAGAAAATAACAGTTAAAATGATAAGGGAACTAAAATAAAAGAAAATTTGCAGAATGGTCAGAAGAACTCTGGAGAAAATTATTTATTTATTTGTTTGTTTGTTTGTTTATTTATTTATTATTTGAGATGTTTAGAAATCACTCATCTTCCTCACAGAGTGACTCTTATGGCAAGGCATAACTATCCCCCCCGCAAAAGGTATACAGTCAAGCAACTGAAATAATACCAAGAATTGCAGAGAGTTAAAATAAGACAAGAAGCATTTTACATTAGAAAGCGGTAGATATGTTGGGATACTATTTTTTTTCCAAAAAATCTGAACAATGGCTGTACTGCCATGGATTGCCTTATGAATACATAAGGCAATCCATGGCAGTACACTCTTCTTCTGAAGAGTGGCACTCTTCTTCTGAAGCTAGATGGCAATCTGTCAGAAATGCTTTAGTAGTAGATACTTTCCTGGATGGAGGCTTAGATTAGATGATTTCCAGGATTTTTTTAGTTTGTTATTTTTTGATAGAAAGCAGCTGAGTTGGAAAAGCAGATAACCCAAAAAAGAGAATGATAGCATAGCCAGGACTGTTACAATACCTCTTCTTCTTGACTCTCTTATAATTGAGATATCATATCCTAAGAGCAAGCAGTGAAACTTGCCCCTGTTTTCCCAAAATTCCATGATTCTAAGAATACATGCTAGACAGACCTGATAAAGTTTTTTTTCCCCGACCCTGAGTCATTTGACCAGGTTAAGAGAGAATTTTCATGTTGGTTTTCACTGGGAAATAAATTTCCAATTTAATGCAAAATTTCAGCTTTTTAAAAGCTTTTCATTTGTATTGCAAGGCTGCATGTTGCCCTCACATAAAAGACTTGTCTAGTTGGTTTTATTGTGTATAGTTTACCACGGATGATGACAACAGCCTTAAAACTAACAGTGAAGATATTGAACTGGTGGATAGTTTTTTTCTTGATATGCTCATTTATATTCCATTTTCTTTGTAACCAATGAATTTTCACTGCTTTGTTTCAGGATAGCATATAGGAAAATAGGCAGGAAGTTAGGGAATATGATATTTTCTCCTTTGAATCCACAAGTACCTCAGTGTTTTAGAATATACCACAAACTGTTGAAGATTTTCTTTTAAAGATTTATGTGGTATCTGTTCTATACCTTAATTTGAATTCTTGAGATCCCCGCGCTTTGATTGGCCAAAGCGCGGGTCGATCGGATTGGTTAGGCAAGCCACGCTGATTGGCTCGCTTGGAATCTCCCGCGATTGGTCGATTTGAATCGCGGGAGATTCAAAGTGGTGCCATTGGCCGCGGCTGCCGCGGCTTGGAAATAAAAAGCTGCAAAGTTTTTCTAAGAGCCAGTTCGGTTCCTGACTTCAATAAAGAGCTGATACAAAGTCACCGACTCCTGGCTTCCTTCCACGTGGACTTAACACTGGCGACGAAGGTGGGATTCTTATCCTGACCTGAAGCACGTGTCCGATGGAAGCCAGCCAACCGACGAGATGGCCAGCATCGCACCACCAACCCTCTTCAACCCCGCCAGCGAGGACTGGGAATCTTACATGGACAGATTCCACATGTTCCTCGAATGCAACGACCTGAAGGATGCCACGGGACCGAAGAAACGAGCCATCTTCCGAATGCATTGCGGGCCCGCAGTGTTTAAGAGGTCAAAAGCGCTAGCCAAGCCCGCCGATGCTACCGCGATGGATTGGGCTGGCCTCGAGCCATTACTCCGGAAACACTACGCTCAAGCCGTACCCATCCTCATCCGACGACACAAATTTTATCGGCGGGACCAGCGGTCGGGCAAGAGTTTCAGTGATTTCGTCGCAGAGCTGCGGCGCCTTGGAGGACTATGCGAGTTCTCCAATATGAACGAGGCCCTGTGGGATCGAATCATGCTCGGCCTTTGGGACCCCGTTCTCCAAAGTCGGTTGATGGCCAAGGGCAACATCACTCTCACCGATGCCATCTCTGAAGCCGCAGCAGCTGAAGCAACCCGACAATCAGCAGACCGCATGCAGAGACCGAACGCCAGGGACCGCACCACAAACAACCACCCTGCAAGGTCGACCGAGGCCCAACCTGAAACTACCACCCATCAGGGCGAACTCCACTCCACCTCAGGCACGTCAGACGAGGAGGAAGACATCCACCGTCTCCAGGCAGGCTGCGACCAGTGTAGCCGGCGGAATTGTAAGTCGAGGACCGCGTGTGCCGGTTGCGGAGGTGACCACCCCAGATCCGAATGCCGGTTCTTCGACTCCGTTTGCCAGCACTGCGACAAAAAGGGCCACATAGCCCGCGTCTGCCACCTCAAGAAAACCCACAGCCCCAGACGATGGGACCCGAGTGAGCGGAAACGAGAGAGCACACCCCCCAGGACCAGAGACCACCCAGCAGACAACTGTTGGGAATGGAACAGACGAGCCCAATGAGGGGGCAAGACCCGGCGGAGAGAAGAGACACATCAGACGGTCACCATCGGCCACGCAACAACCACAGACGCCAGAAAGGTCTACGTGGAGGTAGGCATCGAAGGCAAACCCTGTAAAATGGAGGTGGACTCTGGGTCCTACCTCTCAATGGTAGCATGGCAAGAAATTAAATGCTTGGTGCCTACCATCCAGAGAAGGGAACAAGAAAACCAGAGACTAATCCTCAAAGACTACCAGGGAAACCGCATCCCTGTAGTCAGAACAGGACAATTCACAGTGACCTACAAGGGGCACACCAAAAGACTTCCCCTGACCATCGTCGATCGAGACCTACCTAGCCTGCTGGGACTTCAATGGTTCGCACCGCTAGGCATCGCAGTCACGGGCATCGACCACATCGCCAAAGCCAACTGGGAGCAGCAACTGGCCCAGGACTTCCAAGAAGTGTTCGACGACACCCTAGGCAAGTACCGAGGGCCCCCTCTATCCTTCAGCCTAGACCCAAACATTCCCCCGAAACGCCTAAAACCAAGGCAGGTACCTTTCGCACTCAAACTGAAAATCGACGAGCAAATTGACAAGCTCGTCAAGCAAGGGGTCTTACAACCCATAGACCACGCCCGGTGGGAGACCCCCATAGTCACCCCAATCAAGCCTGATGGGTCAGTGAGAATCTGTGGGGACTATAAGGCCACCCTAAATGGCGCCTTGCAGCAAACCACTTGCCCCGTCCCCGTAGTGCAGCATCTCCTACACTCACTGGGAGGGGGCAAAGTTTTCGCAAAACTCGACCTGGCCAAGCATACCAGCAACTGCCGGTCGACGAGGAAACTGCAGAGGCGCAAACCATAGTCACCCACCAGGGAACCTTTAGATGTAACCGCCTCCAATTTGGAGTCAGCGTAGCGCCTGGAATTTTCCAGAGCCTCATGGAAAGACTCTTACAAGGCATCAAGGGGGTGGTACCATACTTCGATGATGTACTAGTATCGGCAACCAACCAGGCCAAACTAGAGAGTCACCTAAGGGAGGTGCTAATGAGATTCAAAGAAACCGGGCTTAAAGTGAAGAGGGAAAGATGCCAGCTGTCGAATTCCTAGGATACCTCCTAGACCGACACGGCATTCACCCCACCAACAAAAAAAATTAAAGCCATCAAGGAAGCCCCCACACCCAGGTCAAAAACAGGACTGCAGGCGTTTCTGGGGCTACTTAACTTTTATAATGTCTTCCTGCCCCAAAAGGCGACCGCGGCGGAGCCTTTGCATAGGCTTTTGGACAAGGCGCCTACCTGGACTTGGGGGAAACGCGAAGAAGCCGCCTTCAGGAAAACCAAGGACCTGCTCACTTCGGATGCCGTCCTCATCCAGCACAACGAGACCCTACCACTAGCAATCACATGTGACGCATCACCCTTCGGCGTCGGCGCTGTCCTCAACCACACTCTCCCCAATGGAAAGGAAGCACCCATCACGTTCTTTTCAAGGACCCTCACCAAACCGGAGCGGAACTACAGCCAGCTGGACAAAGAGGCTTTGGCTATCGTCACCGCAGTCAAAAGGTTTCATGAGTATCTCTATGGCTGGACGTTTTCCATCGTCACCGACCACAAACTGCTGCTGGGAATACTCGCAGGGAACAGGGCCACCCCAAACATTCTGTCTCCCAGAATGAAAAGGTGGTCCGATTTCCTGGCCACCTACAACTACGAGCTCACACACTGACCCAGTAAGACTATCTCCCATGCGGATGCCTTAAGCCGCTCACCGTTACCTGAACCAGACACTGACCCAGCACCCACGACGACCACCCTCAGCATAGAGACTCTACCCAACCTACCCATAACCGTGTCAGACATTGCCCGAGAAACTAATAAAGACAAACTTAACAGTATCATTCACCTGACATTTCTGCATAGTATCAGGAGGTGGGGAACAAGGAAATATAATGCATTCAAATATTTTCATTCATTGCCTCTTTGTTAACTCCAGGGTAGAACTAAATGGTGTATTGGTTCAAATAACATGAATGCCTGGGAGTTATTCCCAAATTTACTCATTCAATATATTCCTCCTGTATGCTCAAGCAATGCTTCTTGTGTTCTCATTTCTGAATTACAACTCAGACATGAAACAAGACTTGCTATTTGCTTGATTCTCTTTGAAAGAATCAATAGTAACCCTCAAAATAATTTTAGATGGATCAAAGAGCAGTAGTTTCATAAGAAAATAGTATGGAGGAAAACGGGATTCTGTTAGGTTTTGAACCAGTTTTGGTTGATTGAGTAATCTTCCAAGCAGTTTGTGATGAACAAGTAAAGAATTATTCAAGTGTAATTTTGTATGTGTGATGAACCTCATTAGACTTTTGCAATAGCTTAGTTGAATAGCATCTTCTTGCTGCATTATTTTATTTTTTCCAAAACAAATTAAACCATATTCTTCTTTCTTGGACAGTGAATATTTGTACATTTCAGTTGTCAGGCAATTTTTTTTAAAAAATAAGTATTTTAAGAAAGATAATGAATACAACTATATTTGCTTGTTAAATAATTCACATCATTTTAAAAAATCTTTTGTTAACAGAATAGAATAGAAATAAGTGACTGTTATTTACAAAAAGTGAGTATATAATTTTTGTGAGGGAAGAGACTTCTGCATGTACTATTTAAATCTAACATCCATTCTGACAGAGAAAATAATATCCTTTACAATAAATAGAAAAATGTATTCAGATTGTTCCGATAAAAAAGTTTTATGGGTTTCTTTTTTTTTTTCTTTTTTGATTAATTTGGCATTAAGCAGTCTATTGCTGATCACATTTTTTATTTCTCTGAGGTTTAAAAGTACATAGATCAGTGCTTCATGTCTTAGGAAATGAGTTTGATTCTACAACATACAATATAGTGACACCATTTCTGTTTCAATTTTTGTTTTCCTCTTGTTAATCAGTGACAAGTATTTGAAAAGTTGCTGCCACAGCTAGATACTTATCTGAAACAGCAAATACCTTTGTCTTTGCTTTATGAAATGGAAACTGACATTATTTTGAGCTATCTCATTAATAGATAACAGCCATACCATATTTTCAAACACTCTGTGTTAATATTTGATTAATTATTATAAAGTATTACAAAAACAAATGAGGATAGCTAAGGATACATTTGGAGAGATTTCAGTTGAGGTAAACTGCTGGTGAATTTGATAAAGTAGCAAGATATGAAAACAAGCATTTATGTGTTTCTGGAGCATAGATTTCAACTTCATATTAGTGTCATGGATTAATGATATCTAAAAGTATATCTTTGAATAAATTTCTGACTGAGAATATCTGCCCAATTTTTATTTGGTTGTGGTTATAAATAATTGTATTCAGTGTTACACATTTATTTTTCCCAAGTGAAACAATGATTTCTACCTCCATTAGCCTGAACAAAATCCAGTTTTATCAATCTTCCTCAGGTGTCTCTAACTTGATTAAATTAACAGATAATATATCTAGTGACTCATATTCTAACTCATAGACATAACTATTATCCTTAGCTTCATAGTTTACTTCTCTATATTTTAAAAGAATTATTTAATTTAAAATCTATATAGAAAAATGACTTGCTATGAAGCAAACATTACTCTCTTTATTTTCAGAGAACTTCTGAATCCAACACAGAATATATAAGCTTTAAAAAATAAAATTAGTGGTTCTGTGTAAAGCTTGAACTAACCATGATCAATAAGCGGTTTCACCAGTTTGCCTTCACAAAAATAGGTAGAAGTAGTTCTTGACTTTCAACCATCACAGAAATCAAAATTTCTGTTGCTAGGTGAGACAATTGTTAAATGAATTTTCCCCATTTGTCCCCATGACTTTTCTTGCCACACTTGTTAAATGAATCACTGCAGTTGTTAAGTTAGTAACATGGTTATTAAGTGAATTTGGCTTCCCTGTTGACTTTGCTTGTCATAAAGTCATAAAAAGTGGTCACATGACCCTGGGACACTATAACCGTTATAAATACAAGCCAGTTGCCAAGCACCCAATATTTTTTTTTTGTAAAAGTTTTATTGATTTTAACGACAGACAAAAAACATGTAAGACATAAAACATAGCATAAAAAGATCATTCTTCATAAATTTACAGTGTATTGGTTGGTTTACCACTCCCTTTTGTGCATCCATTTCATAATCATCAAAATAATTATATTACATAATAACTCACATTATCAATCATCAATAAACTATCCCAATATCATTATTAAACAATCATTTGACTATAATTTTACTAATTCATACTTAAGCGAGATAATTATAATTAAGTTAAATTATTTTATAACAAATCATAGAATCATACCAAATCTATCAATAAAATATTCTTAAAAATTATCAAAACCAAGAAAAAATTATATATTCATTATTTCCTAAATTTCTAAATATTCTATTATTATATTGTATTATCTAACCATTGATAAAAAAGATCCCAAACTTCATAAAATTGTTTATCTTCTTGTTCTCTAATTTCAAATGTCAATCTACTCATTTCAGCACATTCCAATATTTTCTTAATAATTTCTTCCTCTAATGGTATTTTCTCACTCTTCCAATGTTTAGCAAATACAATTCTAGCTGCTGTTAATACATTTACAATCAAATACTTTAAATTTTTATTATACATATCAGGTACGATTCCCAATAAAAAAATCTCTGGTTTCAAATCTATCTGTTTTTTTGTCATTTTTTCCCATCACATGTGGATTCTAGTCCAGTATTTTCTAGCATCCGCACAAGTCCACCACATATGGTAATATGAGCCAGGTATCTGATGACATTTCCAGCACTTTTCAGATTTATTCTTGCTATTCTTGCTATTCTTGTCGGGGGAAAGTGCCACCTGTAAAACATCTTATACAAATTTTCTTTATATGCTGTTGACATTGTCATTTTATAATTTTGTGACCACAATTTTTGCCATTTCTCTAAATCAATCCCATATCCAAAATTCTTCCCCCAAGCAATCATTGTTTCTTTAACTTGTTCTTCCTCTAATTTAATTTCCAACAAATAACTATATAGTTTTTTATCACTTTTTCATCAGTACCTGTCAAAATCCTATCTAAATCAGTCAATTTATCATAAAATCCTTCTATTTTAGAATCTTTAAGATACCTTGCATGTATTTGCGTATATGAAAACCAATTCATCTTTATACCTTGTTCTTCTAAATTTTGCATCGATTTAAGTTCACCCTTTTCATCCAATATTTCCCCATATCTAACTGTTTGTTCCTTCTTATAAGTTATAGGATACGAAAAAGCTTCAATAGTTGATAACCAAACTGGAATTTTCAAATAACATTGTTTCTTAATTTTCTCCTAATTCAACCAAAACGATTCCCATATATAATGCCTTCTAAAATAACCCTGTGATTTAGTTCCCTTATACCATAAAAAAGCATGCCAACCCAATAATAAATCATGACCTTCTAATGTCAACAATCTAGTCTTTCTTAACGTTATCCATTCTTTAACCCACATTAAGTTTGCAGCTTGATAATATAACTCCCAAGTAGGAAGGCCAAATCCTCCTCTAATTCTAGCATCCTGTAAAGGTGAGACAATTGTTAAATGAATTTTCCCCATTTGTCCCCATGACTTTTCTTGCCACACTTGTTAAGTGAATCACTGCAGTTGTTAAGTTAGTAACAGGGTTGTTAAGTGAATCTGGCTTCCCTGTTGACTTTGCTTGTCATAAAGTCATAAAAAGTGGTCACATGACCCTGGGACACTATAACCGTTATAAATACAAGCCAGTTGCCAAGCATCCAAATTTTGATCATGTAATCATGACATGCTGCAACAGTCATAAGTGTGAAAAATAGTCATTAGTCACTTTTTTCAGTGCTCTTATAACTTTGAACAGTCACTAAACAAAAAGTTGTAAGTTTATTTGTTTGTTTATTTATTTTATTTGTCAAGCGATTATAAGATAAGATTATAAGTATCAACATAGTTATGAATATATGAAATGGATACATATAAGAAAAATAAGAAGAATCAATAGGGCAGGGACAGTAGGCACATTGGTGCGCTTATGCACTCCTCCCACAGACCTCTTAGGAAAGGGGTGAGGTCAATAGTAGACAGTCTAAGGTTAAAGTTTTTGGGGCTTGGGGAAGAAACCACAGAGTCAGGTAGAGTATTCCAGACACTGACCACTCTGTTGCTGAAGTCGTATTTCCTGCAATCAAATTTGGTGTGATTAACCTTGAGTTTGTATCTATTGTGTGCTCTTGTATTGTTATGATTGAAGCTGAAGTATTAACAGGTAGGACATTTCAATGTATGATTTTATATACTATACTTAGATCAGACCGAAGATATTGTAATTCAAGGTTTTCTAGGTCTAGAATTTCAAGTCTGGTGGCATAAGGTATTCTACAATGAGTAGAGGAGTGGAGAACTCTTCTTGTGAAATATTTCTGGACTTTCTCAACTGTATTAATATCAGATACGTAATGCGGGTTCCAGACTGATGAGCTGCATTCAAGTATTGGTCTAGCAAATGTTTTGTATGCTCTAGTTAGTAGTGTGATATTAGCAGAGAAAAAGCTACGCAGGATTAGGTTAACAACTCTTAATGCCTTTTTGGCTATGTAGTTACAGTGTGATGATACCCAATCAAGCAGCCATTTTATGAATGATCTTCTTTCAGCTATTTTCAGCCATTTTGTAACTCAAAATTATAATTGGCTCTTATGTCTTCAGTAGATGTAATATTACTAGTAGCTAAAAATCCAAAAGACATAAATTACATTCAAGCTGCTTTGAATCCAGAATTTGTTTTATTTTATTAAATGCAGACATCGAGTTGACAGTTGTTTCCTACACATCCTAAGATTTCTTCATTCATGCAACCTGAATTAGATGAGAAAGCTGATTTGTTGCTTATTGAATATTATCATTATTTGAGTATTAGACATACATGGTAATTTATTGCAAATTACTTATATAGTACATCGCTGGTAGGTCCTGATCTATCCTAAGTTCATTCTTTTTCATCTCAAGTCTATCTTGTCCATCATTTCCTTTCCATGATCATAAATATTGTTGCACTGAAAAAGCCCCTTATCACTAAGCTAGTAATTTACTTGCAATGGAAGGAGGAAATGGCAATCCTTTCTGTCCTGGTTAAAATTCTGGCAACATTATATGATGGTCATAGGGTGATTTTTGGTGCACTTGAGATTGCTGAAGATTCTCTGAAGCTCGTTCCCCCATCTGACCCAGCTTGTCCCCCACTTGCAGGTTATAATTAATATTTTTTTGAAAATCACTCAACCTTTCCTTATTTTCCCCTAACCATTTTTAGCCATATAACAACTCAAAAAGAAAAAAAAAGAAAAAAAAAGAATGAAGAGCTTTCAAGAACTCCCTCAGGTTGACAAGATCTTGCCTAGGATTATATCACAAGTTCATGTGGGACTCATACCTACCTAAAAAAAATGCTCATGCCCCAAGTTCTCCTGGTATCTTTGTCATAGCATAAGGTCTGGATTCACCATCATCCCTTAAAAAAAGACTTTGCTCCTTTGGGATATGTAATTGCGCACACACACACACACACACACACAAACACACACACACACCTTTAATCAAACTGCTCACAACTGAGCATCTACTTGTATTCTTTGCAACTGATATTGTAACTTACAACTAAGGTGACTATATAGTTTTCAAGACTAATAGTCATTCGTAGTATTATCTTCCACACATTTTGTTAGTAGAATCTCAGGACTAAATTCAAACTGGGCTATACTATGAAAAAAATGAGTATTTTTTGTATGTGTTTCCTAATATAATATTTTATCATGCACATTTCCTCCTAATAATCATTTGTTTTTGAAACTGCTACTTGCAGTATGATATTGAGTTGCAGAGTTTGTAAAAGCATGGCACAAACAAATTTATTGTAATTCTGCAAAGTATGAATTAGTTAGATTTCAGCTAAAATGTCAGCTAAATTACATTTCTGTATTTTCAACTATATTAAATTTCTTAACTTAGTACAAGCCACGAGATAATGATAATGATAAGCTGTTCTTGTTCAATGATAGGGTCTTTTTTAGAAAAAAAAAACCCACACATTTCTGATTTTCCAATCTGGAGGATCCATAGTTTGGGCTCATTAGATAATTATTTTCTACTGGTGAATGTTCCGCCATATGAATACACTTTTTTTCTTTACCCTTCCCCTTGAGAATAATAATTGTTTCCTCTTTATAGACAAATCCTCGCAGCAGCAAAAAGGGCTGATCAAGTTGGCCATTTTCTGTGGGTGGCTTCAGACACTTGGGGTTCCAAAATGACTCCAGTAATTCAACAAGAAGATGCTGCTGAGGGAGCAATCACCATCCTGCCTAAGCGGGCAACCATTGAAGGTAAACCCTACCTATTCTGTTGACCTCCATGTATAATGTATTTCTTCTCCTTACTGATGCTTTACATAAAGGTAACTTGTGCAAACTGAATCTGTACAAAGATATTTTTTTATACATCACAATCTTCATAAAACTAATATCAATGCAACCTGGCTGGTGATAAGCTGCCTCCATTCCAAATTCTGCTATTCCTACAAGTAGGGTTTTTTAAAAGCATTGTTTAAAAAAAAAAAAAGGCTTGAGAGGTTTGCAGTTGATGCTATGAATCACTTCTGATGACTAGAAATAGACAGCACAGTAGATATTTGAAGCATAGATGCTGTGCTGGGCAATGCAAAAGTTATATTTCACATAAGACACTAGTAAAGTTTGGAGTGCTGATGTAGACCCTTGATGAATGCAGAGTCATATATATCGCAACTCACAGCAGATTCTCTTGCAGTATTCAGGATTCTGTATGCAGATGTCTGTTTGTCAGGAGTTTTCCATTGTGTTGTTGGGTGCATCCCAAATCTGGTATGAAAGTAGTCATCTGGAATAGTTGGACTTCAACTCCTCTTGTATTTTCTCTGTTCTCTGTTTGTTTCTCTGCTACCCATCTCCCTTATAGGGTGCCTCTTTTGTTTTCAAGTACATGATTCTGTAGGACTACAGCTCCTATCTCAACACCATCTTTGCTACTTCATTGGTGGTGGTAGAGATGGGGGTAAGGATGCTTCTGAAAACAGTATATGCTTCCAGCTGGTCCATTTGTCTAGCTAAAGTGAACAGGCATCTTTATTAAGTAGCAGCAATATGGGAAGATGTTGGAGATAATAACCGTAGCAGTGGAATCATATTAGTTAGGAGGAGACAATGATAAATCATTTCTGTACTTTACCAAAAATGACAGGAGTAGATAATCTAAAGTGATTAATGACTTATTGCTTGATGATGAACCCCTCAGGTCAAATGATACTCAATAAGCTACTAAAGAACAACTGTGGAACTTTCACAGTACCAACCTTGTTTATGATATGAGCTAGATTAAAGACTTTGGAAATCTAAATACTGCTATTGCCATACAGGATGAGAAGATGCAAAAACAAAAATATAGGGGGACCATGTAACACAGGAAGCATGTGCATGGGAAAGGTCAATAAAATGAAAGATGAAATGAACTGACATTTTAGGCATCAGCGAATTGAAATAGAGTGAAGTTGGACCCTTTCAGTCAGAAGATCATACTATTCGCTACAGAGGACATAAAAAAAAAAAAAAAAGGATGGCTTTGCTTTCATGGGAAAGATATAGCAAAAATGGCATTAGAGTACAATGTAGTCAATGACCGAATAATATCAATTAGCCTTTGCAGACAACCCTTTAATATGATGGTTATCCAAGCTTATGCTCCAACCACTGATCCAAAAGAACAACAGCTTGATGATTTTTGTGCTCAAGTCCAATTTTGAAAGGTACAGAATGTGCAAGCAAGATATGTTCTTTGTGTATGAAAATTGAAATGCCAAAGTTCATTTTCATGGTGAAAATGAAATTGAATTGTGAAGCCCAAGAAAAAAAAAATGAAACATGATTATGACTTACCAGTTTTTGCCTATCCAAGGACTTCTTTCTAACTAATACAAACTTTAAGCAACCGAAGCATGCCTACATATAGTGGACATCACTAAAGAGATAACACAGAAATATAGTTGTCTATATTACTGATACAAACATATGAAAGCACTCAATTAAAATGCTAACATATCCAAGGGCAACTATGGAACAGATTATGAATTGTTCATGTGCAAATTCCAAGGTTAAAAAATATGACCATTCCATGATGAGCATATATCCATCATTTTTAAGTGGAAAATAAGAATCACTTTGAAATCCTGAATATCACTGAATAGAGACCCAGAGGAATTTTGGAGTGATGTCAAAAAGTTCTTAAAGATGAATGCAAAAAGATACTGCCAGAGAACAAAGAACAGAAGAGAGCAAACTGGATGTAAGAACAGATGGTGAAAATTGCACAGAATAACAAGCCCAAACCAGGAAAGACAAACATCCCAAGAAGGAATTTCATAAAGAATTTCACAAAGCTGATAGATCAGAGAAGAAGCAGTATATTGCAATGATATCTGTAAATACATTATAGCTGGAAAAAGACATGGAAAAACAAAATTTTCCAAAAGCTTTTGAACTCAGAGGCTGTTCCAGTCTCAAATTGATGCTAAAGGATATATAATATTGGATTCAAAGAAGATCAAAGATGGAAGGAGTATAATGACATTCTGTACAATAGGTATGTCAATATCCAAGTAACTTTGGAAGATATTTTCTATTTATAAGAACATGTACTTCTAGAAGATGAATAGAACATCACTCTGGTTATTACCTGGCCAGAAAGTTACAGGAACTAATGTACTGTATTATTTACAGAATAATATGTAAAGCAAGAAACAGAAGGGTGATCAGAAAGATTCTAACAATTCCAGCAAATCTGGAGAATGAAGAATAACACAGTATTCAACAGATTGGAAGAGGTCAACCTACATTCCAATATCAAAGAAAGAAGACTTAAACTATGCAGACTGTTGTACAAAATCCTTAATTTCACATGCTGGAAAAATAACATTTAGGATCATCCATTAGGGATTAGAGCCCTGCACAGAAAGAAAAATGCTAGATGTTCAAGCTGATTTTAGAAAAGGCCAAGGAACAAGGGTCATGAATCATGATGCATTATAGGTAATCAAAAAAGACAAAGAATACAAAACAGAAGTCAAATACTTCATTTATTAAAGAAACACATTTAATTGTGTTAACCATGTAAAGATAAGGAATGTTATGGTGGTAAAAGTTATCCCTCCCATACAAATTGATATTGCTATTATAATACAAAGAAGCACAGTCTGTTCCTCAAGTTGTTGTTTCATAAAATATAAAAGTTAATTTAGAACATAAAAAGAAGTGCAAGATCTATTTCACAGACAAAAGCCAGGAAAAGCACCAGGGCTAGACAAGATAACTCCTTCTTGCTTAAAAGTCTATGATAACCAATTGGCCCCCATCTTCACCCAAATCTTCAATAAATCACTAGAGATGTATTATGTTCCTTCTTGCTTCAAATGCTCTACTATCATCCCATGCCAAGAAAGCCCTCCATCAAGGAACTGAATGATTACAGACCAGTTGCTCTAACATCTGTAGTTATGAAAATCTTTGAAAGGCTTGTCCTGTCCCACCTGAAAACCATCACGGATCCACTGTTGGATCCCATGCGGTTTGCATCAGAGCAAATAGATCGACAGATGATGCTATTAATATGGCTCTGCACTACATCCTACAACATCTTGAATCTCCAAATACCTATGCAAGGGTCCTCTTTGTAGACTTCAATTCAGTATTCAATACCATCATTCCAGACATTCTTCTAACTAAATTAAACCAGCTAGCAGTACCTGAACACACTTGTAAGTTGATCATAACTTCCTAACAGACAGGAAGCAGCAGGTGAAGCTAGGCAGAATCACATCTGATACCTGTACAATTAGCACATGCCCCCCCCCCCAAGACAGTGTGCTTTCTCCACTTTTCTTCTCCCTATATACCAATGACTGCATCTCAAATAATCAATCTGTTAAAATACTGAACTTTGCAGATGACACAACAGTGATTGGTCTCATTCAAGACAATGACAAATCCGTATACAGGCAGGAGGTTGTACAACTTGCCTCATGGTGTAACTGAAACAATCTGGAACTGAACACACTCAAAACTGTAGAAATTGTGGTAGACTTTAGAAGACACCTTCCCATACTATCACCTCTTATAATACAAGACAACACAGTATCAACAGTATCAATATGACCTAAAATGGACACCTAACATCAAAAACATCATCAAAAAAGCACAACAAAGAATGTTCTTTCTGCGCCAACTCAGAAAGCTCAAATTGCGCCAGAAGCTGCTGATACAGTTCTACAGAGGAATTATTATGTCTGTCATCTGCACCTCTATAACTTCCTGGTTTGGTTCTGCAACTCAACAGAGCAGACACAGACTTCAGAGGATAATTAGGACTGCAGAAAAAAACAATTACTACCAACCTGCCTTCAGTTGAGGACCTGTATACTGCATGAGTCAAAAAGAGGGTTGTGAAAATATTTACAGATCCCTCACTTCCCAGACATAAACTGTTTCAACTCCTTCCCTCAAAACAATGCTATAGAGCATTGCACACCAGAACAACTAGACACAAGAACAGTTTTTTTTTCCCAAAAGCCATCACTCTGCTAAACAAATACTTCCCTCAGCACTGTCCAACTATTTACAAAGTCTGCACTACTATTACTATTAATCTTCTCATCACTCCTTATCACCCATCCCCTCCCACTTGTGACTGTATACTATAACTTTGTCACTTGTATCCTTACAATTTATATTGACTGTTTCCTAGTATGATTTGATTGCTTATTGTACCCTATGACTATTATTAAGTGTTGTACCTTATGATTATTGACTCTTGACGAATGTATCTTTTATGTACACTGAGAGTATTTGCACCAAGACAAATTCCTTGTGTGTTCAACTACACTTGGCCAATGAAGAATTCTATTCTAAATGCTGGTGCACAATGCATTTTTTTCTGTTCTACTCAATATAAATGCTGTAACAATACAGGGCAACCTTTCCACCATCTTGAACATGTAAAAGAAATGCTGGATTTATTGGTAAAAGATACCTCCCCTGTATTCACTACCAAACCTATGAGATTCTGCCTCCCCCCCCCCCCAATACCTGTGAATTGCTCAAAGAGGCCCTTGTAATAAAATATTCATAGCATGCTTGATTAATCCTAAGTGGCAACAGAAGTAAGAATCATGCATGGACCATGGTATCATAGAGCCATAGGACTAGAAAGAACCTTGGTGTCTTCTAGTTCAACACTTGGCCCAAGGCAGAAGTCTTTATACCATTCCAGACAAATGATTGTCCAATCTTTTTCTTCAAAACCTCCCGCTATGGAGGACCCACAACTTTGGGAGACAACTTATTCCAGTGATTGTTGTCAAGCTAAAGATGAATGGACTTGATTTCAGTAGTACAGAGTACATCTGAAGGGCTAGTTTCTGAAAAGATCATCTTGGAAAATGTCTATGTGGTTTATTTATAATATATTTATTTATAATAACCAATTTACATAAGCATCTGTCTCATATGACTCTGTGCAGCATACAAGAGAGTTAAAACAAATGATAAATACATTAAAAAGTATAAAACAAAACTAAATCAAATAAATAAGTTGCTAGCAAACTTGATGGTGAATAATCAGTCAATTACTACTGTTGCCCTTGCAATTGATCTGGTGCATATTTGAGCACATTAACAGTTTTGCATTCACATGGCTTCTTCAAACTCCTTGTTCACTTCTTGGAATAAGAAGTATGGGAAATGTAGCTTGTCATCTTTTTAAACATTCTGTTGGAACTGAAAGAAAAGCTGTCTGTATTTCTAGCTCTGCCAGAAAGGAAAGTAGTATATAAGACTCATAGGCTCATAGGCTTATTTCCATACTTCTGGAAATAAGAAAGGAAAGTAGTATATAAGACTCATAGGCTCATAGGCTTATTTCCATACTTCTGGAAATAAGTCATTGAGGTTTTATTATTTAATCATTAGAGGCTCTATAATAGAAAATCTCAGGTGTGCAAATCATTATTCCATTTCCTCTTCCATATGTTCAGAATGGCATAAATCATGAAATCAACTAGTTCTTATTTTCCCTAATAATTACTTTTTAAGACTTGTTTGAACATAAGGACTGTTAATCTCACAGCATCTTAATTCCAGAGGTTCATTGCTACTGCAAGGTGTTTTAATAGAGGTGGACTTTCTCACCATTCATTATAATATCTATATTTGCAAGACCTTCAGATAACAGATAATCAGAATTGGAAGGGATCTTGTAGGTCATCTAGTCTAACTCCCTGCCCAAGCAGGAGACCCTACACCATTTCTGACAAATGGCAGTCCAATCTCTTCTTGAAAGTCTCAAGTGATGGCACTCCCACAACTTCCAAGGGCAAGGTGTTCCATTGGTTGATTGTTCTCACTGTCAGAAAGTTTCTTCTTATTTCCAGGTTAAATCTCTCCTTGTTCAGTTTCCATCCATTATTCCTTGTCTGGCCTACAGGCACTTTAGAAAATAGCTTGACCCCTTCCTCTCTGTGGCAGCCCCTCAAATATTGGAAGACTGCTATCATGTCTCCCCTGGTCCTTCTCTTCACCAGACTAGCCAAGCCCATTTCCTGCAACCGTTCTTTATATGCCTTAGTCTCCACTCCCCTAATCATCCAGGTTGCTCTTCTCTGTACTTTTTCTAGAGTCTCAACATCCTTTTTATAATGTGGTGGCCAAAACTGGATGCAGTACTCTAGTTGTGGTCTTACTAAGGCTTTATAGAGTGGTATTAGTACCTCCCTGGATCTTGATCGTATCCCTCTGTTAATGCAATTTAGGATTGCATTAGCTTTTTTAGCTGCTGCTGCATACTGCTGGCTCATATTGAACTGGTTGATCCCTCTCACAGTTACTGCTGTTAAGCCTAGTTTCACCCAGTCTATATGTGTACTTTTGGTTTTTCTTGCCTAAGTGTAGGACTTTACTTTTCTCTCCATTGAATTTCATTTTGTTAGATATGGCCCAGTGTTCTAGTCTGTCAAGATCCATCTGGATCTTGAGCCTATCTTCTTGGGTGTTAGTTATTCCTGCCAGCTTAGTATCATCTGCAAATTTGGCAAGTTCCCCTTCTATTCCCTCACCTTCATTCCCAGGTAAACTACTATTAATGCTTGGGATCCTGAAAAGGAGATAGGAAGAAGTACAAAATATTTAAAGATGATATAGTTTATTAGAAATGGATATGTTCTTCTCAATATTATTAGGATTATCAGCTTTTCCAGCAAATGTTTGTTAAAATCTAGTTGTTTACATGAAATTTTATTCTGACTTGTTTTACAGTCAGTGGATAATGCTTTATGTAAAAGCCAGATCCCCAAAGAGTTCTAGTGCTCACAACAACCTTTACAACAACCATCTGGTTAGAAATGCAAATATCTCTCACACTCAAATATATCTGGTGATAAGAAGGGAATAAATAATCACCATAATATATAAAGAAAACATAGAACAATGAAAATCAACTGCAGACAGAGCTGGGCAATAAAGAAAATGAATCCACATTATAACAGAACAATGTGGATACAATTGAAGGACTCTAAATTCTTAGCCAAAGAATATTATTATGTTTTGTCCCTTACAATTAGGCTTTTTTCTGTTATTTTCTTTCCCTTGTTTTCCATCTGTAACTGAAGTATAATAGTCCAGGAATTAAATGATGTGAAATTATCAGATAACATCATTTTCATGTTTTCCTTCAAAATATTGCGACACTCCCATCCTCTCCTCCTTTCAAAACTAGAGAAACAGACTATTGTACACATTCTATGGCTTGGTTTTCATGTGTTAGCCGGCACAAGCATGAGTTAAAGTTTCCAGCAGCTAGTCCTGATAAGTTCTCAGTTTTATCATTGTTGTTAACTAACATCCATCATTCCATTCCTAAACATTTAGGGAAAATGATGGTATGGAATCTACTTTAATGGGCTTGGGCTGACTTGTGAGTTTCAAAGGATAAGAGAAGAGTTTTGTTCTTGGATAAACTTTAGAAATTTAATTAGTCAATTAATTCACTTTTTCTTGCAGCTCAACTGCATGAAAAACTCAACTGCCTGTCTATTGCATCCATTTAACTCCTATGGTACCAGTCTGTCCATCCATCCATCCATCTGAAACAAGATCAGATACATTTTCTCAATACTGACTTTTTCTTGTTTTATCTACAGACAAAGTTCAGGATTTGCTTAAATTGGAGATAAGCTGTAGGTTCCTAATGTGGACCATGGGAATCTTTGTGTTTCATGAACTGCTCATTTCTTGGTGCCAACCTCTTTTGTAACTGTTTGGACATTATACATCCAATATCACTACAACAGTGATAGTTATTGATAATTATTTGACACTTTGTCATAAGAACCTCAGGATTCATATGTTAATTAGGAGGTTTCAGTCACATGTGTTTATTAAGTCACACCGCTCATTTTACCTATCTCAACCTCATTGAAGGAAGATTTGCAGAATCATGAATGAAGCTGCCATATTTTCTGTTTTATCATTAAACTGTACATCAAATTGAAAGGAGTAGGGATATTTTAAGATCATATTTGTATATCCAGTTACTCCCAAGACAGTGTATATCTATATTAGAAGGCAGATAAACCTGTAGTAAAAATTGTGAGTCTCCATGAGTTGAAGTCAAATGATGAGTGTTAAATCCAATGATGGAAACCTTTTTAAAAATTCTTATTGCAATGCTGTACAAGTTGCAATTTTAATGTTTTTAAAAAACTATTATGGCGTTTTTGTTTATATGACAACTTGTTTTATACTTCAAGTTTTATTTCATCATTTTTCTTGATAATGAACTTTTTTGTGATTTTACAAGACAAAGAGTGCTAAAATGAGTGACTAAAAATAAATGGCATGCATTCCATAGAGATTGATCCTTTTTACCCTCAGAAAACTATTTAGTATCAGTAAATAAAACATAACTAAGTGTCAGCCTTGGAAGCCATATTAGAACCAGAAGCTTCCACGCTGCCAGATTCCTGTGCCTGGGAAATTGGGAGGGGGGATTTCATAGAGTCAATGTAGTTAGACATAATAGCATTCTTCTTTTTAGTCAAGGTCATGTCATCCCGCACCTGGTTGAGGAGTAGTTAGGATGAGTGATGATTGGGCCATGTGATGGACTAAGGATTGCAGGGGATGGGTTTTTGATTTTCAATTATTGAGGGAAAACCCAGAATTCTCAGATTTGGGTTTTCCCAGATGTGCCAGTATGACAACTCTATTAAAATGGAACTTTGAGAAAATGTCTGTCTCTGAGTTTTGGTGTTGGAGTTGGTTTTTCTGGAATGCTGACACTAAGCAGTTAGAACAGAAAATAATAATTTCCAATGAAAATAAATACAAATTTTCAAAGTGTTTATTTATTTAAAATATAAGACCAGCATGCCTTATTGTTAAATGTGGGATTTTTTCCAGGCCTCTTTTGTTCATACTTGAAAAGAGAAAAATCTGAGAGTTGCATTAAAAGTGATATTTCCAAATTAAAACTCTTTACTTTGGTTTTTCTGGATTCTATTGAAAATTTTCTAATCTGCTATATAGAATGATTATTACACTACAGAATTTGTAAGCAAAGCTATCAAGCTTGGAATTGTCTTGAGACTGGTGGATATGAAAGATGACGTTTCTTTCAAATTAAGCTCAAATCTTGGAAACTTTGTGGATATATCCAGATTGTCACCTTTCCAAGAATATGAAAGTGGTGTGTGTCATTGCTTTCTTCTGTTTTTTTTCCTTGACTTATATACTCTAGTCTACAGTCCTAGCTTGTTTTAGAGTTATCTCATGTAAGTTGTGATCATCATGGATGGAAGCTGAACAAGGAGAGATTTAACCTGGAAATAAGGAGAAACTTTCTGACAGTGAGAACTATCAACCAATGGAACACCTTGCCCTCGGAAGTTGTGGGAGTGCCATTACTTGAGACTTTCAAGAAGAGATTGGACTCCCATTTGTCAGAAATGGTATAGGGTCTCCTGCTTGGGCGGGGAGTTGGACTAGATGACCTACATGGTCCCTTCCAACTCTGTTTATCTGTTATCTGTTATCTTGAACTGATTAGTTTTTTTGAGATAAGCTAAAACAAATTAGGTTGTATCACTGTAAGCCATCCAGAATCACTGGTTGCTTTAGGTAGCGATAGAAAATAATAAAGAAATAGATCATCCAGCTGAGACTATACTTTGGGATTTTGATGGAAGGTAACGTTATGAATGAAGGGAAATAGATACATCCCAGATAAATGTTGCAGGATCCAATCTGGATTGGTCACGGGGACCAGAAGTTTAGTCTTCTGAGGTTTTGGACTTACACTGGAGTCCAACCTCAGGGAACTTCTCTTTCACCAGACACATTCAGAGAAGTTCCCTGAAGGTGGGCTTCAGCATGAGTCTGAATGCTCAGAAGACTAAACCTCTGGTCCCAGTGACTGACCTAAAGTGGATTCAGAAATTAACATTTGTGGTAATTAAAATCTCACATTATTGAAGTATCCATAGTTCCAAATGCATTCAAATAATAGTAAAGAAATGTTGTGGTCCAATAATGTTGTATTAGTTATTTGGAAAGAATTCCATTAGCATATAACAAGTGACATGCTGGTGAAACATATTTGTCATTGTCTAAAAGACTGATGATCAGTTTCGGCCTCACATGACTTTATATGAGTCTTAACATAGCCCGGTCTTGTCTGATGTAATTATTTGACAGAAACAAGGAGACTGCACAATAATCAGTTTATATGGCATTCTGTTTAAAAGCTCTGTTTAATCAGAGCTACTTAGTATTGATAAGCAATAAACTGTCTGTACCCATATTTAACCAACAAAAATCAATACAACTATCTGCATTTTCTCCAGATGGTTTTACCAAATCTTATTTAGGGGCAGGAAGAAAATTGTAAAAATAATTTTATGAGTAAGTGATACAACAGTTTACCTCCCCTCTTTTGTGTGGTGTGTATATGTGTGTACTCAACAAAATCTCTAAATAACTTTAAAAAAAAAACATACTTTAAGGAATCACAGATTAATCCTGCAAAGAGGATGTTGCACATGGTAGAATGCATATGTCTGTGTAAGCTTGTGTGTATTGGTACCGAGAATCAGTCTATGTATGTTAGTATAGTTTTCCCAGAGATTAAGAAAATGTGCTGAAGTTTTAGTTATAAGACACTGAAGGTAATTAGAAATTCTTTTCCCATTTTAGTTTTATATTAGAGGTCAGCAATGGGATGCTATAGAATGTGTGCAGTGCATCCATAACCTCTTTCTATTCTTCCACATGTAAACTGAGAATAAAAGGAATAAAAACATAATTTTAAACAATGGTTGAAATCTTGCAAATAATCACAGGATGTTGATGTTCTCAAGAGATTTTAGAAATTTTAGCTGGCAATACACAGTTTCATTGCTCTGCATGGCACTATAGGAGAGATTGAAGAAGTTACTTGAACTGATTCTGATGATGACAGGTTGAAGGAGATCAATGCAATTACACAAGAAGGAGGTTGACAATCTTTGTCACTTCCCAATGCTCAGACATCCAAGTATTTGCAAGACTGTCTTCTACCTGGGGATACTTCTGTGATATGAGGGAGGCCAAAGACTGGAGATTCCCCTGCCCCCCAGTTCTGTATCTGATACTTTGGAACATTATCATTATTTGGAAAAAAATATTAACAAAGGAGTCTAGTTTCTAAGGGAACTTAAAGGGACTTTCTTAATATTCTTCTAGAAGAGAGATAAAGACAGTACTCTTCCAGAAGGTGTTGGCTAGTTAATCTTAATAATCAGTTAATATTTCAATGTTATTTTTTGAATTGAATGATATACTTTTGAGGGATCATGCTTATTTTATTTTTTTTTGCTTTTTTAAAAAAAGAAAAATAACAGGATGTTTTCACTATTCTTTTTGTAGCATGAATGTTTTATTTTTAAATTTTAAACTATTAAGAACGCTTGGCAGATTTAGAAGTATATAAATAAAATATTTTGGAAACTATATTTTATAGAGATGTATTCCTCCATCAGTTTAAGTCAAATTGAGAGGCAGAGATCACTCTTAAATTATTTAATGAATGTCATGGTTGAGGGTGGAATTGAATGTGGATCTCTTCAGTCATACTCCTCCATGTTCTTAGCCACTACTCAGGCTATTAGAGTGCCACTTTGACTGCTTACTCCCCAGTATTTATCTCCCCCTCTCTCTCCCATAACACAGGATTTCTTTATCATGTTTGTTTCATTTTCAAAAGCTTTGGGTTTAAATTTATCATCTACATCTACAGTAAGTAACAACCACACATGTGCAAATATGTATGTCTGTTACATTTCATCAGTTTCTATCTGCATGTATTCCTTCCTCTGTTGAGGCATTTCAGCCCTACACATTCTTGTATGTACAGCATTTGAGTTCAGTGAGGTTTGCTATTAGTTATCACTGATAAATTCCCTATCCTAGGGTGTAATTCTTCTTGGTTTTAAGCAGTTTGACCTTTTAGCTTTTTCTTTTTTCAAAAAGCAGTGGAGCTCAAGTGTCTCTCTCTGAAATTGTCAATAAGACCATTAATCCTATAGCAGTTGGTAAAAGAAAAGGAAGGTTTTTGTCTCTCTTACATTTTTGCTCATGATAACAATCAACTAAAAACTGGGTATTCAGTTTCATTAATTGATGCTTCTGTGTCTCATGGTGTTAAGTCTGGAGCATGGGTGCGAATAACAGAGACGAGCCAGTAGAAACAATGAACTTCAAACTCTTGATTTACATGGTGTGACAGCTCAAATTGGATGGCTGCTATAGCCTTCCTTATATAGGCAACTTATTAACTATTCAACCAATAGCAATCCGGGAGCGCTAGCTCCGTTAACCAATGAGAATGGCCTGTTAATGGCCAATCAGATTCTCCTGAATGGACCAATCCGATCGTGCCATTAACAGCCAATCAGAAGTGCAGGGCCAGAACCCTGCACTTGACTTCAAGCTCAAGATAACTTTATTTAGCTTTTATTCATTCACAACACCCCTTTACCCCGGCTTCTGCTTACGGGGTGCGGTCACATAGTCCTTGAGGTAGGACGGTTGTTTTATTAGTCTTTTTGATTTTCGCTGTGCACCTGGCATTTGGCTGCACTCTTGTTGAGGTAGATCATTGTTTGGCGAAAGGGGTGCTTCTGGTTCAGAGTTCGCGTTTCCGTTGTCACCAATATCTTTGGTAACTCCCTGAGGTGAACTCACACCCATCCCTGGTTCCTGTTCCTGCATTTCTGTTCCACTATCATTCCCTTCGAAAAGATTTTCCTCTAGTTGAAATTCGTCTTCCTCTGTATCTCCCCCCCCCTCAGTTTGGTTATTAGGGAGTTTGGAATGGCGTGACTGCAGCCGCGATCGTAGTTGATTGATATGGTGCTTCCAAAGTCTATTGTCAGGGCACTGTACAAGGTATGATCTTGGGCCGGTTATGCGGATTACCGTCGCTTCTACCCACAGCGGATCACCCGATAAGTTTTTAGCGAACACTAAATCACCTACCTGGAAGGTATGGCATCGGTCGCTGGATCCGAGTGGTTTTTCCGGTTCGTAGGCTGGGTGTAACCAGTCAAGGTGGGAGCGGAGCTTCCGTCCCATTAGCAGCTCGGCGGGAGTTTTGTTGGTGACGCTGTGAGGTGTGATGTGCTGCAGGAAAAGGATTCGGTTGATTTTCTCATCGATGTTATCGTAGTCTATTTTTTGTAGGGTTTTCTTGACAAATTGTACCATGCGCTCAGCCCTACCATTGGCCGCAGGGTGCACAGGCAAAGTGAGTGCATGTCGGATACCATGGTCAGCCAGGTACTGTTCAAAAAACAGCACAGTAAATTGGGGCCCGTTGTCGGATATCACAATGTCTGGTAATCCGTGGGTTGCAAACAGTCTTTCCAGTCTTTTGATGACTGCTTTGGTGGTCGTGTTCCTCATTCAGTGAATCTCGAGCCAATTCAAGTAGGCATCGACGGTTAACAAGAATGTGTGGCCTTTGGTTGGCCCTGCAAAATCTAGATGGATACGGGACCAGGGTCCCCGCAGTGTCTCCCATTTGGTTGGGGTTGCCTTTGGTGGAACATTGCTTACTTCTTGGCATCTCTGGCAAGTTTTGACCCATGATTCGATTTGTCTGTTGATGCCTGGCCACCACACATAGCTACGTGCAAGGCCCTTCATTCGCACGATGGCCATGCCAGGGTGGCCATCGTGCAAGGTTCTTAGTAGTGATTATCCCCAGCAACGGTTTGTGGTCAGTCGCTATAGTAAAAGCCCGGCCGTACACATACTCATGGAATCTTTTAACAGCTGATACAATTGCCAGGGCTTCTTTATCGATCTGGCTATAATTTCGCTCGGTTTTCGAGAGTGTTTTTGAAAAATAAGCAACAGGGGCCTCGCTACCGTTAGGCAATACATGGCTCAAAATGGTGCCCACTCCGAAAGGCGATGCATCACATGTGATATTTAACGGTAAGGTTTCATTGTACTGTATTAGTACAGCGTCAGAAGTCAGTAGTTTTTTCACATTACGGAACGCCTGCTCTTCTTTGTGGCCCCATACCCAAATTGCTTTTTTATCTAATAGAGGATGTAAAGGTTCAGTGACAGTCACCTTGTGCAGCAAGAATACATTATAGAAATTGATGAGGCCTAAAAACGCCTGGAGGTCGGTCTTGTTCCAGGGTCTGGGAGTGTTTTTTATTGCTTTCAATTTGCTATCAATAGGGTGAATACCCTGACTGTCAATTAAGTACCCTAAGAATTCAACACGATCTGTACACAGTTTGCACTTATTTTTTTTAACTTTCAGGCCTGCTTCCTGGAATTTTCGTAAAACCAGTCTTAAATGCTCCCGTAAGATTTTTGGAGTGGGGGCAGCAATGAGCACATCATCAAAATAGGGGACAACACCCTTGATCCCCTGCAATAGTCTCTCCATTAGGCTCTGAAAGATCCCTGGGGAGACACTGACTCCGAATTGAAGCCGCGTACACTTAAAGGCACCTCGGTGTGTTACGATAGTCTGTGCCTGTGCCGTTTTTTCATCAACCGGCAGTTGCTGATAAGCCTGAGCTAAGTCTAGTTTAGCAAAGACTTTTCTGCCCCCCAGGGAATGGAGGAGGTGTTGCACCACCAGCACCGGATATGGATTTTGTTGCAGGGCGTGGTTTAGGGTGGCTCGGTAGTCCCCACAAATTCTAATGGAGCCGTCCGGCTTAATTGGTGTCACGATTGGTGTTTCCCATGGGGAGTGATTGGTTGGCTTTAACACTCCCTGGGCTATCAACTTATCAAGCTGTTCGTCGATTTTCGGCTTTAGGGCAAATGGAACTCGACGAGGCTTAAGGCGGATGGGAGCTATTTTTGGATTAAGGCTAAAGGATATCGGGGTCCCCTTGTGCCTGCCTAGCTTTTCCGCGAAGATGTCCTTGAATTCGTGGGCGAGGTCCTCCTCCCAGTCACTGCCGCTGATTCGGTTAATGCCTGCTACTTCAATGCCGAGTGGTGCGAATCATTGTAGGCCTAACAGGCTAGGCTGGTGCTTGTCGATCACCGTCAAAGGTAAGTATGCTGTGTGGTTCTTGAACGAAACCCGGACTTGACTGGATCCTACGACTGGAATCCGGTTCCCCTGGTAGTCTTTTAGCACGAGCCTTTGGAATTGAAGGTCTTGGCACTGGATAGTAGGGATGAGTTGCTTGAGGGTCTTCCAGCAGACCATTGAAAGAGACGATCCTGAGTCAACTTCCATTTGGCAAGGCTGATTTTTGATGTCCACTTTAACTCAAATTTTCTTGGCATCCAATGAAGAGGCGTGACCGATAGTGATTGTTTGGTGAGCCTCTTCTTGCCTCGTTAGGCGATTCACGGATCGGTTTCCTTAAGAGTGGTTTGCTGGTTCTTGCCTTACAGGATGGTTTCCTATTGATTGGCAAAGGTTGGCCCCCTTCGAGGTCTGACTGGGCCTGAGGAGACTTCTGCAGACCCGTCCGATATGGCCTCATTTTCCGCACTCATGGCAGAGCGCGTCGTGGAATTTGCAATCAGAGTGGTAATGGTTGGCCCTGCAGCCAGCGCACAGTTGCTGGGACTTTGGGTAACGGTCCCGATCAGACCGCAGTCGATGGACCTCTTCTTCGTCGCTGTCTGATGACGAAGAGAGGTCCTCATGGTGGGCCATCGAAAGCTGTCCTTCTGACTTAGGTGAAAGTTCACTGGCTGGTTGGTGTGTCGGAGCACAATTTTGGCATAGTTGAGCAGCCGACTTTTTGGTCGCTTCCGCTGCCGTAGCCTCAGTGATGGCATCGGCAAGGCTAATGTCGCCCTTAGCCATTATTTTGCTCTGCATGTTTAGAGCATCTAATCCTAGAACTACTCGGTCTCTCAAAGCCTCTTCTAGGTCAGCGAAATCGCAGAGGCCTCCCAAGTTTTGGAGGTCCGCAATGAAATCGGCAACGCTTTCTCCTTTACGCTGGTTTCTTTGGTAGAACTCGTGCCATCTTACGAGTGTTGGAACGGTCGGTGCATAGTAGGCCCTTAGTAGCAGTTTGAGGATGTCCCAGTCCATGGCCTTCACTTCGGCCAGTTTTGCTAGCACCTTGGCCATCTTGAATACGGTCGGCCCGCAGTACGTCAGGAATACTGCCCATTTCTTCCCAGTTGTGGCATCCTTCAGATTATTTGTTTCCAAAAACATTTTGAAACAGTCCATGTAGGACTCCCAGTCCTCTTGCGCTGGGTCGAATGGAGCGGGTGGTACTACGCTGCCGGACATGGTTCCACCATTGTGCATTTCAGCCACGTGCTTGGTTGTCTTCGTTGTTGTTTTAGTTGGCTCTGACGTCATCCAATCCCATCCTCGTCGCCAGTGTTAAGTCTGGAGCATGGGTGCGAATAACAGAGACGAGCCGGTAGAAACAGTGAACTTCAAACTCTTTATTTACATGGTGTGACAGCTCAAACTGGATGGCTGCTATAGCCTTCCTTATATAGGCAACTTATTAACTATTCAACCAATAGCAATCCGGGAGCGCTAGCTCCGTTAACCAATGAGAATGGCCTGTTAATGGCCAATCAGATTCTCCTGAACGGACCAATCCGATCTTGCCATTAACAGCCAATCAGAAGTGCAGGGCCAGAACCCTGCACTTGACTTCAAGCTCAAGATAACTTTATTTAGCTTTTATTCATTCACAACACATGGGACCAGTGAAAGGGGAGAACACAGTTAGCTTTTCTCTCTTTCTCTTTCTCTGTTTCTCTCACTCCTCCCTCCCTCTCTCCCTCTCCCTCCTTCCCCCTTTCCCCCTACCTTCATTCCTCTTTCTTTCTGCCCCCTTGTCCTCTTTTCCTCTCTCCCCCTTCCCTTCCTCCCCCCACCCAGCCTCTCTCTGTTTATATATTTTTTTCTCTCTCTCTGCCAGGCCTCAGATTTGATCTGACTGTACAGACCTTGCTTCTGCCATTCCTCTTTAATGTAGGTCTTTCCTTGCAAATTCCTCTAATCTAAACAGGAAGGTTGTCATGCACTCAGTTGATTGACTCAGGTAGAAAAGTAACAGCTTCTGTAAGCAGGTATCTTCCTTCTCTGCAATATAACAATACTGTATGCTACAGAGGATGTATCTACGTTATGAGACCACTCTGAGTGCTCATGCAAACAGAAAGTTACCATCAAATTAATTATTCAATAATTAATATTGAATTCAGTAATATTAATTATTTAAAATCCTGCTTGTTACATTTTAAGCCTAAAAAGCAAAGCACTGGGATACGTTAGGTAACAGTTTGCCAGAATGTAACCTTCCGATTATCAGCAATGGAGGGCCTACTGAAAATCCCTTCCTTTCTCAGAAATGAATCAGAAGAAAAGGATGTAGCTCATAGGTTGCCATTCAGGTCAAATGTGCTTTTTCAAAAGGCAACTGGGCAACTGGGGGAAGAAGCTTCTTGGGTGAGAAGTGAAATGTTTTCAAGAAAAGACAAAGTCCAGTTGCTTTTTGAAAAAGTAGCTTTGGAACAACTGTGACCTGAATGATTGAGAATCTTCATGGATATTTAGCTCATAGGAATGGATGAGACAGCAGCCTTTTCTATAGTAGCCTCATACTGCTTCGTTGGGTTGAGAGGGATCAGCAAGGTATGTTGGGAATTTAATCCATTAGCATACTGACAATGGCAATTCATATTGCATGGAAACAGGCAGTGGCAAAACCATCCTTATATTTAACACAGAAAACCACATAGAATGATTGGCAATGTTGGATGCTGGGTCCCATAGATTAGATGGTATTAAACATGCTACTTTCAGAATACCAATAGTGCTTATGATGCAGTGACATTAAAATTTGGAGGCATCTAGTCGCAAATGTTGTCATGCAGGGAAAGAAAATCAGAAGATGCATTGAGAACATGAAATGTAGCAAGCATGAACACAAGAAAGCTCAACCCAGTGAAAGATGAAATGAACTGATTACACATTGATCTCTTAGGCATCAGCAAATTAAAATGGACCGGAAATAGTTCTGAAAATCATAATATTTACTATTCAGGACATGAAAAATGAAGGAACAGCATGGCTTTCATAGACAAGGCTACAGTAAAGAAAATACTTCTGTTTGTTCATTCAGTAACTGAATAATATTTATCCAAGCTTGTGCTCCAAATACCGACCCAAAAGAAGAGAAGGGTGACATATTTTAGGTAAAGTTCAATATGAAATTGACATAACATGAAAGAAAGATGCACTGCTTGTGTTTGGGGACTAGAATACCAAAGGTTGTAAATATTAAGGGGGGAAATGCAGTTTCCTAGACGGTATGGCCTGGGAAACAAAATTCAATGTTTTATATGAGTGGTTTTTATTCAATTTATAAAACCACTCAGAAGGGTGGCGGATGCTAGTGGCTATTCAAATTCATTTAATAAATAAAAGAAAATAAATAAAATAAGGCAGGAGAACATTTTATCAGTTGCTGCCTATTCAGTGATTTATTAATTGTTATTCACATCTTAGTTACCTCCCTACACTACTGCAGCATGTACTACATAGGACAGTTTTTAATGGCCATTGGGAATCTGTAGCTCTATCAAAATGCAGCATTATGTGTACTTATGCTACAGCCTTGTGATACTGTAAGCTGTATTAGTTGCCAATAGTAATTTACTAACCCATTTCTGGTGGATTCAAGGTGCTGGCTACCACTTAACGCTAACTATAAAACCTGTTTATATGAGGGACTAACATTATGTCTTGTAAAATCTGACAGAGTGAGTATGCTTTATATCTCATTAATTAAGCAGTGTTATTTTGTAGGACTTAAGAAATACACTTTCTCTATTGTAACAACTGTTCTCTGAAATAGTATCACCCTATAGTTTGGACATGCTTCTTTCTTTCTTTCTTTCTTTCTTTCTTTCTTTCTTTCTTTCTTTCTTTCTTTCTTTCTTTCTTTCTTTCTTTCTTTCTTTCTTTCTTTCTTTTCTTTCTTTCTTTCTTTCTTTCTTTCTTTCTTTCTCTCTCTCTCTCTCTCCCTCCCTCCCTCCCTCCCTCCTTCCTTCCCTCCTTCCTTCCTTTTATGAATTTTTACCTAAACTCTGAAATAGTTTGATCATGTGCCTATTCATGCATTTTGCTACTTGGATTATGCAATAATATTTCTGGTTCTCTGTTGTTGTTTTACTTAGATTTGATTGTATGCCACCCAAGGGTGGGATTCAAATTTCTTAACAACCAGTTCTGTGGATGTGGCCTAATTTTTTGGGTGTGGCTTGGTGGTCATGTGACTGGCTGGGCATGGCTTGTATGTAAATATTATAAATATTTATTATAAATATTGATTTTGTTTTTTAATAAAAAAGAGCAACTTTTACCCAAAATCAGGCAAAGCAGGCAGGTAGATTGCGTTGCTCACAGAATCACAGATTCACTTAGAGATCTGGGTTTCTGCCATCAGCTATATGAATCTGCACTGCTTCAGTCCTAAGGAAGGTTCTGCTTAAAAGCAGAGCTGAAGATCTAAAGATTAACTAGAAAGCAAGAAATCCAATGATTTCCTGCTTTCTAGCTAATCTAAATCTCCCGGCACAGCAGAACAGCTGATGGTCAAAAAAAAAAAAAAAAAGGAAAAATAGCAACTTAGCAGGCAAGTTTTCCAGGTAAGGAGTGAGTGGGTGGGGAGGGTTCCCACAGGCTATGTGGGTGGCACAGCCTTGTGTTCCCGCAAGCAGCCTGTATTATTTGCCTTGGGGGGGGGGGTGTTCTGGAGGTGACATTTTTCTGTGGACCACCAAAATTTTCTTGAGAACCAGTGGGCGCAGTCCTTCTTAACAAGCTCCAAACTGTTGCTGCTGCTGCAAGCCATGAATGCAGGCTAGAAGCAGTTTTTTTTTAGCTTAACAGCCATGCATTTTCAAGCCGCTCCTTTAAACTGCTCCAAGCCTTGATTTCTCGTGAGTGCTGGAAGTTTCTTTCTTTCTTTTTCTCTCTCCCTTCTTTTCTTCCTTCCTTCTTTTCTTTCTTCCTATATTTCTTTTTCTTTCTTTCTCTTTCTATATTTCTTTCTTTCTCTTTCTATATTTCTTTCTTTCTCTTTCTATATTTCTTTCTTTCCCTTTCTCTTTCTTTCTTGCTCTTTCTTTCTGACTTGACCCCCTTCCCTCCCTCCCCCCCCTTTCTCTCTCTCACACACACACCAAACTCTTTGTCATGACACACATACACCTGGTCTGGAATGAACTGATCTGGCAAGCTCCAGAGCAGCGAGCGGTGGGAGAATGAAAAAGGAGCAGCCCCCGCCCCTGGAACATCCATCTGCCCTCTCTTTCGGTGGGGGCTGGGGGAGCAGTGGCAAGGAGTGGAAGCAGCCACAGGAGTTCTTGGCCTCTTTTTCGGGCCACTTGCATCGCCCCTCTCAGGCTCAGGCACAGCCCCAGTGTCCAGCTCAGCCTTCATGTCAAGAAGCAGGTGGCCAGGCAGGAGGAGGCCCAGCATGGATGAATGATGGGTGAGGCCTAGGGAGCTACGGGGAAGCCTGCAGAGGGCAGGGCGAGGCCTGGGGAGATATGGGGAGGACCACGGAGGGTAGGGCGAGGTCCGGGGACAGTGGGAGAAGGGCTAGGATGACTCGCAGGCTTACCAGTGAGCAGACAGGAGCCATTTCCTGAAGGGAGGGGGACTTGCAAGCTTTTCGCTCTGCCACAGTGAAAGGAGGCAGCAATGGCTGGCCTGGTGGGCAGGTAAAAGCAGGCTGCAGGTATGTCACGCATATGCATGAGGTTGCGCATGAATGATAGGGACTGACTGGGCAGGGACAGAGAAGTGGGCAGAGATGGGCAGGGCCAGCCAGAGGCCCGATTTACTGGTTCTCTGAACAACCAGGAACCGAAACAACCGGTTCCATAGAACTGAGCCAAACCAGTAGAATCCCACCCCTGATGCCATCCAATGTGAACTTTAAATTAGGTTAGTTGTATAAACTGAAATAAGAAACCAATATCTCATTAAAGAATGCCTACCCCTATCTCCCTGATAAATTTTCTTGCATCTTGACCTACTGAAATCAGATGTACTCATCATAAATGTGTCGGTCAGAGTACAGAGAAGAGAAAAGTTGGATTTAAAAAAAGAAAATTTTATTTTTCATAAATGACAACAAATAATATTAAGCATTAAGTCCAAAGAAGCAAACATTTCTATAAAATGATATTATAGTGTAAATAGCTTCCAGTTTCTCTTGTACTAGGCTATTGTTTGTATTCTATAACAAAATGAAACTATGTAAAAAGATTGATGCATTATATCTTATCACTAAATACAGTATAAGACATTATTATATCTTTAAAACAGGTAAAGATTTAATATGACATTACATTGGGCCAGATAACATCTTTTGGTTGTGTTATCTTTATTCTTTGGCTTAGCAAGCTTCCAGAGGGATACAATTTCACTACTGCCCTACCTTTAGGTAGATCTAAACATGGATTACTACCTTTCTACAAGCCTTCATGGTACAATTTCTTTCAAGTCTTTCTTTATCCTTGGAGATCATATACCAGGAGCATTGAGGTTCATCCCATCTTTCCTAACATTCTGATCACACTTCTCTCTCTTTTCTACATTGTGATTCTAAAAGATATTTGTGAGTTAAAAACCAGATGAAGACAAGAAATGCACAGCTCCAGGAGATGAACTATTTGCTTCCTCTGGAGATGTGGCTGTTGATAAATGGATCCCACCAGCTTTTTTGCACAGATGTCATTGTTGCTTGAAGTTGAGTTTTTTTTTAAGGACTACTTTTGTGCCTTAGCTAAGAGCATTCAAATGTTAATTACACAGGCATATGAGTGTGGAAATATCATTGTGGTTTTCTCTTTCAGCAATGCAGTGTGCATCTCATCTCATCTCTCTCTCATGAACACCTTTTTTCTTAGCTTGTTCTCTGACAAAAAAGGCAAATACAGCCACAAAGCAGGATAATAACTATAATTAGAAATTATTCTTCTGTCAAACGATAGGGAAAAAGTTTCAGCTCCTCAACTGATTTTCATTGCAGAATTAAAGGTGAGGAAATTACAAGCTAATAGAGCATTATACAATATGATTCAGATGTACTCAGACATAAGTCCCACTGAGTTCAGCAGCACCTTGGAGCGAATGTGGAAAGATATACTATACTGTTTTTGATTTGGGCATGATGTCTTTGACTCCACATGCTCTGGAATCAGTCGGGATATTAGCTTGGGAAAATGCAGTTATGTCCAGCAGATAGAGTTGTTTTATACCAAATTGGGCTAGTATGCATATACAGTGTTGTGTATGTACCATAGTTAATAAAGTATGAGCTTGAGGTAAAGTGCAGGGTTCTGGACCTGCACTTCTGATTGGCTGTTAGGCAGCCAGATCGGATTGGTTAGTTCTGAGGAATCTGATTTGCCCTTAACAGAGAATTCTTATTGGTTAAAAGAGCTAGTGTTCATAGCTCATTATTGGACAATTCTTACAAGGGTTGCCTATATAAGGCAAAGTTCACTGTTGTTGTTTTTGAGAAGTCACTATGCAAATAAAGAGCTGAAAGTTCACTATTCAGAGGCTGTCTCCATTTACTTCGACCCATATTCAGTACTTAACACTGGCGACGAGGGTGGGATGTGGAGACGTCTGAACCAAAGAAGCCAGGAAGCAATACCGAGCACATGATAGAAGACGCCAACAACGGAACCATGTCCGGCGGCATCGTACCACCCGCTCCGTTCGATCCAAACAAAGAGGATTGGGAATCCTACATGGATCGCTTCCAAATGTTTCTCGAGATGAATAACTTGAAGGACGCCACACCAGCAAAGAAAAGGGTGCTGTTCCTGATGCATTGTGGCCCAGCCGTATTTAAGATGACTAAAGCACTCGCCAAACCTCGAGAAGTGAAAGCCATGAGCTGGGATGACCTCGAACCCATCCTGAGAGACCATTACGCTCAAACCGTGCCTACACTCGTGAGACGCCACGAGTTTTATCAGAGAAACCAACGAAAAGGGGAGAGTGTGGCCGATTTCGTGGCGGACCTCTGAAATTTAGAGGGCCTCTGTGGGTTCGCCGATTTAGAAGAGGCACTAAGAGATCGAATAGTTCTGGGATTGGATGCACTAGGCGTGAAAAGCAAGCTGATGGCGAAAGGCAACATCAGCCTTGCTGACGCCATCGCCGAAGCCATGGCTGCGGAGGTGACCAAAAAGTCAGCTGCACAATTACGGCGAAGCCGCACTCCGGTACCACCAACGGCCAGCTAAATCTCACCTAGCACAGAAGGGCAGCTACTAACAACGCACCACGAGGACCTCTGTTCGTCGTCAGACAGCGACGAAGAAGGGGTCCATCGACTGCGGTCCAACCGGGACCCTCGCCCGAAGTCCTTATGCCCTTGCGCTGGCTGTGGAGCCAACCATGCCAGAGCCAAATGCAAATTCCGCGATGCACTCTGCCATGAGTGCGGGAAACGAGGCCACATTGGCCGGGTCTGCTGCAGCTTACCAGGACTCAGCCAGGCCTCAAAAGGGGCCAACTATCGCCAATCGACAGGAAACCGTCCTGTAAGGCGAGAGCCAGTAAACCACTCCTACAGAAATCGAGCTTTGCAAAGAGAAGAGGCTCACCATACTATCACTATCGGTCACACCTCAGCTTTGGACACTAAGAAAATCCGAGTCACGGTAGCCATTGAGAACCAGCCTTGCCACATAGAGGTCAACTCGGGATCATCCCTCTCGATGGTGTCTTGGAAGACACTCAAGCAACTCATCCCCACAATTCAACGCCAAGACCTCCAATTTCAACGCCTCATCCTCAAGGACTACCAAGGAAATCGAATCCCCGTTGTTGGGTCCTGCCGAGTCCGAGTCTCCTTCAAGAAGCATACAGCGTACTTACCTCTAACGGTCATCGATAGAGATAGGTCTAGCCTACTAGGTCTCCAATGGTTCGCGCCCCTCGGCATTGAAGTGGCCGGCGTGAAACGAGTCAGTGGTTGTGAGTGGGAGGAAGACCTTGTTTCTGAGTTCAGCGACATCTTCGCGGACAGCTTAGGCGAGTATATGGGGACCCCGATCTCATTCAGTCTAGATCCAAAAGTAGCTCCCATTCGCTTGAAGCCCTGTCGAGTTCCGTTCGCTCTTAAAGCAAAAATCGACGAACAACTCGACAAGCTAATTGCTCAAGGGGTGTTGAAGCCCATCGATCACTCTCCATGGGAAACCCCTATTGTAACACCCATTAAGCCATACGGGTCAATCCAAATTTGTTGGGACTACCGGGCCACTTTAAACCACGCCCTACAGCAGAATGCGTATCCAGTTCCAGTGGTGCAGCACCTCCTCCATTCCTTGGGGGGCGGAAAGGTTTTCGCTAAATTGGATTTAGCTCAAGCTTATCAACAATTACCAGTAGATGAAAAAACGGCTCAAGCCCAAACAATTGTAACGCACAGGGGTGCCTTTAAATGTACCCAATTGCAATTCGGAGTTAGTGTAGCCCCGGGGATCTTCCAGAGCCTTATGGAAAGGTTATTACAAGGAATCAAGGGCATGGTCCCTTATTTTGATGACGTATTAATTGCAGCCCCTACCCAAAAAATCTTACAGGACCGTTTGAAATGCGTTCTAAAAAAATTCCAAGAGGCCGGACTTAAGGTGAAAAAAAATAAATGTCAATTGTATACTGACAATGTTGAGTTTCTAGGGTACCGGATTGATAGCCAGGGCATTCATCCTACCGAGAGTAAATTAAAAGTGATCAAAAACGCTCCCAGGCCACGCAACAAGACTGATCTCCAGGCGTTCTTAGGCCTCATTAATTTCTATAATGTATTTTTACCGCACAAGGCAACTGTCGCTGAACCGTTACACCAATTATTAGATAAGAAAGCATTGTGGGTATGGGGTTACCGGGAAGAGCAAGCATTCCGGAATGTTAAAAACTGCTCACATTTGACTCTGTACTTATGCAGTATAACGAGACTTTGCCGTTAATTATAACCTGCGATGCATCGCCTTTCGGCGTGGGTGCCATTTTGAGCCATGTACTGCCTAATGGGAATGAAGCCCCTGTTGCATACTTTTCGAAGACTCTTTCACAAGCAGAGCGGAACTATGGACAGATTGATAAAGAAGCCCTCGCAATTGTTTCAGCTGTAAAAAAATTTCATGAATATGTGTATGGAAGGACATTTACCATTATAACTGACCACAAACTGTTGCTAGGGATAATAGCCGGGTACAAGCCAACCCCCTACATATTATCCCCTAGAATGACCCGATGGTCAGAATTTCTAGCTGCTTATAATTATCGCCTGCAATATCGCCCGGGGAAAGCCATTCCCCACACCGATGCATTAAGCCGAGCACTGCTTCCAGAGACTCTCGACGATCCGGCACCAACGGCAACCACGTTGCAGATCGAAACACTCAACTCACCGCCTATGACCGCCCGAGACATCACGAGAGAAACCAAATGAGACCACACCCTAGCTCAAGTCCTAGGCTGGGTAGAACGTGGATGGCCATTGGACCAAGTACCAGATGACTTCGCACCATTCAAATCTCGACAGACTGAACTTTTTTCCCAAAAAGGCTGTATCATCTGGGGTGATAGAGTCGTTGTCCCAGAGCGACTCCAGAAGACGCTGCTGCAAATTCTGCACGAGGGCCACCCCAGCATCGTGCGAATGAAAACACTTGCACGAAGCTACGCATGGTGGCCGGGCATGGACCAGCAAATCGATCAGTGGGTTAAAGCGTGTGCCAATTGCCAACAAGTCAGCAACGCCCCACCAAAAGCCATGCCTACTGAATGGGAGACGCCACGTGGACTCTGGTCCAGAATCCACCTGGATTTCGCGGGGCCAACCAAGGGCTATACCTTCTTGCTGACAGTCGACACATACTCCAATTGGTTAGAAATTCATCGTATGACGGCTACGACCTCCGAGGCGGTGATCAAGATTCTAAACAGACTCTTTGCAACCCACGGATTGCCAGACGTCCTGGTGTCTGACAACGGGCCACAGTTTATGGCACTAATGTTTGAGCAGTACCTCGCTGACCGCAGCATCCGGCATGCGCTCACCTCGCCTGTGCACCCTGCGACCAATGGCCAAGCTGAACGCATGGTCCAATTTGTTAAAAAGACTTAGCAAAAAGTGGACTATGACAATATCGATGACAAGGTCAACCAAATTCTCTTTTTGCAACACATAACTCCACATAGCGTCAACGACAGAACTCCCTCTGAACTACTGATGGGACGAAGACTCCACTTCCACCTCGACCGGTTGCACCCTGCTTATGAACCGGAAAAGCCAATAGGATCCAGTGGCTATTATCGCACCTTCCAGGTGGGAGACCTTGTTTACGCACGAAACTTATCGGGCAATCTGTTATGGATAGAGGTGACAGTAGTACGAGTGACCGGCCCCAAATCCTACGTAGTGAAATGCTGTGACAATAAACTGTGGAAATGGCATATCATCCAATTACGGTCATGACTCACAACGGCCAGTCAACAACTCCCCCATGACCAAACCGAGGGGGGGGAGGTACGGAAGAAGATGAAGTTCCAGGGAACCTGCTCGAAGGGAGCGACGAACTAAGTGATACTCAGGAAATGGAGCAGGAAGGAGAATCGTTTGCATCACAAGAAATTGCACCTGAGCAAGAAGCAGAACCATTGCCAAACAACAATCTACCTCAACAGGATTGCAACCAACCAATCCAATGAAAATCCGAAAGAGTTAAAAGACAACCGTCCTATCTAAGGGACCATATAACTACACCGTAATTAAGAAGCCAGGGGAAAGGGGTGTTGTGTTTGTACCATAGTTAATAAAGTATGAGCTTGAGGTAAAGTGCAGGGTTCTAGCCCTGCACTTCTGATTGGCTGTTAGGCGGCCAGATCGGATTGGTTAGTTCTGAGGAATCCGATTGGCCCTTAACAGAGAATTCTTATTGGTTAAAAGAGCTAGCGTTCATAGCTCGTTATTGGACAATTCTCACAAGGGTTGCCTATATAAGGCAGAGTTCACTGTTGTTGTTTTTGAGAAGTCACAATGCAAATAAAGAGCTGAAAGTTCACTATTCAGAGGCTGTCTCCATTTACTTCGACCCATGTTCAGTACTTAACATATAGTATTTTACTAGCCTGTATCTAAGTGTATACTCAGCTCAAAGTGTGGATCCAGTTTTGGTGGTGCTGTGGTTAGAATGAGATATTTCAGGCTAATTCTGTTAACTGCTGGCAGTTCAATCCTGCCTGGGTCAAGGTTGACTCAGCCTCCCATTCTCCCATTCTTCTTCAGTCCTCACCAGCTCAAGGTTGACTCAGCCCTCTATCCTTTCAAGGTGAGTAAAATAAGGACTCAGATTGTTGGGGGCAATAGGCTGACTCTGTAAACTGCTTAAAGAGGGTTGTAAAGCAGTATATAAGTCTAAGCGCTCTTGCTACTGTATATTTTAGTCCCAGCCTTTCTAATTTCCAACAGAATTTGCATGATTGAGTGGTCCAAGAAATTTTGTATGGGAGCTTTAAAATACTTAAAAAGTTTAATAGAAGCAGTTAAAACATATTTTTTAGGATGTCTGTATATAATTTTCAGTGGAAATCAATTATTTATAATATTAAACAAAAATATATATCTACCATCCCCCAATGGGCCATTGTGGGTCTTAGTGCACAATATTTAAAGAAGAGATCTTTATCTTGAACTTCCGGTTTGGCGGAAGGCTTTGGCGGCGGCAGGGATTCGTGATCCAGCGCAATCCCTGTCACGCTAGCTGTCTTGGTGCCTCCGATCCTGACGGGTCTGGAGGATAAGGCTGCCCCACAGAGGCAGCTAAAGATGAGGGATCCGGATAGGGTTTTGGAGGTATCGCAGACCCTCTCCCCAGCTGACAAAACCCCCTTTTCTCAAGACAGTGGAGTGGTGGTCAGTAATGGCCGCCACAAAGAAGCCGGCAGCTGGATAAGATTGTGCAGGAAGAAGAAGGAGAAAGTCTTGAAGTGAAAGTTCTTTGGCTGTATCGGGACCTTAAGATACATTTAACATCCTGAAAGCTACATTTTTCTTTGAATGATACTTTGTTTCCAGAGGAGATCTTTAAAGCGGCGAATGGAAGTGCTGAAAGAGAAAGTTTACTCTCCTTCCCTACGGAGTTAACAAATGGACATTGAAAAACCTGCTTTTTTACAGAAGGTAAAAATTTAAAGCTTTTTGTTACAAGTGGAAAGGGAGAGGACAAAAAAAAATTATATTAGGATCTTGTTGGAGGAGATGCCTTGAAGATTTTCAGACTAGAAGTTAATTGCAATAAGGCTTTAAAATACAGACTGGGTTTTTTCTTTTCAACTGATATTTCCCCAGGAAGATAAAGTGCAAAGGGAAGAACTTTGTGCTCTGTTTGGCCTGCTTGATGACTCTGGGACTTTGAGGAACTGTTTCAAGCTTTGAAACATCTTGGTTGTTTTAAGAAGAAGAAGAGGGGGAAAAAAACGAAAAGAAGAAAAGGTTTATAATGGCTTTATCTATTGATGAACTAAGAAAAGAATATGGAAAAACAAAGAAAGAAGGCAAGGACGCTGTGGGAGAAGCCTTTCACTTTTTAGAAATGGCGCTTGCTATTTATCAGCAAACATAACAATTGATGGAGGAAGCAGAAGAAGAAGAAGAAGCCATCTTTAATGAACCCAAAAGCTTGATTAAGAAAGAAAGGAGAAAGAGAGGAAGGAAAATGAAGGACTTAAGACCTAAAAAAACACCCAAGAAAAATAAGATGCAAAATCAATACAATCTTAGAAAGCAAAAGAAAAGAGGAATACAACAGAGAGGGGAAGCTAAAAAGGCGGAGATTAGGAGGGGGGGGTAAAAAGGCCAGGTGGTATAAGAAAGGAAGGGAAAAAGGGGGAAAAAGCCACAAAGGTATGAAACAAGATGGGAAAAAGCAAATTTTTTTTAGGAATAAAGGGTAATGTATATTTAAAAAAAAAAAAAGATTCTGCAAGGTACATAAGATAGTATTGTAGTATTTGTATTAGAAATAGAAAATTAGAATTTTATAAGATCTAATAAAAGATTAAAATACTAAAATGTTTAGTAATGATAGATTTTAAAATTTAATAAAATATTAAAAGGAATGTCTAAAATATTTAGTTTAATTATAGAGTTTAATTGACTATTGCGCTGATGTTATTATAAACTTATTATTGCAGCATTTGTCTTTGAAATAGATAATTGGAATGTTACAAGATTTAATATTTAATTATGTATTTAATTATTTTATAGATTTAATATTTTTTCTTTTTCTTAAAATTTAGTAGGTAGAATGTACTAAGCAGAATCAGATTGGGAACTAGGTGTTATTTTAAATGTCAATTTAGGGGAACGATAGAAAGGCATCATACTTCGGTTAGTGATTTCAGGAGAAATCTTTTTTTTTTATTATAGGGAATGAGATAAATGGATAATTGGAAAAGAATGGACAAAAGATACAAGTATAATGATTTAAATTAAGATGAAATAAATAAAATAGAATTAAGAAGAGTGAAAAGCGGGCAGAAGTTATATAGAAGATATAGAATGGTAAATAAGATAGGTAATGGTATATAAGATGAGCATGAATTTAATTGAAGTCCGTATAAAGAGAGGTAATCTGGGGCCAAGCCACTTTCTAAAAAGAAGTTTTATGTTTTTGTGTTTTGTGTGTCTATGTTTGTTTGAGAATTAATAAAACCTTGGAGGAATGTCAGATGAGAATAGTTGTAAACAAGTCAGAGAGAAATGAATATGATGACTATAAAATGGATAAATATAGAAAAGAAATGTAATTGAATAAGAGTAAAGAGAAATAATGAGAAATTTGCTAAAAGATATTTATGTGTCCATATGGAAATGGGATAAATTAGAATTATATTGTATAAAATAATGTTTTATTTGACTTGTAAAAATTTATAATGGAAAGAGGTTTTATGTGCTCAATGTTTAATGATGTTTTGTTTGTCTTTAAAATTAATAAAATTTGTCTCAAAAAAAAAAGAAGAGATCTTTATCTTGCAGTGGTTTCATTCATGATGATGATTATTATTATCATCATCAATCAGGCATAAAATCAAGCAAACTGGATAAAATGCAACATATTTGTAATAGTTAACTGATGGAGAGAAAAAGGTAAATTAGTATATAAAATAAAGTCTTTGCAGAGTCCTTTATCCTATATTGATCTTCCTTATTTATTTATACAACTTATATGGCTGCTGATCTAAACTAGTTTTTCATAGAATTGATAACTAATTTCTCTAATTTAAAATTTCTGAATATATCAAATGCTGAGGTCATATTTTTAATCCTGTATGGCTCTTTGTCTGCAAAAACATTCAAGACAAGCAGGTACATGTTGAATATTAACAAGCTACTTGCAGATTTCAACAATCATGCTGTTTAATATGGCAAAGGCAATTGGAGTAAATATTTTTTCATGCTGTGGCATGTTAATTGATTTTTAATTATTCTGCAGATATCTAAGCATTGGAGAGACTTAAAAGTCTTTCCAATGATGGGAGAATTTACTGTCTTGCAAATTGACTGTGAGGAGTGGTGATCTCTTTCAGCACCTCTTCCCTTAATGCGGAGCCCTTATTTTCACTTGCTGGTCCTGGAAATGATTGTTATTGCACTGATGCTATTTGCAAGCCTCTAAATGTCATTTATTTGTCTGTGTCTGTGTTAGCAACAAGCCAGATGGAAACTGAATTTTAAATGTTAGGAAAATTTGACTTCTTTTAAAGAAAGAAGCTAGTATTTCCATCCAAGCAGCATGCCATTTTTATTGCTATTTGTTATGTATCTAAAGGAGAATACGGTAGTCTACAGTCCATTATTAGATTAGGTCCCTCCCAACTTTTGGACAGCTACATAAGCATAGCAAACCTCTGATAATCTGAATAGCATTATTAAGTTTCCTGCTAAGAGTAGCACAGTGCTTAACTTATAAACTTAAAACAAATTTTGGGAGAACTTCCTTAAACACAGGAAGCATTGCAGCAAATTCATGTTATCAAATTAATGTAGTTTCTTTCTTCATTTTAATTTGTTATGAGACCATTCTAGCCTTTCTAACTACAGCCTCTTTTAAAGTCACAAAAATGCAATACATGACTTTTTTTTCTATATGCTGAGGAGAGAAAAGCAATTTGTAAATGCACAGCCATGGAGGTACAGTGGTTAGCATGCAGTATTGCAGGCTAATTCTGCTGACTGCCAGAGGTTCAGTCCTCACCGGCTCAAGGTTGACTCAGCCTTCCATCCTTTCAAGGTGAGTAAAATGAGGACCCAGATTGTTGGGGGCAATATGCTGACTCTGTAAACCACTTAGAGAGAGCTGGAAAGCACTGGAAAGGAGTATGTAAGTCGAAGTGCTATTGCTACTGCTATTTTTCAGAAATTTCCTACTGTGTTCAAAGGTACCTCCTGTATAGGTAAGCATCCTAAACCGTAGCAAGCAAAGGAAGTTGTTTTTATATGGGTAATTAAATTTCATTAAAGCAGAAGTTTCTCCCTCAGTCACTCTGACAATGACTGAACTGACGTTTCTTACTAATTGTTCATGTATTGTGGGAGCAACTGCTCAACTTTGGTGGATTTTGAATGTTGTAACTAGGATGAAATAGCATCAGCAAATTCCAGGGTTGTAGGCTAGACCTGGAAGTTTTAGAAAAAATCCTGGAAGAAGATGAGACCGATATTATATTATTAATATTATTAATATTATTAATATTATTAATATTATTAATATTATTAATATTATTAATATTATTAATATTATTATTATTATTATTATTATTATTATTATTATTATTATTATTATTATTGTTGTTGTCATTGTTGTTGTTGTTGTTGTTGTTGTTGTTGTCAGGAAAATTACAGGAATGTCTTCATATGGTCACCAGGAGCCAAGTTCTTCAAGGATGTGATGTTATCTTATTATAATGTTCACAAAACAATAATTATAAAGGTGTTTCTCATTATACATGATTACAGTGAAAATTGTATTTTTTAATTATGCTTTGACTTTTAGCAGAATCCTAGAATTATATTTGCAGCAGGTGGTTCAAGAGTAATTTATTCATGATTTTTCACCCAAATGGATAAAAAAGATCCATTTTTTGAATTAGTTTTAGTTTCTGAAGTATTGAAAGGCTGCTTTGCTTCGAGCATTGTTTCCATGGCACACCAGGCAGAAAGCCAAACATATGTGCAGGTGTTTTCTGGACTGGAATGGTACATATTCTACAGAGCAACTAGTGAAATGGTGGCTTTTTTTAAGGAACTACCCAACTGTACATGATTGTAATCAATGTTCAGCCCAATTGCTTTTGTGCTTTTCATGTGTGGCACTTACAGATCAGAACTTGTTCATCATCCAGAGGGATTCTGTTCATGCACCATTGTCTACCACTTGATTCAAATATTACTCTTACAATCAACCCCATCTTCTTGGAACCTATGTATCAGCTTCTTCTCCTTCCAGTCCTTGATAATTGACTGGGAAGAAAGCTTTGGTCCACTGGGGTGGTCAACAATTACCTAGTGTTTCTCAAAGTTCTCCAAAAGTTTTAAGTCCACTCATTTTAAATTTGCCAAGGTTGAAAAATATTGGTCTATTCACTAATCACTTGGAATTTTACAACTGCCAAGCATACATTGATAAATATTGTAACATCTCTCTTGTTCTGTGCTTTTCTGTTTCTAAATATTTCAAATCTAATGCTTTGAAACAGGAAGCAAAAGGAGATTTATTTTCTATTTACCAACAGGCAGAGATGAGAAGGATCCTGACTGTGCTTTCCTTAGATGATATATTATTTCACTCTGAACTGACCACTTCCACACTTCACATTCTTAGAAATACATCATGAGATGCAGATGTATCAGCCCTGACATATGCTTTTCCTCTGAAAATACATTATGATCATAAAGCCTCTTCTGGAGAAGGAAAGACACTTGACCAGTCTGGTTTTAAATGACAGCTACAGTTTTGCTTCTTCAGTCATATATTTGCAAGATAAGAACTGTTACAAGACCAGAATATCAACTAATAATCAACTATTATTTGCTGTACTTTTATTTCTTTTCTATATTGCATTGGAAGGACCCAATATAGAAAAGGGAGTGATGTTTATGGGGGAATGATATTGCTTTGTTGTCCATTGTGTAATTAAATAATTGTTTTTTTAAAGATATTATTCTCTTCTCTTCTCTCTCTCTCTCTCTCTCTCTCTCTGCCTTTCTCTCTCTGCATCTCTGTCTCTTTCTCTCACCTCTGTGTGTGTGTGTGTGTGTTTCTCTGTGAGTCTCTCTCTCTCTCTTCCTCTCCCTCTCCCCACTCTCTTTCTGTCTCTCTCTCTCTGTGTGTGTGTGTCTGTCTCTCTGTCTCTGTCTCTGTCTCTGTCTCTCTCTCTCTGTGTGTGTGTGTGTACTACCCTGGGCTTCTTCAGGAAAGCAGTGTGGTGGTGGTGGCGGCGGCAATGATAACAATGATAAAGTGTTGATCCTAGCAAATGGTGTAATATTGGACCCTACCTAAAATGACAAATAAACTGCCAGCTTCTGTTCCTGTCTTCTCTTTAATATGATTGGCGAGATCATTCTTTAGTGAAGGATGCAGGTATTAAGAATGAAACCTTAAGGTTCAAATAAAGCTTCCAAGAACATGGGCTGTGGATATTTGCTTGAATAAATCAACATTCATGCCCTTTTACATTCCCTGAAATTGGTGGTTACAAAACAATTATTCATGGGCCAGCCTAAAGCAGTGAAATATTTAGATGTGACAATATCAGCAGAAATTATTATGGGTTTTGTTAATCATATACAAGAGTTTCATACGGCGCAAAACTCCCACATTGAGCCTATGAGGGAAGATTACCATTCTTTAAATAAATTCCTACCCTGTGTTTCAGAGCTTTTCTTCTGATACAAAAGACTTTGGTAGGATTGACAGAAGTGTTGAGTATATCTTATTTAGTACTAAATAATCTCTGATTTCAATAAAAAGGCCACCACAGTGACTCTCAGAAAATAAAGGAAAATAATTTTTTCTGATGTTAAGTTATACCATGGTGACTCAGACTAAACAATAGCATACTTTCTTGTTTTTTTGGGGGGGAGGGGGGGATTCTTTTCTTCCAGCTGAGATGTTAACCATTTGAGCAGAGATATATCATTATAAGAAAACAGTGGAATGTAGGCAGATACCAAAAAAATAATTTAGCTTTCAGACCATATTTTCATGAAAAAATGCATTCTTTATTTTCCGAACCTCAGAAGATAAAGAATGCATTTTTTTTTTTCAGAAGTGCAGGCTACTCAAACTCTATGTGTAAATATGTGCAACATCCAGCAAACAGTCCATAGCCGTCACATCATTCTTTTTCAAGCTATACAACATTGCACAAAGCCTGGAAAGTTTGAAAGAAATAACAAATTAAAGAATTAAAGGCAATAAGAAAGGAAGAGAAAGTAGCTAATTTCATTTTATACAAATGCTTCTCAATATATATTTCCATAGATTTCTGCTTTAGAATATCATCCTTACTTCTGCACAATTCATAATCCACAGAAGGGAATGGGACAACTTGCCACAATCAACTCATGACGGCCAACTCACCATAGCCAACTCATCGTGGCCAACTCTCTGTGGGACAACTCATCACAGCCAATTTACCACAGGACAACTCGCTGTGGGATAATTTAACAATTCTATTTTAATTTTTGCCATTCACATTTCATTCTGTCCCTCCTGTTGCATCCTTTCTTTAATGATTCTATTCCACTGTTTCTTTAATATTAGTGTAACTCTTGTCACACAATGATGATTGGATGATTATGAGTCTTTGGATGATTATGAATCTCTATAGACATTCTGCATCAGATTTTTCTATTATGACTATCCAGTAAAATGTAGAATACAACTATCACCATGCTATGGATTACTAGTTTGTTATTCATCTACAACTGCCTAAATGAGATTAAATCATGCTTTTGAGATACATTTTAGCACTTTCCTTCATTATTAAGTCTACACTTTTACTTCCTTGCATACATTAATCATTTCCATTCCAGCCAATCAACCCATCTTCATTTATATATGTTCCATTCTTATAATTTTGTCTTCTTTGGTTGGTAATTTTGAGACACATATCATATCTTTTGTTCATTTGATTCATACTCCCCTTACATTTATTCCTCTTACATTCCCAGTCATAACATTCCATATGCCATAGTCAACAACAGATCAGGTTTTCAATATTGAAATCTGCTACCCATCATTCTTTGATTAATTGAAGCTTTCAAGTAACATATTTTAGTAGGATAAAGAAAAAAAAACTGACTTAGCCATATCTGGGCATCCTGCAGCATCTCACAGTGGTAGCTAATTAATTGAATGTCTCTAGAGATTCTAAATTAGAATTGTTCAATCTGTGCAGGCTGAACAGGGTGTTAACAATAAAACTAGGAAAATATTAACATGTACCTGTTTAATAATGGTTTGGATGCATATGGGAAACAGCACCATGCACTGTTTCAGTGATGTTAATTGGACTGCAATGTGTTCTACAATATTGTTCTTGTGTTAGATACAAATTCACACCGGCAGCACAATGGCATGTAATAACATAGATTAAAAAATCTGGATGTAAAATAATACCAACTACTCTATTGATCTATCAAACTTTCCCAGCTAGTGCCTTCCAGAAATGTGGAAGGTTAGTCATATTGGCATTTGAGTTCAATACATATGGAGTTTATAGACTGGGGAATGCAATCTCAGGCAAGCATTCTGCCATTGCTACTCTGCTATACATTCTACTTCATATTTTTACAAATGGAAATCCCTTTGGTATGTTCTGACAGGTTAAAAATGCAAGCTCATACAGAATCTATTTTTATTTTATTTTATTTCATTCATTTATATGCTGCCCCATTCACTGATAAAACAATTATTTCCAGAAGAAATCTGAAGGTAGAAACCCTATGTAGTTTAAACTGAAGTGGATCAGCCAAATGTTAGCATTTCTCCGCACACCTATGAATTTCATTCTACCAAGTTCATGCTTGCCAAGGGGAAAAAAAAACAGTAGCAGGTGTTTACTGATGAATCTTGAGGAAAGAGGCTTCTTTAAATAACAATTGTGTGTTATTGTATTCTAAAATTTCTGTACAACTTTAAAACCTTTTTTCTTGTATATATATTTTAATTAAAACTTTCAAACAAGGATGATAAAAACTAATACAAACTAATATAAAGTCAGCAAGAAAAAGAAAGTAAAAGGAAAAGAAAGAAGTGGAAAAAAAATAAATCTGAAGAAAATAAAAAGAAAAAAAAAGTTGTAAAGAAGTGGTTTTTGATATTCTTCAGAGCACTTCTTAATAAAAAGTTTAATTTCTCTCTCTAAAGTCCCATTATGTTATTTTTCTTTCCCATCTAATCAAAACCATAATTCCCAAGTTCATTTTCTTTCCTTTTTACACAAAAAGTTCAGAAGAGGCTTCCAATCATCAAAAATTGTAGATAATTCCTTTCCCTTAACAAGTCAATTTAAAATCTCTAAACTTCACCAACCATGATGGGTAGCGCTGAACAACTATGAAGTGAAAAGACATACCTAATTGAGGTGCATCAAAAAAACTCAAATTGGGTACACAACAGAAGTCCTGCCCCTTAATGCATGCATTAAATGGGGGTCCATATGGAAAAGGCTAGAGTTTTGATTATGCTGTGGCAACTGCCAATTAGATTTATTTATTTTTTTGACACTCTTCCCTCTTCTGATGTTGCTTTGCAAGACATCTCTTCTGCAGAACATGGCAATGAAGGTCGCATGTATGACATCATTATTCAAATGCAATGACTTATGCATTTGCCTCAGTCATTGTGATACAAGAATCTAATGGCTACATTGTGTGTCATCATTTAATACCATGCAACTGGTACCTAGCTATTCATATTTGACTACTAGACAACCCAAGATCCATTGGGTCATCCTTTTCTTACCAAACATTTCCTTACCAAATTCCTCAATGTCTTCAACAATAACAGCCCTAATGTACTGACTTCACTGGAAAAAAAAAAGAGCTACATTTAGAGGTGTATCTGCCTTGAAAATAGCCCATGTTGAACTGCACAGTGCAGTCAAACATCAGCACGTGGAATGTTCATTGTATTATGTTTATATCATAAATTGTTTCATGAAAATTTATGATGCACTGTTTTCCCCATTTAAAGGTTACGTAACAAGAGGTTTAGTAGTATATAGATGGTTTCCTCCATTTGATTTGAAACAGATGTTAAACTGATTATCTATAATTTCCCCGATCTCTTCTGGATCCCCTTTTAAAACATGTGTTTACATAAGTTATCATCCCATCCTCCAGCAGTGAGCCAGACACAAGTGAAAAGTTACATATTTGTGTTTGGGGTTTAACAATCTCATGTCTGAGTTTTTAAAAAATTCTTGCTTGAATGCCATCAGGAACCAGTGATTTGTTACAATTCTACCTCTTGAGATGCCCTAGAATAACTTCTCTTGCTACTTCAACCTGCTTTGCTTGTTCAATTTCTTCCCTGAAAAAGTCAATGCAGGCTCTGATTATCTATCCAATATTTCTTGTACTAAAGACAGATGCAGCTAATTCATTCATTTTGTCTGCAATCCCATATCTTTCTTAAGGATCCCCTTTGCTTCTTTTTCAATAGCTGCCCAATCTGTATTATTTATTTATGGTTATGTGTGCCTGAAATCCATCTTCCTTATTTCTACTTTATCTCATCCATTACATCCTATTCTATCCACTTAATTTTTTCCTCTACAAAGAGTCTTTGCTTTGCCCATTAATTTCATGAAAAAAAACCTCATTGCTTTTTCTATTTCATGAAGAAGAAAAAAACCTTCTTTTTCCTACAGCTTATTCGGCCCTGCAAGAAATACATTGCTGTCCTCTTTCTGATTTGGCTGATTCTTCCTTACATTGTGGAGCATCAATTATTGGTGAAACAACTATTTTTTATAATTTAAATAATCTGCAGGCGCTATAAATGAATTTGGCCATCTTACTTTTTCCTTGCTTTCTTCCAGTATTTGGATAGATAATTGATTTTATTGCTACTTCTGTTTTCCCTCAAAGGTGTCGTTGGAAGAACTGACCTATGGCTGAAACCCTTTGGAGCCATGTCACAGCATAATAAACTAATTGCCACAATAATCATATACACTTACAATTGTTCTTTCCACATTTTTAGGTCTATCCTTGAAATGTAGACTGAACAGTCTAAGGAACCACTTTACTAAGAAGAAAAAGCATACTTTTGAATTGCTTGAGTGGAGCTGATAAGATGGACTCATGTGGTCTCTTAATTAATGTATGTATTATTGCCTTGGGCACATTGTTAGATTTCTTACATCACAATGATTGGAAGCAAAAAAGACACTGTGGGTGACATCTCAATTTTTTTTATTAGGGGAGTTGATGGAAAACATCTGTGCCAAGCTTCTACTAGGCAAATGAGTTTATCCTGCAAGAGGGAAACATTAAACCTATTAAGAATAAATCAGATGCTTGTGAAGGAACTCTATGGTTGACCTCTTCTGAAAACATTTTTTTACCTTTTGATTCAATCTTATGAATACCCTTGATACTCATTCTGGTTCTTTTCTTTCATTTCAAGACCCACCATTCTCAAGGAAATAGTTAGAATATTCCTGTATTCTTTTTCTATTCAAAATCTATTGTGTTGATGTGGGACGGGGAAATTAACTAAGGTAAGGAGATTTCCACCAAGCTTTGCAACCCCAAAATCACTACAATGTTTGGTTTGCAAAAATATAAATACAAATGCTCATTCTCTGTTAATGAAAATAACATGGAGTTGTTCATCTGTCAAAAATGAAACAATTTTCCAACCTTATATCTTTTAGCACTACTAAATTGGAGAAAGCTAAAACTTGCTAATTTTTTTAAGACTGGAAGAATGAGGATCACGTTGTTCCCTTAGATTTTTCCATTGTCAATTATTTATCTAGAAAGAATATTCTAACATATAGTTTTTGATGGATTTTATTCAATTAAATTCATGTATTCAGTGGACTTTCTTCTGAGAAGTAACATTGCTTGACTTCCAATCCTTTCTGGTAACCTTACTTCCCATTATGCATATTTCCCTAGTTATATATGCTTCCATGTCTTTTTTTTTTTTTTAAAAAAATCTAAGTAAGTTTTATGAGATAGAGAGTAAAGGATATTTAGCCACCTTTTGACTCAAAATACCCATGAAGGCAACTGAAACTCAGAGGATAGCATGAGGCATGAACTTCTGCAACTGGACTGCAGTGTTCTGAAGAAAATGCTGGTTTTACTGCAGTTTCAAGTACACTGCAGCTGTGCCAGAAATAAACCAGCCCAGCTGTCAAACATTGCTGCAGCCATCAGATCCCAAAGCTCCATAATGCCTCCTTCTGTGGAAGTCCCCATGCAGAGTTAAAACAGTTACATATTAGCTCCTTGTTTATGATTGTCTTCATTTTCTCAGCTTCTTTGTTTTTCCATGCTGTCATATTGAAGTGGCTTCCTGTATTCTGTAACGCAGCAGGCACATTATAGCCACTGATTTCGATCATCCACTGTGTGTGTAAAGAAATAGTCCTAAGTGCATGGAATGAATCAAATTTGTGCAGATGTATGTATTTTGTTTACATACAGTACTTTTCAAATCAAACTACTCATGCTAGTTCATTTACATTCATGAAAACAAATTTTAAAAACATCTGCTTAATCTGAAAGCAAAAACCAACAATCCTAACACATATCTGATGGGGAAACCAATATTGGGGAAAGGTCCTGGGAATTACTCTGTCTTGGAGGATGTTTGAAGAGATGCAAGATTTACTGCATGGCATCTCTATCCTCCAATAGGACATTATTTTGCATAGAAGTGGCCCCCACAGAATAAAGTCTTTTCCTCCTCCCCATTGATTTTTCACAGTTCAAGTATCTTCAACCTTCCCAAACAAGATGAGAGAGCTGAAGAGGTAAATTATATCTGCAGGCGGTGGGCTGTGTAAGTAGCTAGGACCCAGGGCATTTAAGGCTTTAAAAAAAAAATCAACACCTTGAAAACCCCTGGAATGCACCAGGTGCAATGACCACAAGTTATAGCTGTAAATGCTCTTAACTCCCAGCATGCAAGCAATTGCCTTCTTGAAAGGAATACAAACATAACCCCAAAGAAAGAAAGTGAAGGCAGCTACTTAATGTCAACTTGTGAAAAAAAGAGGAGGGGTGAAAAAAAAACCTCAAGATTACCTTTGATTCTCTTTGATGTAAGAGGGTGATATAGATAAACTCTAACAGGCATTCAAGATTGTTATTTTACCAATACTGGAACCATAAACTAGAGATCAGGAAATCCTTCTGGAATCTGTTTCCTAACCTAACCAATTTGAATGGCTCATACTCCTGTCCCAGTTGCAGCTTCTGTGTATAGATAGTCCTTGACTTATGACTGCACTTGAACCCAATTTTTTTTTTTGCTAAGCAAGACATTTGTGAAATGAATTTTGGCCAACTTTTACACCTTTCTTGCCACAGTTGTTAAGCGAACCACTGTAGCTGTTCAGTGAGTAACATGGTTGTTAAGTGAATCTGGCTTCCCCCATTGACTTTGCTTGTCAGAAGGTCGCAATCAGGCAACCCTGGGACATTGAAACAGTCATAAATATGAGTCAGTTATCAAGCATCTGAATTTTTTTATCACATGACATGGAGATACTGCAAAGGCCGTAGTGTGAAAAATGACCATAACTCACTTTTTTCAGTGATGTTGTAGCTTCAAATGGTCATTAAATGAACTGTTGTAAGTCAAGGACAACCTGTAATCTTCAAAGGTAGCCTCATACTGAGTACTTGGAGAGCTTCAGTCACTGTCCTCACTAAGAACTTTTGCTCCAGTTAACACTACAGCCTGCACATCAGCTAAATCTGGTGAAGATGCCAGACCACAGACTTCATCTTCTAGGAGCCAGGGGTGTAACTCCTGGTAGTTAATTGGTTACAATAGCTTGGGAATTGTATTAAGAGAAGCACATCAATATGTGTAACAAAGGGTAATTAAAATTAATGTTAAAAAAGCCAAACTCAAAATAAAGGGATTTACTTCCTTTTCAATGTCCCCTCTACCCATTCATTCCCAAACACATTAGCAACCAAAGGAAATGAGAAATTACTTTGCAAACTTCTCTCAGCAGGTTTTAAACTAATAAATGATGTACTGTATATATCTGGTTAAAAGAAACAGATGTCAGGCTGAATATGCAGATAAAATCAGGCAAAAAACCCCACCCATTCATTTTATTTGCATAATTGTTTAATTTCCAGGCTGACAAAAATGTGCATCTATAAAAGGGAGACAGTTACAGATAAGTTGCAAATTGCCAGTGCTATATTTATTGTTGTTATTTCCTAATAGGCATGCTTACCTATGATAGTATTTGGAACTTTCATACAGACGGGCTAATTCTTGATAATTAAAGAAAAGAAGTTAGATCAAATGGAATAACAATGCACAGTTTTGAAATAGAATCAGATCCTCGGGTGCTTCATCCAGTGTATAGATGGATGAAAGGCAGTTCCTGTAAGATAAATGAGGGTGGATAATCATTCTCTCAGCATCTCATGGACTTATAAGGATGGAAAGCTGCTTTTAATGGAAATAAATATAATTAATTAATTATTTCAATTAGGTTCTAAATGCAACCAAGTGACTTATTTCAAATATTTATTTTGAGCTATAATAATAGCTTCCAGTACTTTTAACAGAGCTCTTACTTTACTCAATAGGTCAAAAGATATTTATTGAATGGTGATCTTTGACCTTGGAACAGTGGTGAGTTTCAAAAAAAATTCCTACCGGTTTGGGGAGCTTGCTTCATGTGCAGACCTCAAACATTGCCCTTTGTATCAATGCTGGAAAGCTGTGCACAGGGGTGGGATTCATCCGGTGTTACTACTGGTTCAGTGATTACGTTTTGTACCAATCAAAATTTTTGCTACCCGTCTGCCATAACTGGTCCAAACTGGCTGAATACCACCTCTACCCTGAAAATATTACTGGCATACTTGGTTGTGTGTTTTCCAGTCAGTGTTGCGACCTATATTCTTTCCATGAAGATCTGCCCCATGGTGGCCCAGTGGTTAGAATGCAGTACTGCAGGGCTAACACACTGATCAATGCCAGGACTTCAATTCTGACCTGCTCAAGGTTGATTCAGCCTTCCATCCTTCTGAGGTTGGTAAAATGAGGACCCAGACTGTTGGGGGCAATATGATGATTCTGTAATCTGCTTAGAGAGGACTACAAAGCACTGTGAAGCAGTATATAAGTGTTATTGCTAAGTACTATTGCTTATCTGGCCTTTCAGGATTTCCAGTAGTATGCCCATTACCAATGTAAATGAGTCCATCTAGTACACCAACATAATTGCAGCAACATAATAAACTGGTTAAAGGGCAGTATTGCATTGTATAGTAATGGTTCTAGAACAGGGCTGTCAAACTCGTGATGACACGTTATCATCATGTATCACAACTTTTCCCCCTTCACTAAAATGGAGGTGGGCATGGCCAGCATGTGACACATGAGGCCCATGGGCTGCGAATTTGACACCCCTGTTCTAGAAGTGTCTGGTAAAAATGAACTAGCTACATCCATAGATTTCTTCATATTCAACATTACCTATAGAAGATCTGCAGCTGAATCTCAGGAAAGTTGAGGAAGAGAGATGTGTTTTTCAATATTGACCAGGAAAAAGGGAGGGAGGGAGAGAGGGAGGAAGGAAGGAAGGAAGGAAGGAAGGAAGGAAGGAAGGAAGGAAGGAAGGAAGGAAGGAAGACAGACAGACAGATAGTAGCAAAAGTGAAGTTGAGAATTGTTGAAATTGAAACCCACTCCCATTTGTATAGAATCCCAAATGGTAATATTTTCACACATATTTGAAAAGGAAAAAAAGACAAATTTTATTTATTGTAGAAGGGTAAAGGTTTTGCTGTTGTGTTAAATTATGCTAAGAACTTTCTGTTATGTTGCTCATTGTTATTCTATCTATTAGAGTAGCCCAGTAAGGGTTTTACTTTATTGTGGTGTAATATTGTTCCCACTGAGCCACTGTATTTATTTAATACTGTTTTTTCCATTTGTAGCCTGTTCTTCATAAATTATACTGAGACATTGATTAAAAAAAAAACTCAATAAAACAAGCAACAAAGGGAAGGGACAGATTGCCATTAGCATTTCCATAAAGGGGTTCTCATATAAAAATATGAGACTATAAAAAGAGGACTCAATGAGTAGATCTTTGGCTTTCACTAAATCAAATAAATATATATCACCTAGTTTTGATGTAAATACCATCCGATCTAGTTTCATTATAGCGGGAAACAGACCATATCACTTAAGAACACTGGTAATGTTCAACCATAAGGAAAATTGTGTTATTGTGGGTCTGAAAGTCCCTGGAGTTCAGTTTGTTTCTATAAGAATCATCACACTGTGTTTTGCATTTATTCTATCCTTTTTTTTTCTTACCATTATTTTTTTTCAGAATCACAAAGTCTTCTCTAAACTCCCTTTGTACTGCCAGTTGTAGAAATATACAAATAACCAGCAGGCACTTGCTATTTACTCTTTCCTTTGAAAGGAAGAAAAAAAAAAAAAAAGACTAGCATTAGTAGATATTGTTCTCTATTGATTAAACAGAAAATAGACATTGTTCTTTTTGAGATTTGTGCAGAACCTGCAGAGGTTTTTCTCCTCTTGTTGTCATGACAGCTTGAAAACACATTTCTAAAAAGAGTTCCATCACTTTTTGTTCAAATATGACTTCAGGGCTTGAGGACAAGCACATTTTTTTTTTTATTCCAATTCATAGGATCATAGCTGAGGAACCAATTTAAATATTTGTAGAGAACATTTGGCAGTATCCTCTGGTGACTGTGACTATCATGACTCAGGATCTATGAATATTTGCAAGTGTCATCATTTTAAAATGTCTCTCGGAAAAGGAAGTTTGCTTATGCTGAAATGGGTAGGTTATAAGCCTTCCTCTCACTGATGCCTTCCACAGACAGAATCATTCTTAAATGACCTGAATCTTTATTTATGAATCAATTTGCAGACACAAACAAATAACACAGGACAATAACTCATATTTCACATGGAAAAACACACTTCCCATCAATTAATGGAACTTTTGATAAAAGAGCTGGAAGGAATACTGCAATCAGTACACTTCCCCTTCATTACTCCAGTAGCAACAATACTACTCTTCTTCTAATGATATAAAGAATTGTTGCTTGAATTGGATATGTCTAGTTTGATGAAAAGAAGGACTAGAGTTGGAATGATAGCACTGTTCTAATATCTTAGGGGCTGCCACAAAAAAGAGGAAGTCAAGGTATTCTCCAAAGCACCTGAGGGCAGGACAAGAAACAACAAGTGGGAACTGATCGAGGAGAGAAGCAATTTAGAACTAAGGAGAAATTTCCCAACTGTTAAAGCAATTAATCAGTGGAACAATTTGCTTCTAGAGGTTGTGGATGCTCCAACACTGGAATTTTTAAAGAAGAGATTGGATAACCATTTGTCTGAAGTGGTGTAGGGTTTCCTGTCTAAACAGGAGGATGGACTAGTAGACTTCCAAGATCCTTTCCAACTCTGTTATTCTGTGATAATTGGGCTGAATTTTTTGGAAAGGTGTTAACAAGTTGACATCAACCTACAATGAGAATCCTTCTAATTTCAAAAGAGTTCAAATGATAACATAATTCAGAGGCAATATTTTTACTTGATTAAGGCATTTGAGTTTTGTTTTTATTTATCTTTAGACTATGTGTCTCTGGAATTCTTGAACTGTCATTCATTTAAAGAAAAAAAATGCAATTGGCATCCTGAAACAACCTTTCAATGAATTACAGGACTGTTCTAGCTACCTTTAACTTAAATTAACCTTGATGGTATCTATTTGGTATACCAGTATGCTATAGACATTGTAGTGTTGAATACCTACACTGAAATCTAATTGTGGATGGCTATGGAGATTCTCAGTCATCCAGGTTATGTTGTCCCAAAGCTGCTTTTTCAAGAGGCAACTGAACTTTCTTGTTTTTCTTTGAAGACATTTCACTTCCCATGCAAGAAGTTTCTTCAGCTCTGATTGGATGGTGGGGAATGTAAGGATTTATATTTTAAAACCTCAAATATATCTGTCTTATTCTTTCATTGAGAAGTTGGAGCTATGCTTTCTGCAATATATTTTTTACCCTCTGTCCCTTCACTATTGAACACAGGCACAAGCTGTTGGGGGTGAATCTGTCTTGTCTGCATCTCAAACTGAAGCGCAAATGGTTCCTGTAGTTTGCAATTTTTCTGAAAATCAATTTATATTCCTGCACCATTTGAAGGGTGTTAACCCCAAAATGCATAGCTAAATTGAACATGGAATCATGTTTTTTTGAATGACATTAAGCCAGGTTCTTATCAAGATTAGTGAGTGTACATTTTCCTGGTCAGTTTTTTCCCAGCTGAAAGCAGTATTTTTTCATTATCAATGAACCATTTGATGGCCTGAGATTAATTTAAATAATTTAGGTCAGATTAATTTAAATTATTCAGGTGTTGAGTTGATCTGTCTCTCTAATGGTATAACTAGTTCTAAACTGATTGGAAAAAAACTCAAGTACTAATCCTCTAGCATGTTTTTTCTAAGCAAGGCAGTTGTTAAGTGAATTGTATGGAATGTTATCACCTTTTTAAAGTTTTGTAAATTTTAACTTTGTATTCCATCGAGAGCTACATAAACAGGCAGTAGATAATCTGATTTTTAAGAGGTTATCCATCTACCATTAATCTAGAAACCTTAGCATAAAAATTGATATTCAAGGGTTCAAAATATCTGTCTAACATGGTATTGGTAAATAGGGCAGCAAGAAGTAGAGTTCCTGTCTGATGATGTAATTTTCTTTCTGATAGCTTTTAGTTGCTTTAAAGCAGGGGTGTCAAACTCAAGGCCCATGGGCCACATCCGGCCTGTGGGATGCTTAGATCTGGTCCACGGGGCCTCCTTGGAAACAGTGAAGGACTGGTCCATGGTGCCTCTGCCAGTGAAAATGGAGCTCAGGTAGGCTACACATGGCCCTCCCCAGCTCCATTTTTGCTGGCAGAGGCACTGCGGGTTAGTCCTTTGTTTTTCACTGGCAGAGGGCTAACAAAACAAACTAAAAACAAAACAAAAGGAGAAATGTTTCCCCTTTTGCATTTGAGCATCCAAGAAGGGACAAGAAAGGAAAAAAGGGAAAGAGGAAAGAAAAAGAAAAAGAAGGAATGTTGGGAAGAGAACAAGGAAGGAAAAAGAAGGAAAGAGAGGAAGGAAGAAGAAAGGAGAATGAAGAGGGAAGAAAAAAAGAAAGGAAGGAAAAAGGAAGGAAAAAGGAAGGAAGGAAGGAATGAAGGAAGGAAGGAAGGAAGGAAGGAAGGAAGGAAGGAAGGAGATTATAATGAGAGTGAGGAAGGGTCTGATGGAAGTACTGCCTTAGCACTTGGCTACTACAGGTGCCCCGACACGAGTGATGTTGAGCTGGCCACACCCAACCCACCGAGATCAAACACAACCCTGATGCGGACCTCAATGAAATCAAGTTTGACACTCATGCTTTAGAGAGTTTACTAAAGATAACATCTACATTAGTAGAAAACCAATTGCATTCATGAAGATAATAGCTATATCATATACCATATTATAGCATTCTTGAAAAAAATGCTTTTTTATTTTTTAAATATACAACATAAGCAAAAGAGCTTTGGAAAAACTGTCTGATATTATCTGCTGAGAGGATGAAAATAAGATTGAAAAGAGATGTGGCTGCCTCTAAAGAAGAGGCAGAAAATACTTGTCTGTATAGCCACAATCAATTAAATCAAATCCAGTACAGTTACTGCATGAATAGCCTCCATTGTTCCTGCTTATGTATTAGCTGTACATGAATGCAGTTCATAATACCTGCTGGCACAAGATCTCCAGCAACTATTATTTAATTGGCATTCCAACAGAAAAGGGGGAGAAACACTGTATTAAAGTAATGATTTTCCTTCAAGTTGTTGTTTTCTTTTTTTAATTCAGCTTAAATGTTCCTGTGTCAGAAATGAAAAGCGTGCATTTTCACAGGCACACTGTATTGTGTATACATTGCACATGCAGCTTGCTTAACACAAATAACCTTGTTACTCAATACAGAGTGAATAAAGAGAAGAATATGCCTGTGGCTTCCTCGTTTCCTCTGGAAACAATTGAAATCAGCATGGTAGGCAAGAGCCATAATGAGCCCAAACTTTATTTCACATTTATTTTCCCAACTGTTCTAATCCAATGAGATGCTAAGGTTTATAACATCATTTAAAAAATTATAATAATAAGGGTTTCACTCCATTGTTAAATAGCATTTTGTTGTCTTTTTGCATTATAGGCTGTAAACAATAACTTTGGCCCATGATAAGCTTCCATTACAGTTTGAAAACTGAAGATAAATATTTGTGGGGAAATAAATCATGGGCAGATTGAGGTATTAATATTTTGGATCATTAATAGCTGAAATTTAAAGAACAGCAATTGTGCGTTTCCCTGAAAAAAGACCCGGTGTTATATGTTTTTGGTCACCAAAATAAGCACCTGGGCTTATTTTGGGGGGTAAGTCTTATTTTTTTCATGACTGCAGCGGAGAAGGACATGAGGTGAGGGGAAGAAGTATAAAGCTTCTTTTCCTGGTTCGCCATTGCAACAGAGCAGGAGGCTGAGCGACACACTGATGCCACGCCCATTAAGCGAGGCAGTGGGGGTGGAGGATGAAACAAGGTGGTGGGGGGATGGAGGACAAAGTCCCAACAGTATCCTTGGCTGTCCAGCCTACAGAGCCCTGATGTTTGGTGGCGTGAGGCAACTACAGCAGCCCCTTCCTCATTTTACTTGGTGGCAGCAGCCAGCAAGGCACCTCCTGCCATCACACACATTCCACCACTAGTTGCCTGGAGCCCTTGGGGAGTTTGCCTTGTATTACTATCTTAACATGAGACTAAGAAAGTCATACAACATAGTCAATACAACATAGCTGGCCCCGTTGTAGTTAATATTACCGGAGGAGGAAAAGCGAAATAAACTTTAACATTGTTGATAGCCTAGCTTAATAAAGCTTAACTGTAGTCTTATGAATCCTGCTTCCTAGTCTGGACCACCTTGAAGAGCTGATTCAGATCCGTTCACCCAAATTTTTGAGGCATCTGTGTAGTGATGGTGCAATACAGGTAGTCCTCAGCTTGCAACAATTCATTTAGTGACCATTCAAAGTTACAATGGCACTGAAAAAATGTGACCATTTTTCACAGTTATGATCTTTGCAGCATCCCCATGATCATGTGATCAGAATTCAGATGATGGGCAACTGACTCACAGTTATGACGTTTGCAGTGTCCCGGGTCTTCTGATTCCCCTTTTGCAACCTTTTGGGGAAGCCAGATTCATTTTACAGCCGTGTTAATAACTTATCAACCACAGTGATTCACTTCGCAAGTCTTTCCAGAAAGATCATAAGATGGGGAAAAACTCACTTAATAAATGTCTCATTTAACAACATAAATTTTGGGCTCAATTGTGGTGGTAAGTCAACCTGCCTTTCTCATTTTGATGAAAGCATCATGTTTTGCAAGATGCCTCTGACATGTAATCAATTCAAGAGTGAAACTCCAGCATCATAGTGACTCTCCAATATTGAAGAATAGTGTTTTGTGCAGAGCCACCCATGCTTGGTAAATCTTGGTAAATTCTTTATACAGTGATAAAGTCAAAAATTGGGTATATAGTTGACCATAACATACAATGAAAAGGTAGCATTGCACCATCACAACACAAGATCCCTTTTGGGTTTGCTTTTCTATGTGTGATAGATGTCATTAGGCACATTCACAAATAAAGGAAACTTGCATCAAAATGCTATTTTCACCATTTTACATCTTCCCACCTCATACTTCACAAAGGTCCCTCTGACACTTTCTCTACATGAACTATCTCCTAATTGGTAAAAAGGAAAGAATGACCTATACTATTTGGAATTGTCATGTTTAATGATATGGGATTTAATGAAACTGGTCTGAGTAATTTTCATGATATGCAATATGCTTCTGTTATTTCCTCATTTTCCCTTTTTGTTATTTTTGCTTATTTTGTCTTTGTTCAAAAGATCAAAATACATGTACAGGGCATTTTAAAATGCTTGGGAAATGGGGTAAACAATTGGATTTCCCCCCCATTGGGGTATTTGGCAGAGTAAACCCATACCGTGTGCTCGTGTGTCAGAATTAATAGAAATAAATAAACTCTTCATGTTATCTAGCCTCTGAAAAGTGATAATATAAATCCCTGAATACATAGGCTTCTTATTCCTAGAACAATTCCAACTGAATGATATATGAGTATGATCTGTTTCTTGAGTGAAACATTTTTATTTTATTCCATTTATATAGGGGGCTAAAGAATAGCTTTGGAATTATTCTTTTTTTTTTAAGGATTAATAATATATTCTGCATTCCACAGTGCAGACTTCTTTTGTTTGTTAGTTTTTAGTATGTTGGAAACACAAGATAGGTAATGATTTTGTGTTTACAAGTACAATTTAACCATAGCAGTGTTGTTATTGTTTATCTATTAAATCTCTTGCATGCCCTATTGCTGTCAACACCTGTATTACATAACGTGGCTCTGTCCTTCTTTTCACGAATTTAATAATTTATTTTGGACTATCTCTTTGAGACAAAGGAAAAAAAGTATGTTGTTCATGTATTTTAAATGTATGACTGTGCATATTTGTGGTTGCACAAAGAATGGGCTGTCTTATATGAGCTACATCTGAGCCTTGATTTCAAAAGCCCATTGAAAGGGTTCGATTCATTTTTTCTGACAAAAATCCTTGGTCTCCTACCTAAGAAAAGCTTATATGAGGAAGGGAGCAGGAGTGGGCTTCAAAAATTTTAGCAAGGGTTCTTCCCGGTTGCTGGGTGGGCATGGCCATGTTGGGCATGACCTAATTGGTCTCCTGCACCATGGCGGGGGGGGGGTGTTTTTGCCCTGCCTGGGCTCTGGAGGTTTTCCTTGAGCCCAGGGAGGGCAAAAATGGCCTCCCCAGGCTCCAGAGTCTCTCTGGAAGCTGGAAATGGGCCTATTTCTGGCCTTTCCAAACTTCTGGGAGGCCAGTTTTTCACCCTCCCTGAGCCTCTGTGCATGCCCTGCACTTGCCTGAATCTAAAACGGGCTGCCTGGGCACTCCTAGGAGGGGAGGGGAAGGGTAGGTGGGTCCAGCCAGCAGTGGGATTTTGGGGTTCTCTGATCTGTGCAAAATCTTAGCTAGGAGTTCTCCCGGAACCCTGCGAACCCCCAGCAGCCCACCCCTGGAAGGGATAGAAAGAAAGAAAAGAGGATGTTTGAAAGAGAAAGTAAGAGAAAGGAACTTTTATAAGTGATTTAAAAATATGGATTCATCGCTTTAGTTGCTCCCAACAATTCATATGCATCCCATTGTACAGATGAATCTAAAAAAAGTGATCCTACAGAGAAAAAATGTGGAACATTCTTGGCATAAAACATCTTAAACACAGTAACTTAACCACAGAGCACTGCAATGCATCCTTATTAATAATCAGAGTAATACAAAGTGTTATGGCATTGTGTGAATATGTCTCACATATACATGCCCCACAAATTCACTTTTATTCCCACTTCTAACTATGGTAATCTCTAATTATGACATGGCAATTAGTTATTAAAAATATTCAGTAACAGTATTTTTCCTTCTTTCTTTTCTTTTTCTTTATTAGCTGTGGAAGGCTAGAGAGCTTCTGTAAAATATCTGAACAATTTCATAAACAGAATGGAGTGTACTGTTTAAATGAGGTAATAAAACTCAGGCAGGATTCTGGGTTAAAATACTAAAACTGGATTTTTTTAGTTATCCTCCTATTAATGTTTTCCTTTCAGACTTGAGATCAAACAATACATCTACTTTGATTTGAGTGCTGAACAAATAAATGGAGAAAAACTATCAAAGAACCTTCAGTTGCATTAATCAGAGGTCAGTCATGGTTGCTTATGACATCAATAATCTTAGCCACAAAAGAAAAGTTTGTACTTTGATTATTGTCCATTGCTTTAATGCCGTCTTTTGTTCTGAGTAGAGCACAGGTGAAAGAAAATAATTGGTAACAAAAGCTCTAAATGAAGTAGGCCAGCATATTACAGTCACAAACCACTTTTCCTGAAATAAATACATGCAAGTGTGAGGTGCTAGATCAGTACATATATTTTATAATTCAGTTGTCTGCATCTATGCATTATGTGAAAGCATTTGGGAAAAAGCTGAGGAGACCTTCATCCTGCAGTGGAAGTATGAAAGTACATGAATAGAATAGAATGGAATGGAATGGAGTTGAGTCGAACAGAATTGAGTAGAGTGAAACAGAACAGAACAGAATAGAATAACAGGGTTGGAAGGGACCTTGGAGCTCTTCTAGTACAACCCCCTACTTAGGGGAGGTTTCAGACAAATGGTTTCCAATTTCTTCTTTAAAAACTTCCAGTGTTGGAGCATTCACAACTTATGGAAGCAAGTTGTTCCACTGATTAATTGTTCTAACTGCCAGGAAATTTCTTCTTAGTTCTGATGTGAATGATAGCTTGTCCAATTATTCTGAACTTTCAAATAAAATATATTCGCATCTTCTTACCTTTTTGAAAGCTTTCAGTTGACTGTGAAGTCAGTTTATCAATTATATCTGGTTCTCAAAAGATTGTTTTACAGAACCTGGGGAACATTTCAACATTTTAGTTGACAGCTACAATGTTTATTGTCAACTGCTGTTACAGCTTCAGATTTTCTTTTCAAAGCATGTAGGAAAAAAAAATGGATTCCCCTCCCCCCCATACCTATCTCTTTTGCTCAGATCTCTTTGTGTTGACAAAGAAACTCTAGAGCAAGCAGGTCCAACCCACACCCCACAGGCTATATTTGGCCCTGAGCAGCTAGTATTGTAGCCCTATAAGATGATAAACTTTTTAAAATTATTATGTGATTTATATACATTATCTATATTATATATTTTATAAATGGCCCAAAACAATTCCTCTTCACTCAAAATGGTCCAGGCTAGCCAAAAAGTTGGACAATCATGCTCTGGAGCATAGGTGGGGAACAACAGCCCCTTTATGACTCTAGGAGTTGAAATCCACAAGTCATAAAAGGGCCATTGTTCTCCACTCCTACTCTAGAAGAAAACCATAACAGTGCTTGGCTGAAGGTTGTTTCAGTAACATCAACAGCTATGATTAATAATCACCAACCCTATGATAATCACATGTAGCAATACCTGTCTTGCTTACAAAACACAAATAGTTTTGTTTCAGGTCTTCCACATTTACAAAAGATCAGATACTGTATGACATCTGAAGGGCCAAATCAGACATTCCTCTCTGTTCCATTGATTTTGACACAGAATGCCTGATGCAGTGGTGGGATTCAATTTTTTTTTACTACCGGTTCTGTGGGCATGGCTTGGTGGGCGTGACAGGGGAAGGATACTATAAAATCTCCAGTCAGAGGTGGTATTTGCTGGTTCGCCGAACTACTCAAAATTTCTGCTACCGGTTCTCCAGAACTGCTCGGTACCTGCTGAATACCATGTCTGGCCTGATGAGAGGTAAAGTTCAATATATTCAACATATTCTTAAAATATTTTCTTGTTAAAATTCCTTGTGGCTTAGCCTATTATAAGCCCCATTCCAAGGAACAGAAAACATTTGCAGACTATATGTGTTTACTTCAAAATGTAGTTATATACACTTTGAATGGTATTAGGCTTACATTTCAGAAATAATTGTATGATTTGGCAGTATCAGTTTGTGTTTCTAGCAAGATCAAATCATTATATATTTGTAAACTTTCAGAAACCATATCATAATTGGGATTATTAAAGAACCAACTCATTCAACCTCTTTGAGAAATGGGTTTTTTTAAAAAACAATAGTACCCATATATGTGCACACATTCCAGTTATGTATCAAAGTACAAAATTTCTATTTGCCACTTTTAACTACTTGATCACTAGGACAGGTATTTTCCAAATATAACTTTTGAAGATTATTGAAAAATGGGACAAGAAACTAGCAGCTCATTTTCAACAAAAAAATTTGCATCATTAGAAAGACGTGACAGTCATAATTGAAAAACAAATAATAAATGAATGGCCTGAATAGAGATTAAAATATTAAGATTAAGATTAAGATATTTTTCTATGAACCCTTAATGGACTTTCTGATGACATAGGAACTGAAATGTCATTGATTTATGGAGTTTTGTATGGACACTAAATAAGTTATGGAAAGGAGATATTTACATATTACCTTATAGAGGGGGCTAAGAATCATTAGATTTGTTTTTATTTGTGATGAAGATTAAAAGTAACCCCCTCCTTTTCCCTTTTTTTCTTCCACTTTCTTTCTGAGTTTATTTTTTAAAAATAAATAAAAATTAATATTTTTAAATGTTAGTTTAGATGGTGCAATAAGGAATGCAGAGTTGAAATGAACACACACACACACACACACATAATGATAAAAGAAATTAAGTTGGCAAGTTATGTTGGACAACCATTTGTCTGAAATGTATAGAGTTTCCTGCTTGAGCAGGGAGTCCGACTAGAAGACCTCCAATATGTTTCTAACTCTGTTATTTTGTTATTCTGTTAAAATTAGAGAAGGTAGTTAATTTGTTTATTTTGGAAAACAGTAAACAACTATTATCAAATGTGGGAAAATAGAACAAATAACTCAGTCATTAAGCAGTCATTAAGGGAAACTGAAACTATGTTTATGAGCTAATTTTAGTTTTATTTTGCTTTACAAACCTGCAAGAGTCATCAATGCAAAAATTGGTCTTCATCACTACTGTAACTGTGAATGGTTGCTAAATGAGGCATATGCTACTTAGATCCAGAAAAACATGTACAAATGTAAATGTAAAAACAATGAAAGACTATGTGATGTTGCAACTGCAACAAAAGCACTAATACCTATGACCAGGTAGCACATATGAGAACACAGTATGAAAAATAATATTGAAACTGTTAAGTCCTGAGCATGGTGCAAGGAACGGAGATGAGACATCGAACGGTGACTTCAACTCTTTATTGTAAAATAAGAACAGAGCAAATACTTGGGCAGAAGCAGCTCTTTTATAGAGCTGGCTGCTGTCAAAACAACCAATGATTTGAGTTTACCGCTTTCACAAGCGTCCAATCAGAGGGGCCCATTAACAGCCAATCAGACTGGCCAGAAACAACCAATCACGACTCGCTATTCGCAGGCCAATGAGAAGTGCAGGATTACAAGCCTGCTGTAAAGTAAAGCTATTTAGGATTGTACTGCTGCGTTGGTTTAGTCCATAACACCCCTCCCCCCAGGTTCCGTCTGAGGGGTGGGGTGACGTACTCTTGTAAATAGGCAGGTCGCTTCACCTGTCTGCTTGACCTGTGCTGTTCCACCGATTTCTGTCCTGGCTCTGGTTCTGGTGGGCTGCTAGCTGGGCTGGATAGTGAAAACGGTCCCGCTGTTCCTTCGAATGGCCCTGGGCTGCTTTCCCTGCTTACGCCAGTGCTGTCTTCCGGGTTCCCTGGATCTGTTTCAATCGCAGTGCTGTCACGTGGCAAGGCCACTCCCTGGCTCGGTTCTCCTTCTGATGGTGAGTATCCCCTGGTTGGTTGTGTAGACTGTTGGGTTTCGATTGTTATTTCTTCATCAGCCTCCTCGATGTTCCTTCCCCCCCCCCCAGCTAGAGATTCAGGGGCTGAGATAGGACTAGGTGCTAATCTGGAACGGAGTTGGTCTATGTGGCGCTTCCACATCTTACCATCTGCAGTTTGTAGGTGATAGGATCGGGGTCCCGTAAGTTGCATTATGGTAGCGGGGACCCACAATGGGTCACCCGAGAAGTTTTTCGCAAACACGGGGTCACCTTCCTGGAATGCCCGGCACTTGCTGCTGGATCCTGGGGGTTGTTCAGGTGTGTAGTTTGGGTGGAGGGGATTGAGATGCGAGTGAAGTTTCCGGCCCATCAGAAGTTCAGCTGGGGTTCGGTTCGTGGTAGTGTTTGGGGTTATGTGCTGGAGGAGAAGCATCTGGTTTATTTTGTCATCAATGTCGCCGTGGTCCATTTTGTGCAAAGTCTTTTTTACAAATTGAACCATTCGCTCAGTCCTACCATAGGTAACATTGGTTACCTAACTTAGTTTGGGTAAAAATAATATATAAACTATGTTAGTGAGTTTAAGTGTGTGTATCACTTTAACTGTAAAACATGTATTTTGGGTGCGGTTGTAAAATCACCATAAGAGGGAGCAAGAAAGCTCACTGTTTGCTGGCTTTTACTGTAGTAGCTGACAATGTTGGATTGATGGTGATAACTGTGTGTGTTTCCCTGTTGTTGCTGAAATGAAGAAAAGGGATTTGATTTCTTCATATCTCTGACTGCAAAAGAGATATATTGCTGGACTGATTATTTGTAAGTTTACTGACCTCTATTTTCAACACTGGACTTTGCAAATGATTAATCCCTGGATGGACTGAGCTAGTGTATGACATATGGACTATTTTGACTATGCTATAACTCTTCCTGGAATAAAAAAACTATTTAACTGGCACAGTGTATCTGTCTTACTGAGTGTAAATTACAACAACGTTTATCTTACATCATTTGCCTGCCTGCTAGACTGCCGTTGCACATTCTGCTAGGGTGTGTATCCCTAACACTGGTTATGGGCCCACGTACACAGTCAGATTAACCAGGATATAACAGGCTTAGATTAAAGTGAGAGTTTGTGTAGTTACACAATACTGTAAACAGACAGCTGTGTTTTATTAATTATAGTTTAATATACAGATAAAGATGGCACAAGTCAATTTACAAAGTTTGTCTCTAATATCCAAGCTGGATGGAACAAACTATGTTTCATGGTCTATGAAATGTAGCCTACTTCTATGCAGAGAAGGTTTGTGGAGTATAATTCAAAACCCACCAGAAGTAGATGCATGGGATCCGGAGGATGAGGATGATGCCCAGAAAATACAAGAATATCAACTGAAGAATGAGCAAGCTCTCTGTATAATAGGACTGACACTCTCTGATGAGCAGCTTGTACATATTCGAGGAGAAGAAACAGCTGCCAAATGTTGGGAGAATTTAAAGAAGATTTATGTTCGAGACAGTGTAGGAGCACATATAAATCTTACACGGAAGCTGTTTAGAACACATCTTCAAAAGAATGGAGATATGATGACTCATTTAAATATAATGAAGAGAATTTTTCAGGAACTGCATGAAAAAGAACTTATCTTCACACAACTACACCAAGTTTATGTAATTTTGTCTTATATTGACCATCTCAAACCTAAGACAACATAATTTCATTTCAGTTGAAAGGACAAGACCATCTCAGATTATAGGGGTATCTGCAGGGCTTGGTAAAAAAGTAGGTAGTTTTGATAGTGGAATTAAAACTCTATTTAGCTCTGCTTTTTATGAACATCCATATTCATATGCAGGAGCAATATGTTCTTTTTCTTTTTTCTTTTTTCCTTTCCTTTATTCATTATTTTCTCTTTTTTGCATCATTTCTTAAGTTTGTATTGGCTTTTTAAAGCAATTTCTTTTTTTATATAAAAAAGCTTTTTTTTTTAAAAAAAAAAAAATTATTTAAGAAATGTTTATGTCCACCCAATCATTTTTAGTGGCTCCAAGGCAGCTTACACAGATAAAAATCCAATATATATTTTAAAAAAGCAATAAAAAGCAATAGCCCCCACACATAAACAATAAGTCAATCAAATAAGGTATTTGATGGGCTCTATCCATTTTCTCATTTTATCTTCATTATCAACCTGTAAAGAAGGTAAGACTGAAAGATTGTGATTTGTAATTATTAAGGTTAAATGACTCGGCACATTATTTCCACTCTAAATCCAACAAAAAGCACTATGTTCCACTGACTGTTAGACAAGAAACTATCTGGAGCATTAGGTTTATTTAAGGCATTTTATAAAAAACCCAAAAGCTTAAACCAACAGCTGTTATATGATATTTTTAATCTGAGCTGTGGCATGAATCTCTGGCTTGCATTTCTAATATGGGAAGAGAAGGTGCTTATACAGAATCTTCCTTGATAAAATAGCTTTAAATAAACAGGCACAGCCAGGAAAATATATATATATATACTGGAGAAAATTCAAAGGAAAAATAAAGCAAACCCCTCTGGCTTGAAATACATGTGGGTTTTTACTAGAATTTACAGTGACACGATCTCTACAGGAAACATCTCCCAATTTCATTTTATGTGAACCAGCTGGAGTCTGAGAAGATTTTCTGTGGTGCCAATATATAAAATGGTGTAAAAGTTTAAAGGTGGGTTCATAAGGTTCTCGGGGAGTGGGAAGTGTTACATACTTTTTGGAGATTAGGAATACTTATTTTTCATCCATTCAGAGCAATCTTGTTAATGATAGCAATAAAATACTGACATTACTAAAATGTACATATGTATATGAGTATAATTTTAAATATTTTACAAAGAAGATACTTATTGTACATGTAAATTTTATGCACATGTATATGCATACAATGTATATGACTAATTTATGTCTTCCATGCATTAAAAAATCCTAATGCTAATACTGAATAACAAGAAATAGTCATCAATATTTTGAACATTTTCTTGTACTTTTTTGATCCAGCAATTTTCTAAAACAGAGACAATCCACTCCACTTATCTTTAGAGAAGGGTTTAATGAATCATTTAGAGTTCAACTAAATCCTGACCCACAAGGATGAAACTTCTTCTTTTTGGGTTTATTTTATGTATTATTTATTTCCTTATACCTTATAGGGGTGATATTCCACCAGTATAATAACCGGTTGGGTGATCATGTGCGCATGCCAAACATGTGCTCTGCACATGCACTGCATTTTAAAAAGCTCTAATTCTTACCTTTCACTGCAGTCTTTGTGAATAAAACAGCTGAGGCATGGCAAACTGCTCTGCTGAGCAAATCAGCTATGCTCTTAAAAAAGGAAATAAAACACAGGAAAGAATAGGAACGGGTGGATGGGCCCACATGCTTGTCACAACAAACCGGTTCACTGCCAGCTGATCTCCGGAGCAAGGGGTTTGCCCGAACTGGTCCAAACCAGTAGAATCGCACCCCTGCCTTATATCCCATCTGCCTTTTCTCTATATCCTCAAGGACTATACACTAAAAACCCCTTGAATCAGATTGTTCATAGAAAGATCAAAATTAACTTCTGGGTTTCATTGTCGATTGTCTAGTGAGGATTTGAGTGTGAGTCTACCGGGCTGACACTTTAACCATTTTAACTGTTATGTTACATCTATGCAGGCTGTACCACAACAAAGAGACAGCCCTCCCCTGATATTCCTCTGATAAAAATATTTTAATGAGTTGTTTCAATCCTTTAAGTAGACTTCTGTTCTTTGAAAAGAAAAAAAAACACCCTGCTCTTAATACTGTACTTTATGTGTGGTCCTTACGTCTGCTGTTAAAATTGGACTTTTTTTGGAAAGACTGAAAGACTTAATATGGACTTTTTGTTGAAAGAAGAAAAAAGTTAATGGTTATATGGGGATTAAAAGGGATGAAGATGCTAAGGAAAAGTTTAAGATAATATTTGCTTGGTAGAAAAAAGGGCAGAAAACATAATTGTATATCTTTCTTTTTTATTTCTCTCTTTTTAATTGTTTCTTATTTTCTGTCTTTGCTGTTACTGTGCTATTGTTATTATTGTTTTGTGCATTTTACCACATTGAAAAATATCTACTTAAAATATATATTTTAGAAAACATTTGTGGAATAGAAGATCTAATTGTTTTTTCCTACTATAAACCTCCCCAAGGAATATCAAAAATGGGTCTCACTCCCACATCTTGCTTTACAGAATTCCCATTCCTTTTATCCTCCTTCCTTAAATGTGCCATACGCCAACAGGGCAATTGTAAATATAATTTTCCCACAGCTGGCTGATCCATGAAAGGGTGCTGATCCATGAAAGAAAAACCCTGAGAGCACCAGTACAGAAGGGGGACTGAAAGAAGGTCCTAGTTAGTACAATAGTAGTGCAAGTTGTGACAGGTATAGTGGTGGGGAGAAAGACCAGGCAGCAGGTCTGTCCGCAGCAGCAAGCAGGCAAAGGTCAAAAAATGATTGCAAATGCAAGTGGATCCAAGTGGGCCTGAATTTTGTTCAGGTCCATTCAGGGTGCTTCAATGGCCAGAACTTTGAAAACCAGTCTTAAGTCCTAACTTTGAACAGTAACTGAATGAATGGACATTAATTAAAAAAACAATTGTACAATTATCTATGTGCCTTTGTGTGTTTCTGTGTGTTTAGACAGGTAGACATAGCATAGAAGAAAAGAAAAGAAACCTCATACTATAAATATTTCATGGTTGCAAAGGGGCGGTATTGTGCTTTATCTATATTCTATAGCATGCTGTGCTATATTTGCTTCATTACAAAAACTCCAAAACAAGTGACTCTCCCATAATTAAAAGATATTAATAATATAGGCATAGATTAAATTAAACCATTGGGTGATACCCAGGTATAAAAATATTCAAGTAATAAATGCATCCAGATCTACCATAAATATTTTTTATTAGTGGGAGATTATAACTATTTATAAACTTTGGAGAAAGAGGTATATTATTGTGCTTCTCTATAATCAGAATGAACTTGAGTTGCTGCTGGTCTATTCTCTATGTGAGAGCAAACTCTGTGTGTGCATGTTTGTGAGTATATTTGTTTGTGTGTGTGTATTTGTCAAGTTTGAAACAACATTACCCTAAAATTTCCATCAAATAGCAATTGTGTGCCAAAACAAAATTCAAACTTGATGAGGAATTGTGGATTTTATTGAAATAAAACTTGGTATGTTTATTATTTCAACCATGAAAAATAATAGGAGCATAGAAAATATCTTTTTCTATCTTCTTTTTGACCCAGGTTCACCACATTAGATTGATATAGGTAGCTACTATAGTTAATCTACTACCATCATGTCAGTCTGTAGATATATATCTCTCTGTCTCTCTGTCTCTCTCTGTGTGTCTCTCTCTGTCTCTGTATTTCTGTTTGTCTGTCTCTCTCTCTCTGTCTGTCTGTCTGTCTTCTCTCTCTGTGTGTGCATCTCTCTCTGTCTCTCTCTCTGTGTGTATCTGTCTGTCTCTGTCTGTCTGTCTGTCTGTCTGTCTGTCTGTCTGTCTGTCTCTCTCTCTCTCTCTCTCACACACACACACACACACATAAATATTCATTCAAAAGGCAAGACATTAACCAAGAAGAGAAACAACCTAGAACTAAGGATAAATTTTCCAAATGGTGACAGCAGTCAACCAATGGAACAACTTGTCTTCAAAACTTGTTGGTGCTCCATCACTGGAGGCTTTCAAAAATAGACTGGATAACCTGAAATTGTATAGGGTCTTCTACTTGTACAGGGGGTTGAACTAGAAGACCATTGACTATTATTCTATATTCTATGTTCTTTATGCCATGAAGATAGGCTAATAAGTAATAAAAGAGAAATTATTGGTATATGACTCTGTGCTTCTCAAGTCTCAAATAAAACACACCCTTTCTGTTAAGTACTGAACATGGGTCGGAGTAAATGGAGACAGCCTCTGAATAGTGAACTTTCAGCTCTTTATTTGCATTGTGACTTCTCAAACAACAACAGTGAACTCTGCCTTATATAGGCAACCCTTGTGAGAATTGTCCAATAACGAGCTATGAACGCTAGCTCTTTTAACCAATAAGAATTCTCTGTTAAGGGCCAATCGGATTCCTCAGAACTAACCAATCCGATCTGGCCGCCTAACAGCCAATCAGAAGTGCAGGGCCAGAACCCTGCACTTTACCTCAAGCTCATACTTTATTAACTATGGTACATACACAACACCCCTTCCCCCTGGCTTCTTAATTACAGTGTAGTTATATAGTCCCTTAGATAGGCGGTTGTCTTTTAAATCTTTCGGATTTTCGTTGGATTGGTTGGTTGCAATCCTGTTGAGGTAGATTGTTGTTTGGCAGTGGTTCTGCTTCTTGCTCAGGTGCAATTTCTTGTGGTGCAAACGTTTCTCCTTCCTGCTCCATTTCCTGAGTATCACTTAGTTCATCGCTCCCTTCGAGCAGATTCCCTGGAACTTCATCTTCTTCCGTACCTCCCACCCCCCTCGGTTTGGTCGGGAGTTGTTGACTGGCCGTTGTGAATTGTGACCGTAATTGGTTGATATGCCATTTCCACAGTTTATTGTCACAGCATTTCACTACATAGGATTTGGGGCCGGTCACTCGTACTACTGTCGCCTCTATCCATAACGGGTCGCCCGATAAGTTTCGTGCGTAAACGAGGTCTCCTACCTGGAAGGTGCGACAGCGGCCACTGGATCCTATTGGCTTTTCCGGTTTGTAAGCAGGGTGCAACCGGTCGAGGTGGGAGCGGAGTCTTCGTCCCATCAGTAGTTCGGCGGGAGTTCTGCCGGTGACTCTATGTGGAGTTATGTGTTGCAAAAAGAGAATTTGGTTGACCTTGTCATCGATATTGTCATAGTCCACTTTTTGCAAAGTCTTTTTAACAAATTGGACCATGCGTTCAGCTCGGCCATTGGTCGCAGAGTGCGCAGGCGAGGTGAGCGCATGGCGGATGCCACGGTCAGCGAGGTACTGCTCGAACATTAGTGCCATAAACTGTAGCCCGTTATCGGACACCAGGACATCTGGCAATCCGTGGGTTGCAAAGAGTCTGTTTAGAATCTTGATCACCGCCTCGGAGGTCGTAGCCGTCATACGATGAATTTCTAACCAATTGGAGTATGCGTTGACAGTCAGCAGGAAGGTATAGCCCTTGGTTGGCCCCGCGAAATCCAGGTGGATTCTGGACCAGGGTCCACGTGGCGTCTCCCATTCAGTAGGCACGGCTTTTGGTGGGGCATTGCTGACTTGTTGGCAATTGGAACACGCTTTAACCCACTGCTCGATTTGCCGGTCCATGCCCAGCCACCATGCGTAGCTTCGTGCAAGCGCCTTCATTCGCACGATGCCGGGGTGGCCCTCGTGCAGAATTCGCAGCAGCGTCTTCCGGAGTCGTTCTGGGACAACGACTCTATCGCCCCAGATGATACAGCCTTTTTGGGAAAAAAGTTCAGTCTGTCGAGATTTGAATGGTGCGAAGTCATCTGGTACTTGGTCCAATGGCCATCCACGTTCTACCCAGCCTAGGAGTCGAGCTAGGGTGTGGTCTCGTTTGGTTTCTCTCGCGATGTCTCGGGCGGTCATAGGCGGCGAGTTGAGTGTTTCGATCTGCAACGTGGTTGCCATTGGTGCCGGATCGTCGAGAGTCTCTGGAAGCGGTGCTCGGCTTAATGCATCAGTGTGGGGAATGGCTTTCCCCGGGCGATATTGCAGGCGATAATTATAAGCAGCTAGAAATTCTGACCATCGGGTCATTCTAGGGGATAATATGTAGGGGGTTGGCTTGTACCCGGCTATTATCCCTAGCAACGGTTTGTGGTCAGTTATAATGGTGAATGTCCTTCCATATACATATTCATGAAATCTTTTTGCAGCTGAAACGATTGCGAGGGCTTCTTTATCAATTTGTCCATAGTTCCGCTCTGCTTGTGAAAGAGTCTTCGAAAAGTATGCAACAGGGGCTTCGTTCCCATTACGCAGTACATGGCTCAAAATGGCGCCCAGGCCAAAAAGCGATGCATCGCAGGTTATAACTAACGGCAAAGTCTCGTTATACTGCATAAGTACAGAGTCAGATGTGAGCAGTTTTTTAACATTCCGGAACGCTTGCTCTTCCCGGTAACCCCATATCCACAATGCTTTCTTATCTAATAATCGGTGAAACGGTTCAGCGACAGTTGCCTTGTGCGGTAAAAATACATTATAGAAATTAATGAGGCCTAAGAACGCCTGGAGATCGGCCTTGTTGCGTGTCCTGGGAGCATTTTTGATCTCTTTTAATTTACTCTTGGAAGGATGAATGCCCTGGCTATCAATCCGGTACCCGAGAAACTCAACATTGTCAGTATACAATTGACACTTATTTTTTTTCACCTTAAGTCCGGCCTCTTGAAATTTTTTAAGGACGCATTTCAAACCATCCTGTAAGACTTTTTGGGTAGGGGCTGCAATTAATACGTCATCAAAATAAGGGAGCACGCCCTTGATTCCTTGTAATAACCTTTCCATAAGGCTCTGGAAGATCCTCGGGGCTACACTAACTCCGAATTGCAATCGGGTACATTTAAAGGCACCCCTGTGCGTTACAATTGTTTGGGCTTGAGCCGTTTTTTCATCCACTGGTAATTGTTGATAAGCTTGGGCTAAATTTAATTTAGCGAAAACCTTACCGCCCCCCAAGGAATGGAGGAGGTGCTGCACCACCGGAACTGGATACTCATTCCGCTGTAGGGCGTGGTTCAAAGTGGCCCGGTAGTCCCCACAAATTCGGATTGACCCGTCTGGCTTAATGGGTGTTACAATAGGGGTTTCCCATGGAGAGTGATCAATGGGCTTCAACACCCCTTGAGCAATTAACTTGTCGAGTTGTTCATTGATTTTTGCTTTAAGAGCGAATGGAACTCGACGGAGCTTCAAGCGAATGGGAGCTACTTTTGGATCTAGACTGAATGAGATCAGGGTCCCCTTATACTCGCCTAAGCTGTCCGCAAAGATGTCGCTGAACTCAGAGATAAGGTCTTCCTCCCACTCACAACCACCGACTCGGTTCACGCCAGCCACTTCAATGCCGAGGGGCGCGAACCATTGGAGGCCTAGTAGGCTAGGCCTATCTCTATCGATGACTGTTAGAGGTAAGTATGCTGTATGCTTCTTGAAGGAGACTCAGACTCGGCAGGATCCGACAATGGGGATTCGATTTCCTTGGTAGTCCTTGAGGATGAGGCGTTGAAATTGGAGGTCTTGGCGTTGAATTGTGGGGATGAGTTGCTTGAGTGTCTTCCAAGACACCATCGAGAGGGACGATCCCGAGTCGACCTCCATGTGGCAAGGCTGGTTCTCGATGGCTACCGTCACCCAGATTTTCTTAGTGTCCAAAGCTGAGGCGTGACCGATAGTGATAGTATGGTGAGCCTTTTCTCTTTGCAAAGCTCAATTTCTGTAGGAGTGGTTTACTGGCTCTCGCCTTACAGGACGGTTTCCTGTCGATTGGCGATAGTTGGCCCCTTTTGAGGCCTGGCTGAGTCCTGGTAAACTGCGGCAGACCCGGCCAATGTGGCCTTGTTTCCTGCACTGATGGCAGAGTGCATCGCAGAATTTGCATTCGGCCCTGGCATGGTTGGCTCCACAGCCAGCGCAAGGGCGTAAGGGCTTCAGGTGAGGGTCCCGGTCGGACCGCAGTCGATGGACCCCTTCTTCATCGCTGTCTGATGATGAAGAGAGGTCCTTGTGGTGCGTTGTTGATAGCTGCCCTTCTGTGCTAGGTGAGATTTCGCTGGCCGGTGGTGGTACCAGAGTGCGGCTTCGCCATAGTTGTGCAGCCGACCTTTTGGTCGCCTCCGCAGCCATGGCTTCAGCGATGGCATCAGCAAGGCTGATGTCGCCTTTCGCCATCAGCTTGCTTTGCAAGCCTAGCGCATCTAGTCCCAGAACTATTCGATCTCTTAGTGCCTCTTCTAAATTGGCAAACCCGCAGAGGCCCCCTAAATTTCGGAGGTCCGCCACAAAATCGGCCACGCTCTCCCCTTTTCATTGGTTTCTCTAATAAAACTCGTGGCTTCTCACGAGTGTAGGCACGGTTGGCGCGTAATGGTTTCTCAGGATGGGTTTGAAGTCATCCCAGCTCATGGCTTTCACTTCTCGAGGTTTGGCGAGTGCTTTAGCCATCTTAAATACAGCTGGGCCGCAATGCGTCAGGAACAGCGCCCTTTTCTTGCTGGTATGGTGTCTTTCAAGTTGTTCGTCTTGAGAAACATTTGGAAGCGATCCATGTAGGATTCCCAATCCTCTTGGTTCGGATTGAACGGAGCGGGTGGTATGATGCCGCTGGACATGGTTCCGTTGTTGGCGTCATCTATCACGTGCTCGGTATTGCTTCCTGGCTTCTTCGGTTCAGACGTCTCCACATCCCATCCTCGTCACCAGTGTTAAGTATTGAACATGGGTCGGAGTAAATGGAGACAGCCTCTGAATAGTGAACTTTCAGTTCTTTATTTGCATTGTGACTTCTCAAACAACAACAGTGAACTCTGCCTTATATAGGCAACCCTTGTGAGAATTGTCCAATAACGAGCTATGAACGCTAGCTCTTTTAACCAATAAGAATTTTCTGTTAAGGGCCAATCGGATTCCTCAGAACTAACCAATCCGATCTGGCCGCCTAACAGCCGATCAGAAGTGCAGGGCCAGAACCCTGCACTTTACCTCAAGCTCATACTTTATTAACTATGGTACATACACAACACTTTCAAATTGAGAGCAAATAAATTCCAATCATTGCATTAAGAAACATTTCAAAATAAACATCTTCTACATGTATGTCTTGTCTGCTGTTAAATTCAACCTTCCAGGTAGTTAGAAACATTTCTTGCCTCTCCCCTCTGCAGTGTTTAAAGGTTTAGCTGCCATTTGTCATGTTTTTATTATCTGCCTGCCTGCCAAAAAGAAACAAAAAAAATGTATTGCACTTTCTGCCTGGTGGAATGAGAAGATTAGAGGGGGGAAAAAGGAAAGGAACAATGAAAAGAAATAACTGCTGCTTCCCAGGAGAGAATCCTGAGAAACAAATAAATCCTTCCCTGTGTAGTTGCCAGCATTTACATTTTAAATGTAAAGTATATTTAGCAAAACAAAACAGTAATCATGAGTCATGTGCCTGTCCTTGCTCAGCAAAACAATTCATCTTTTAAAACTTGAAGTACTGAAGGGGGGAAAATAAAAGAGCTGCAGAAAAGAGGTCAAACTGATAATTTCAATATATCTTTTGTACCAGAAACTATTGTAGCTGGCTTCTGCAGAAATTGTGCACCTGCACAAAATAATATACATTCCTGAACTTCACCGGTTAACCAGACTTAGTTGTATTTTTTACAGCACACCGAAGCCTCTCATAAACAACAGGGCCCAACATAATGCAGGGCAGAATGAAGAATGAACACTGCAACAGGAAGCTGGCTGGGTAACTGCAATAATTCTTTGCTTTTTAAATGTGCTCCAAAAACAGCCCAACCAAACCTTAACAGATTTAACAGATAATCAGAGTTGGAAGGACCTTGTATGTCATCTAGTCCAACCACTAAATTAAAGCAAGCCATCACTTTGTTCTTTAGGGCAGGGGTCCCCAACCCCTGGTCTGCAGCCAGTGCCAGGCTGCGGCCCTTTTGGAAGCAGGTCACAGAAGTGGGTGTGTTATGTTCTGTGCATGGGCGCTAAGGAGGAGACGAGCCGGTGAACAGTGAACTTCAAACTCTTTATTTACATGTGTAACAGCTCAGCTCTATGGCCGCAACGGCCCCCTTTATATAGGCAAGCTCTTGAGTATTTAACCAATGAAAACACAGGGAGCGCTAGCTCCGTTAACCAATGGGAGAGGCTCGTTAATAGCCAATCAGATTCTCCTGAACGGACCAATCCGATGTTGCTATTACCGGCCAATCTGAAGTGCAGGGCCAGAACCCTGCACTTTACTTCAAGCTCTTAATAATCTTTATTCAAGTACTTTTATGAATTCACAACACCCCTTCCGCCCGGGTTTCGTTTAAGGGGTGCAGTCACGTAGTCTTTGAGGTAGGCAGGTTGTTTTGATTGTCTATTTGATTTATGTTGTTCTCCCAGTATTTGGCTACAGTCTTGTTGGGGTAGGACGTTATCTGGTGAAAAGGGTGCCTCCTGTTCTGTATTCAAATTTTTGTTGCCGCTAATGTTCTTGGCATCTCCTTGAGGCGAGCTCACCCCCATCCTTGATCCTTGTTCATGTGTTGCCTCTGAGCGGTCATTACTTCCGCTTAAGCTTTCTGCCATTTCAAATTCATCTTCCTCCCCCCTCGATTTGGAAGTCAGGGGAGTCAGAGATCCCTGACTGTAGCCTTGAATGCAGCTGATCAATATGGCGCTTCCATATTCTATCATCGCGACATCTCACGCGGTACGATCTGGGGCCGGTTACTTGGACTACAGTTGCCTCGACCCACAACGGATCACCCGAAAAGTTCCTAGCAAAAAACAAGTCACCTACCTGGAAGTTACGGCATTTCCTGCTGGATCCGTGTGGTTTTTCAGGTTCATATGATGGGTGCAGACAGTCGAGGCGGGAGCGGAGCTTCCGCCCCATCAATAACTCGGTGGGAGTTTTGTTGGTGGCACTGTGCTGCAAAAGGAGTATCCGGTTAATCTTATCTTCTATATCGCCATCGTCCATTTTATGCAAGGTTTTCTTGATGAATTGTACCATGCACTCGGCCCTTCCGTTGGCCACAGGATGCATTGGCGAAGTCAGCGCATGGGGAATACCGCGGTCCGCCAGGTACTGTTCAAAGGACAGCGCGGTAAATTAGGGCCCGTTGTCGGATACCAGAATGTCTGGTAATCCGTGTGTTGCAAATAGTCTGTTTAGTTTCCTGATGACTGATTCGGTTGTTGTATTTCTCATCTCATGGATTTCAAGCCAGTTCAAGTAGGCATCCACCGTTAATAAAAATGTGTGTCCTTTGGTAGGTCCCGCAAAGTCCAGATGAATACGGGACCATGGTTCCCTCGGTGTTTCCCATTTAGTCGGGGTTGCTTTCAGAGGGGCGTTGCTTACTTCCTGGCATTTGTGACAAGCTTTTACCCATGTCTCGATCTGCTTGTCGATACCTGGCCACCATGCGTAGCTTCGTGTGAGGGCTTTCATGCGCACGATGCCGGGGTGGCCATTGTGCAAGGTTCTTAGTATCGCTCGTCGTAACCGCTCTGGTACAACGACTCTATTACCCCAGATAATGCAGCCCTTCTGGGAAAATAGTTCCATTTGTCGATTCTTGAATGGGACATAGTCATCAGGTATCTGGTCCAATGGCCATCCCTGCTCGACCCAACTGAGGACTCGTGCTAAAATGGGGTCGCGATTCATTTCCATCGCGATATCTCGGGCTGTTAGTGGTGGTGTTCGAAGTGTCTCAATCTGCAGTGTTGTAACTGTCGGAGCGGGGTCATCAATGGTCTCTGGAAGTGGTGCATGGCTCAATGCGTCAGCGTGGGGAATGGCTTTCCCCGGGCGGTGTTGCAACTTGTAATTATACGGAGCCAAGAATTCTGACCAGCGAGTCATTCTGGGAGATAATATATAAGGTGTTGGCCTATCTCCCACTATTATTCCCAGCAAAGGTTTGTGGTCAGTCACTATAGTAAAGGCTCGGCCATACACATATTCATGAAATATCTTAACAGCAGACACAATAGCAAGGGCCTCTTTATCAATTTGACTGTAATTGCGTTCTGCTTTTGATAATGTCTTTGAGAAATAGGCAACAGGGGCTTCACTACCGTTTGGCAAAACGTGGCTCAAAATGGCGCCCACTCCGAATAGTGATGCATCACACGTGATCGTTAAAGGCAAAGTCTCATTATACTGCATCAAAACAACATCAGAAGTCAATACATTTTTCATATGTTGAAACGCCTGCTCCTCTTTGTGTCTCCATACCCAGGTTGCTTTTTTATCCAACAAACGATGTAGGGGTTCAGCTACGGTTGCTTTGTGAGGCAGGAAAACATTATAAAAATTGATAAGGTCTAGAAAAGCCAGGAGGTCGGCCTTATTTTGGGGTTTTGGGGCATTTTTGATTGCCCTAAGTTTGCTATGGTGGGGTGAATGCCTTGACTATCTATTAAATATCCTAAAAATTCTACACGATCTGTACATAGTTGACACTTGTTTTTTTTAACTTTGAGACCTGAATCTTTAAATCTCTGGAGAACCAATCCCAGGCAATCCTTTAGTATTTTCCGAGTCGGGGCAGCGATTAACACATCATCAAAATATGGGACAATGCCTTTTATTCCTTGTAATAGTCTTTCCATCAAACTTTGAAAGATTCCCGGGGCTACGCTTACTCCAAACTGGAGTAAACTACATTTAAATGCACCTCAGTGCATAACGATCATTTGGGCCTCTGCCGTTTTTTTGTCTACAGGCAGTTGTTGGTATGCCTGGGCTAAGTCTAGTTTAGCGAAGACTTTTCCACCCTCCAGGGAATGGAGGAGGTGTTGCACCACTGGTACCGGGTAAGCGTTTTGTTGAAGGGTGTGGTTCAGGGTGGCTCAGTAGTCCCAACAAATTCTTTTTGATCCATCCGGCTTGATGGGTGTCATGATTGGAGTTTCCCAGGGAGAGTGATCGGTTGGTTCTGGGCTATTAATTTATCAAGCTGCTCGTCAATCTTTGGTTTAAGGGCAAATGGCTTAAGGCGGATGGGAGCTATTTCGGGATTGAGGTTAAATGATATCGGGGTCCCCTTGTACTTGCCTAGGTTTTCTGCAAAGATGTCCTGGAATTCTTGGACAAGCTCCTCTTCCCAGTCGCTGCTGCAGGTTCGATGAATGCCGGCTATTTCAATTCTGAGTGGAGCGAACAATTGGAGGCCTAACAAACTAGGCCGATCCCTATCGATTACAGTCAGGGGTAGGAATGCTGTACGGTTCTTAAATGATACCCGGACTCGGCTGGATCCAACAACAGGAATTCGATTTCCTTGATAGTCTTTGGAATCTGAGGTCTTGCCGCTGGACAGTAGGGATGAGCTGCTTGAGAGTCTTCCAGGAAACCATCGAGAGGGACGATCCTGAATCGACTTCCATCAGGCAGCGCTGATTTTCAATGGCCACTTTCACTCGGATCTTCTTGGCATCAAGAGATGAGGCGTGACCGATTGTGATAGTTTGGTGAGCCTCTTCTTGCTTCGTTGAGTGGTTTAGGGTTTTGTTTCTGTAGGAGTGGTTGTTCCATTGGTGGTTCACAGGTTCTTGCTTTACAGGACGGCTTCCTGTCGGTTGGTGATAGTTAGCCCCCCTCGAGGGCTGGCTGGGTCCTAGCTTGCTTCTACAGACCCGTCCGATATGGCCTCTTTTCCCGCACACATGGCAGAGCACGTCGAGGAATTTGCATTCTGACCAGGGGTGGCTTGCTCCACAACCAGTGCATTGGTACTGCGATTTCTCGCGTTGGTCTCGTTCGGACCGAAGTCAGTGGACCTCTTCTTCATCGCTTTCTGATAAAGATTCAAGGTCCTCGTGGTGGGCTGTCGTAGGCTGTGTTTCTGACTGAGGTGAAATTTCGCGGGCGAGTTTGCGAAGCGGGGTGTGGGTGTGGCGCATTTGGGCAGCCGACTTCCTGGTTGCTTCTGCTGCAGTAGCTTCAGCAATGGCATCTTTAAGAATAATGTCGCCTTTCGCCATCAGCTTACTCTGTGTGCCTGGAGCATCTAATCCCAGAACTATTCGGTCTCTCAGGGCTTCTTCTAGGTTGGCAAACTCGCATAGGCCTCCCAGATTCCGGAGATCCGCTATGAAATCAGCAACACTTTCGGCCTTCCGCTGACTTCTCTGGTAAAATTCATTCCTCCTAACGAGCGTTGGCACAGTCGGTGCATAGTGGGCCCTCAGCAGGGGTTCGAGGACGTCCCAGTCCATAGACTTTACTTTTGCCAGTTTCGCTAGTGCCTTGGCCATCTTGAATACGGTCGGCCCGCAATGAGTTAGGAATACCGCCCGTTTCTTTCCAGTAGTGGCATCCTTCAAATTGTTGGAAACGATCCATATATGAGTCCCAGTCTTTTTGCGCCGGGTCGAATGGAGCGGGTGGTATGACGCCACTGGACATGGTTCCGCCGTTGGTGCATTTCAGCCACGTGCTCTGTTATCATTCTTCATCATTCAGTCAGCTCTTACATCTCCACATCCCACCCTCGTTGCCAGTGTTATGTTCTGTGCATGGGCACTAAGGAGGAGACGAGCCAGTGAACAGTGAACTTCAAACTCTTTATTTACATGTGTAACAGCTCAGCTCTATGGCTGCAACGGCCCCCTTTATATAGGCAAGCTCTTGAGTATTTAACCAATGAAAACACAGGGACTGCTAGCTCCATTAACCAATGGGAGTGGCTCATTAATAGCCAATCAGATTCTCCTGAACGGACCAGTCCGATGTTGCTATTATCGGCCAATCAGAAGTGCAGGGCCAGAACCCTGCACTTTACTTCAAGCTCTTAATAATCTTTATTCAAGTACTTTTATTAATTCACAACAGGGTGAGTTACACATGTGAAACGAAGCTGCTTTTGTGAATGCACATATGCACACACCTAAAAACACCCCTGATTCCCCCCCCCCCCCCGTTGCTGTTGACACCTCTTCCACTGGAAAGGCTGGGGAATGCAGCTTTAGGGGATGGATGGGTGGGTGGTGGAATGGGTGGTGGTGGGAATAATTGTACTGATGAGTTGGGTGCACTCTGAGTTTATTTTGTCTTGTTCAATTCAGTTTGCCTATTTCTGAGATGAGCTCTACAAAAGTGCATTATGAACCTTTGAGAATGCATATACAAAAGTATTCTGAAACTCAACCAAAGCTTGCACAGCTACCCCAGTTACTTTTTAAAACCAAAAAATATGAAGACTATTAGTTTGATTTAGTTTGGCTGGAGAGCACTGTCTTTCTCCAGAATGTGATCAAGTAGACAGTGGCAGCCAGTTACAGAGGCTAGCAATTGATCAATTTCCAGTTAGAATTTGAAATATTGTCCACTGTACTAAATGGCTGGTGATCTAATGTCATCACATATCCACTACTAGCACACACACACACACTAACTCACTTCCACTCTGCTTCTACCGCTATCCAGGCATCTTACTCTGCTTTTTCTGCTACTTGGCAACCTAACTGAAATTAAACAAAAGTGAACATAGACTGGACTGTAGAGCTCATCTCAGAGATAGGCAAACAGGTATATTTATAAATACCATCAGCTATTGTAGTAGTCAAGGCACAAATCCATCAGGCAGTCCAATAAGATAGGCTTTTCTTCTACAGTTCATTCTCCTCCCTTTTTTTCCAATCACAACCAGATCCAAAATGTCTCTTCCATATCTTGCATGCCTTAAAAACCTACTTTAAATGTCCATCCCAGATTATCTTTCATACAGATTAAGGCTAAAAGCATCAGGGATATGAGTAAACTCATTCAGAAGAATTCCAGTGATCATGCTCCACACAATGTGGAATCATCTGGTTTGATACTGAAATGAAAACATCCAAGCTGGGTTTTGTTTCCTCTACAAACTACTCAGAGTAGATGATTTGAGTTTGAAGTTTCTGGAATTCAAGCTGGGTAGCATATCCCTGAGTATTTTTCTTCTTTTCTGCCATATATCCATACATACTGTGTCCTTTTATTGTCTGCTCTCTCCCATCCAGCAACTCATTAAATTTTGCTATAAAATGAGGGAAATGAGTGTTATTGTGTGATGGCTAATTGAAATAGCCCATTCATCAAATTTGATGTCACCCAAGTCTTTAATCTTTCCAACATTAAATTCCATTCAGTTAGGGCATAGCTGTGCCAGTTTCCTTCAAGTTTGCTCAAAGATTTGTGTGGTGTGTGCCTCTGTATATATGCATGGTATGTTTTCTTCAATATTTAAATTTTATATGCACTTCTCCTAACATGTATATTTTTATATCAATTTTTTGTGATGTATGCATTTTTGCAAGTGATTTTATTTTAAACTTCAGAACTCTGCAGGTATATATTTATAACTAAAATTGCTTTTGATATACTGTAGGTTTGGAACGTGTAGATAAAACAAAATCTTGTCCATTTTGCACCAAGTTAGCAAAGAATCATTTCAGAGTTTTATCTAAACTAGAATTAAAGATGCTGTCAATGTTCAGGCTTATTCTGGCCCAAAAACAGAATAAAGTAATTTATACCTTTTTTAACTTCAGACTTGCTGAAATCAACATTAATAGCTATGGGGAGGTCTAGATTACCACATTATATTTACCCCATCCATACATTATGAATCCAGAATGCCTAATATATGAAAGTGATGTACCCCTCCCTTCCTTCCAATATATTGTCAATGGCAATATATTGGATATACTGTATATATGCAATATATTTTTCATATGGATAGTTCTAGTTTAAGCAATCAAAACTGGGACCAAAAACTTGGTCATTAAGCAGAGGGGGGACTCTAAGTGAAACCGATTGTGATTATGAACTTATTTCAGATCTCCTTTGCTTTACAATCCTGTAAAGGTGTAAATATCAGAATTATTTGCTAAATCCTGTTGTAACTAGGAATGGTCACTGTAAGAGGCATCCACTAAATAAGGACTATCTATAATGACATTGGCTTCTGTTACTGATTTTAACATTTTGGAGTTGGATACCAAAGAAAATGAACACAAAGTGTCAGGTTGATTACAGTTAGTAAAAAAGTATTAATAATGTCTCAAATATACCATCAGTTGTAATAAGCCCAGGTAGTGGTGAGAAAGAAATGTTCCAGGTTGACTCAGATCTTCCATCCTTCCAAGGTGGGTAAAATGAGGACCCAGATTTTTGGGGGCAATATGCTGACTCTGTAAACAACTTAGAGAAGGCTGTAAAGCTCTGTAAAGTGGTATATAAGTCTAAGTGCTATTTCTCTTGTATGACTTTTCTTGCCATATTTGTTAAGTGGTTCACTGCAGTTGTTAAGTTAGTAACATGATTGTTAACTGAATCTGGTTTCCTCCGTTGACTTTGCTTGTCAGAAGGTTGCTAAAGGTGATCACATGACCCCGTGACACTGCAATTATTATAAATATGAACCAGTTGCAAGCATTCAAATGTAAATAACATGACCATGGGGATGCTGCAATGGTCATAGTGCGAAAATGGTCATAAGTCACTTTTTTCAGTGACTTTGAACACTCCTTAAACAAACTGTTGTAAGTCGAGGACTGCCTGTGAAGATTAGTCAAAGAATATTATTATAAGTCCCATTTAAGGCAAAAAATGGGAAATAATTGTAATTACATAATATAAATTATATATTATAAATAAGATAGCTGTATGGTGAGTATGCTGAAACTCTTTCAGTTTGCCTTAATTTACTTAATATTAATTAATTAATATAATATTAATTTTAACAATGTGCCTTGTAACATGAAAAATAGTTATGAATTGTACATAGGCTTCACATAAGAACAAAGAGATGTTCTGAGATTTTACTAATTTTACCAACCATGTTCCATAGCGATACGATTGACAGAATCAAAGGACATTCTATAATTAATAAAGTGGACTTTTTAAAATATTCTTTAAAAATTGGAAAGCTCAAGCTCTTCAGTTTAACCAAGTTTTTGGAAATATTGGAGATAATTATTGTTTCTCAAGAAACCAGAATAAAGACCTTAGAAGAAAATAAATCTCATGATAAATTCAGTACAAATCTATAAACTGAACTACTTAAAATGCATGGACAATTCAGCAAAAATATTTTTAAAATAATTAGTCTGTTGTTGGATCCTGAACAGCAGAAGTCTTTGTCACATTACTCAAAGTAATATACAGTATTTATGTAATTTTCACATTGCTAGTTGATTTTAAACTTGAGATAATAGATTCTTAGAGATTAATACCAAGATTTAATCCCTCATGAAAACATGTTCTTTAATAGTTAACTTTCTGAAACGGAAACCAGGGACAACTCTTTATAATCTCCAAAAGAAGCTACTGAATTGAAATACTAAATAAAATAGTGGACATAAAATAGTAATTTATCCACATCTTTCTGTACAAGTTCCTTTACCAAAGGAAAAACTTCAGTTCAAAATGTACCCTAGCAAGAAAATTAAACATCTTTATTTTCCATCCAACAATCTTTTGCCTCTTTACTGGAAATACAATTTAAAAAATTACAAGCCCTTCTGCCACTGTGAATTTTTTTTTTTTTAAACAAATTTTATTAATTTTACAGAAAACACAATACACAAACATAAACAAAACTAAAAGATATTTTCTGAAGGTTGTCTGATCCCGGGTTGAAACTCTTCACACAGACACAAATTCAAACATCATATTCACTTTATATATATCCTCCCATATCTTATTATCATTTTTTATATATATATATATATATATATATATATATATATATATATATATATATATATATATATATATAAACCATTTTTATCAATTTTATAAAAACAATGCACCAAGAATCAAGGCATAACAGCTTATAAATTCTTTTCTAAGAATAAATAATAAAAGAAGAAAACCAATAGAACATAACAATTCCAAATTATAGTATCAATACTTTATCTATTTAACTTCATATCTTATCCCAGCTTCTCCTTTTCATCCAAATTATTTCTTATTAATTAAAATTTTATTGCCTTTTATCAAAATACAAAATCCAAAAAAAAAAACCATAACAAAACCTTTATATATCCTTTCATATCTTATTACCATTTTCAATAACATTCTTTGTCTGTTCTGTTTCCAACTATCCATTCATCTTTTTTCTTTTACTATACTTCTCCTATACACCAATTGGAGTAACGTCTATAACTCATTACCCTAACTTAAAAGTACTTCATATAACAATTTTTCTTGGGATTCTGTTTAATAGATTCTAAAATTACACAATGAATTTTATACTCTAAATACACATATAAAAAACACAATCTTATGTACCCTCCAGAATCCCTCTTTTATCCTAAATTAAATTCACCCATTGTCTCTGAATAAACTTTTTTTCTTTAGATCTTGCTTCCCCCCATTGAGGCTTCTCCTCCCCCCCCTTTCTCTCTTGCTTATTTTTCTCCTTGCCCTTTTTACCCCTTTGTCTCTCCTCCTCCCTTTTCTTACTCCCTTTCCTTTGCTTTCTAACCTTGCCTCCACCTTTCCTCTCATTTTTCTTTTTTTTGGTTGTTTTTATAATTCTTAAAATCCCCTTTTTCTTATCCTTTTTCTCCTCCTCCCCGGAAAAAACCCATTGTTCATCAAAGATGGCTTCTTCTTCCTCTTCTTCTTTGTCCCAGTCCTTCTGCTGCGTAGTCAACTTTTCATAAGTACATAACGCTATTTCTAAAAATTGAAACAAAGTGCCCAAAGTATCTTCCTTTTTATATTTTTGATATTCAGTCTTTAGTTCATCCACAAGCGATGCCATCATGAAAAGAGAAACTTTTCCCAAAACAACCACAAATATTTTTAATCAAAAATAATTCAAAAAAAAAATTCCAAAAATTAATACTTTTCTTCCTTCTTCTCTTTCTCTTTCTGGGGTTAATGTTTAATCAAAGAGGTCCAATTACCATATACCTTTCTTTGGGATTCTAGGCAATCTCTTCCTTTTTCAGCTTCTGCTCCAATTTTTTTTCCTCTCCCTTCCCACTTGCAACATCAATTTTAAATAATCAGAAATCCATACCTCTAATAAGGGTTTTCCAATTTCTTAAGTTTTTCAATGTCCAGGAACCCTTTTGTCCCTTAGCTTCAACTTTCAGAATAATTCACCTTCAATGTCCAATATGTCCAAACATATCTGCTGTTTCCATGGGGTGGGAGAGTGAAGAAAAAAAAAAATCCCTTTAACAGCTTCTCCGCCGCTTTCGATCTTCTTAGGGATACAATGTATCCTCCAGCAATTGAAACAGCTCAGTTCCAACAAATTTGAAAGATGTTACTTGACCCAGCTCAGACAGCACTTTCACTCTTCTTGCTTCCTCCAGCGCAATCTTACCCGGTTGCTGGCTTCTTCGTGGTGGCCATTGCTGACCGCCGCTCCACCGCCTTGGGAAAAAGGGGTTTTCCAGGACGAGGAGGGGGTCTGCGACACCCCCAACCCCCTGTCCGGCTCCCCTCTCTCTTGGCTGTCCCTACAGGGCAGCCATATCCCCCTGACCCATCTGGATCGGGGGTACCTCGGCGGCTAGCACAGCAGGAATCGCGAGCAGTCGTGAATTCCTGCTGCCCCGAAGCCACGCGAAACCGGAAGCCCCTGCCACTGTGAAATTTTTATAACCTCTGCAGTTACCTGATGAATAACAACTTTGTTTTTAGCATATACTTTTTAAAAATAATATCAATTATTATTTTCTTTAATTGATGTTTTTACTATATCTTTTAATTTACATGGACATCCTATGGTTTTAGTCATGAGATCAGGAGATGAATGGGTGAGTGGGACCTAAATATGAATCCTCCATCCCTCCTTCCCTCCCTCGTGTAGTTGGAGTGGGTACCTTTATTTTTGTTTTTGCATTATATGTAATTTCTTTCAATCTATATCAAAATTAGTGTTTTCTCTTTATCCATTTGCTATTCAGTAAGCTGATTATACTGCAATATGAGTCTGATGCTGGAAAACCTACCTTGAGAAATATTTTATATTTCATCTACAAGATGACATGATAAAGTAGCTTGTTGAAACATAAATTAGCTCAGATGTCTTTTTTAGAAAGGATGAATTTGTAACTGGAAAAACTGCAACCAGGTATTAATATGTTGAAAGAAACATGCAATCAACCTAATAAGCAGATCTTTTTAAGGGGTAGGAACTGGATGGGTAAACCTATATTAGTGGATACTCCATAAAATATGTGAAGTGGCTAATATGTTTAACAACCATCTTTAACAACCAGTATGAACACTGCAATAGTATTTTAATATTATTTTAATAGTAAAGATAGTTACTGCTCTGATAGTTATTTGCTCTGATTAATTTTTATCACCCTATTAAGAACACTTTTGAAATATTTCACAGATGTTTCTCTACCCAGTCAGTAGAACTTCAGAGGCCCCAGTTTCTGGCCACTGCTTTTAAAAGTACGATCAGTCTGTCATAAGTCTTCCTTCCTTTACAACCTAATCAGGACTGACCTGGCATGTATTACTGAGACCTGGCTGGGCCCAGTTCCATCCTTTTGAAGATGGGCCCAGTTGAGACTCTTGGGTGGGCATGTATCCTTCAGGAATTTTCAGGGATGCCAATTCATAAATAACCAGATGTGAGCTTCTTAGAATTAAATTGGGCTCTATGTATAAGCTGGGATTCTTGCTGTTGTATTCCTTTAAGACCCAGCTTTATCATCAGGTCTGGGGGTCTCAGGGAACTAGTGAGGTCCTGAGGTGATTCTGTTAGTGATCATATCCTTTCTCTTCTCTCTCTCTCTCACTCACTCTCACTCTCTCACTCCCCCCCCCCCCCCATCTCTCTCTTTGTTTTATACATGACTGTCCATTATTTTATGCTTTTTTCCCATATGCTGCCAACAGTCACTTCTTATGAAATTGGCAACAGTCTTCCCAGGTAAACCTGACAGGAAGTAGGACTAAATGAACCGATTCTTACTTTATTGTAAGACTTTGTAATAACAGCATCTTGCAAATTTGAAAGTACTGTACCAACTTCCCACCATCACTTTTAACTGCTTGATTAATAAATGTTGGTCCTACATTTCTCCCTATTAAACCACTGGGGATTCCTGCCTCCTTTCTCTGAGTATCTCTAGTTCACAATGTCATCCACACATTCCATTACAACATATAAAGTTCTGCAAACTCACTCACTCCCTTCCTTCCTTCCTTCCTCCCTTCTCTCCCCCTCCCCCTCTTTCCTTTTCTCTATACGGTATATGTGTGTGTGAGAGAGAACGTTTGCAGAAGTTTGACCTGCTCTGTTTTATCAACAGCTTATGAATAATTCCCTCATTCCCTGAACCCTGGGGAACATTCAGAGCTGTCCTAAATTGACTATTGTGATATTCTTTAGGTTTGCTGGCAAAGCTTTGTTAAAATCTTTACTGATTATTCTTCTGTTGCTTGCATTTTTCTGTAGACAATTTTTCAGTGCCTATAGCTTTCTGAATTGGTAATGACAAGTGCTCATCTAATTTCACCTAGTACTAGAGGCTATTGTATATAGGCAATATCTTCAAGAGTATTTTGGATGCTGATACACTTGCTGTAGAGAACTTCAGTATGCTCATTCATCTTGGTTTGAGTTTCTTTGAATCAATTATTATTTGTCCATTGGCATCCATTTACCTACCAATTTGAGGTTGGACACTTTTTCAGAGTTTGGTGTTCTTCAGCAAACTTTTCTTTGTTTTTCCATGTCTATTTCCATCTTTGACAGCTTTATCATATCACAATAAAGCTTTTTTCTTTTCTAACAATGCTCTATAATTCTTTGTTCAATTTCCTTCCTGAGTTCTTTGTCTTTTTTATTTTGTCTTCCCTTTTTTCACAATTTCCATTATTTATTCTGACATACAGTTTGATAGTTCTTGTTTCTTGGGCATTCTACTTTAATATTCATTCTTATCAACTTCTTTGATTTCAAGCTGCTATTAAGTTCACTATTTCATAGCAATTCCTGATGTTCTCATTTAGTAATGGTGGGCATATGTTCAAGATCATAATTTGGAAACTGGTTAGCCTCATTATACTAGTTTACCTTAATTTAGGTTATCTCTTCCAGTTAGCCCTTAGCCATGCTATTTTATCTGAATGCTTTCCCCTCCTTGTATCAATTATATAATCATATCAAATGACTGTTCTAGATTCCTGAAATATCTTTGAATTTGGCTAGGTCATAGAATGCATAAGTACTACTGGAAGTATTACTGGAAGTACTACTATTATTGTTAGTGGATAATAGAATCTTGAAGTCTGTGAGAGTTTTCCTCTGCTCCCTATTAGCCAAGGGGAATCAAGGTTGGATTATACTGAATTTCTTTCTCACCCCTTTTTTATTCCCAGGATAAATTAACATTTACTTAGACAGTTATTGCATTTCTTCTTCAAGGTTATCTCTATATATTCCCACATGAGTGATACAATGTTATACAAAAACATAATGCGGTTAATGCTCCGTTTATACTATTAATTAGAAGTTTAACTTGTTGCTTCTGAGATCCACTGTATCTGTAGATTTCTGCTTAACTACATGATTAAAATTTGTACATATTGATGTTAATGACTTATTTTACTGCAACCGAGGGAGTTGGAAGTCAACACTTTTTTTTTTCTTTTTCCCAACCCTTCTCCACTTCTCTTCCCCACTTTCCTCCCTCTGCTTTCCTTTAACTTTTGTATTTTGTATCTTATCGTATAACCTAATAAAATGTTTAAAACTTGAAAAAATGTACTCTATAAAATATTTAGGTCTGTATCTTTCTCAAAATATATCATAATAAGTTGTATTGTATCTAAATAAATAGATGCAATTTCAATAAACATAGCTCAGTGGTTAACACTTCCATTAAGTCTGTGGGGAAAGATTAATGCTATTAAAATGAATATTACATCGAGATGAATGTGTATTGTAAAAGGGATTCCAATTTTAATCCCTATAATAAACAAAAATATTGAAGTGAATTACAGTAGAATAAAGCCCCTCAACTGTTCTTGGCCAAATTGAGATTACTGCATGATATACATTTTCAGTTGTATCACTGGCCTTTTATTTAACATAGAAAGACTTAATTAAGATTTTGTTCTTACTACTTGGAAAGTAGTGTATATATAACTCTTCTGAAATGTTAGGGGGTTTGGGGGTCAGGTATTAAACAGGATTTTTCACTTTCAGCCTTAGAAAATTCTAGGAATAGTTTGTCATTAATTGGTAAGAGGTTATGTTTTATCCAAAATCACATGAAAAATTTACAGTGTAGAATAACTGAAATTGAAAATAACAAGGGAAGATTTTTTTTTTTAAAAAAATGGGATACTTGGAGAATACATTTAGCAATAAATAAATATATATACTAAGTGAACAGGTGATTTAGAAACTGTTATGAACAGCCGTATGCAGTATGTAGGCCAAGTCAAGAAATCATCTTCACACAAAGGCTCAAAGTTATGCTTATTAATGTTAGCTGTAGTAAGAGAATATTGCATACCTGACTCTGTTTTACTTTCTACTCCTTCCACTTACTATTAATTATGAAAGTGTCTGTCTGAAATTAAATTTACAATAGGAGTTTACAAGTTCTTTAAGACAGACTGTAAGATCTTATCTTGTCCATCTGTAATTTTGGTTTCAAGACAATTTTGACAACTGCATTTACAATACATGCTAATAATACACTTTGGAGAGAAATATTATAGTTAATGCTTTCCACATAATGATACATACTGCAAGTACCATACATTATATTCTGCAATATTGATGATATAAGAAAGTTGAGTCATGAAATGTCCAGAAAGATAGATCATTATATCATCAGTGTGTTACATATCTACTCTCTAAGGTAACACTGACTAAAAAATAATAATTTGTCATCAGGCTCTTTCATAACATTTGAAGTAAAATGTTTGTTTTAGTGTAACCTTTTTATGACTAAAAGTTTAAGTTTCCCGGAAGGCAGTTTATAATAGTTTTAGAGAAATAAATGCTTCTTGCATATAATATGAGAGTTATATAATCCATATTAAAATTCATTTTGAAATCAAATGCATTTTAATATGGTTTTGGGCAGAAAAACATTTTTAGAATTACAAAATCCATTTTGATTTATGCTTTAGTTGAGGAGATGTGTTTCAAAACAGCTTGTACTAATACTTGAAAGGATCAGATTCTTCGAATATTTCCAGTTCCTTCCATGCTTAGAAACATACATGTTGAAACAGAAAGATACTGGTAGTCAGAAAGTTGTCCATATGTAATCAGACAATCATATGAACACTAGTTTACCTACATTTGAAAGAAAACAACCCAGAAACATATCACTATGAATTCATTTTATATGCTCAATGGTGGCCTTTTTAAATGATGTGTTTTATATGTTTGTGACTCAAAATTTAGAACATCTTTTGGAATACAGGTCCTTACCTTATGACCACAATTGAGCCTAAAATTTCTGTTGTTAAGTGAGACATTTTAAGGGAGTTTTGTCCCATTTTATGACCTTTCTTGCCTCAGTTATTAAATGAATCACTGTAATTGCTAAGTTAGTAACATAGCTGTTAAATGAATCTGACTTCCCCATTGCTTTAGTTTAGTTTAGCTTAGTTTATTGACATTGCACCTCGTACAACAAAATCAAGCACCATCTTCAGTGCACATCATGACCATGAAAATAAACACAGGCACACATACTTCACAATCCACATATTGAACCAAAAACCCCAAACACTGCACTATACAGTAGAATTCAAAAGAGCTACTGCCCTTGGTTTTTCAGCCTATTTGTGCTTGTTTTTATTATTCTGGACCATCTGCCAGATGGTAATAGTTCAAAAACAGGGTGCTCAGGATAAGATGGATCTTTGAGAACGTTTTGAATTTTCTTAAGGCAGCAGGAGCTATAAAGGTCTTCCAAAGAGGGGAGAGGGCAACCAATGATCTTCTGGGCAATGATATTAACCTTCTGGAGTGCTTTCCTATGTACCACTGTGCAATTGGCAAACCATACAGAGGTTCAGTAAGTTAAGATACTCTCTATGGTGCAGTGGTAGAAGGTCACCAGCAGTTTTTCATTCAGTTGTTGTTTTCTGAGAAGTCTCAGATAGTATAATAATTGCTGAGCTCTTTTGACCAGTGCTGCAATATGATCACCCCAGGTCAGGTCCTCTTTTATGGTAACACCCAGAAACTTAAAACTGGCCACTTGCTCCACTCGGTCTCCATTGATAAGCAAGGGCTGGATGTCTGATCTATTCCTTCTATAGTCCACTATAAGGTCCTTGATCTTATTGGTGTTGAGGACCAAGTTTTTGTCTCCACACCATGAAAGCAACTGGTCCACCACATCTCAGTAGGCAGACTCATCCCCCCTGGAGATGAGTCTCACCATTTTTTTGTATCATCTGCAAATGTAGTAATAGTATTACTAGTGTGAGTGGGAATGCAGTCATGCACATAAAGAGTATAGAATAAGGGATTCAACATGCAACCCTATGGTGTAACAGTGTTAAGAATAAGAACTGAAGAGGTATGATTACCTAATCTGACCCTCTGTGAGCAGCCAGAAAGGAAATCCATAATCCAAAGGCAGATTGAATAAGAAAGGCCAAGGTCCAGAAGTTTAGGCCCTAGTCTATATGGAAGAATTGTGTTAAATGCAAAACTAAAATCTACAAAAAGCATCCTCACATAGCCCCTCTCCACTGTTCCAGATGAATCAGAGCAGCGTGAAGAGTGATGGCTATAGCGTCCTCTGTAGATCTATTTCTTCTGTATGAAAACTGGTGTTTATCAAATGTATTTGGAAGAGCGGAAATGATGTGCCAGCAGACCAGTTTTTCAAAGCACTTCATAATGATAGGAGTGAGTGCCACTGGTCTGTAATTGTTGAGGTTATTGATAGGGAATTTCTTTGGCAGCAGCACAATGGTGGAAGCCTTCAAACAAGATTGAATAGTGGACTAGGATAAAGACCAATTGAAAATCCTGGTAAAGACTCCAGCCAACTGATCAGCACAGTCTTTAAGCCCTTGGCCAGAGATACCGTCAGGACTGGCAGCCTTTCTAGGGTCCACAGCCCTCAGTATGCTCTCACCTACTGTTCCTCCACAATGAAGTGGGGGCTACAATTGGTTGGTGATTGTGTTTTATCTCCACTTCAAAATGAGCAAAGAAATGATTCAGCTCCTCTGCCAATGAAGCATCCCCTTCAGCAGGGATGACATTGGTCGGTTGATGGTTGGTAATTTGTTGAATCTCTTCCACACCTGCCTCATGTTATTGCTATAAAAATTCCTCAATCTTCCTCTTATAATCAGTCTTGGCCTTCCAAATACCTTTCTTCAGATTAGCTCTGGCAACACTGTATCTTGATCTCAACATTATTGAATCATGATTTCAGTTTAAAGACTAGAGAGACAAGAACATTTTTTAAAAATATATATTTAATTTCCCTTTGAATGTAGACAGGATAAATCTTTTGGCTGTTACAACTAATGTGATGTCCTTTTTATTTGAGAGGAAGGATTGGCATGTAGAAGAAAATGTTACTATTTGGCTGAATCCCCAAAAGAGTACATTTTCATTTGTTTCATGTGTTCTTCTGTTCCTCCCATTCTATGTTCTCCTTGTCTCTTTTTATTCCTTGACACGGTTTCCTACTTCTCTGTCTGGGAACTTCTAGAGGAACAAGAGAGGAAAATTGGATGGGATTTAACCATGTGCCTGATTTCTAGTAAGATTGGCATAGTGAGTTCTGAACATCAAAATATGCATTGTTGTCACCCAATGTACAGTTTTAATTGACCTGACCACATTTTCTCTTTACCAATTAATAAAATGTATTCCTGTTTATTTATTTCTTTGTAAAACATGTACAAGATAGCAGGTATAGATATAAACATAAATATAAACAAAGGAAGTAAATACAGATAAATGGGGACAGAAGACAGGGATGGTAGGCACGCTGGTGCGCTTATGTACACCCCCTTTACAGACCTCTTAGGAATGGGGTGAGGTCCATGGTAGACAATTTGAGGTTGAAGCTGTGAGGGTTTGAGACTGTTACAACAGAATCGTGTACAGCATTCCAGGCGTTGACCACTTTGTTCCTGAACTTGTATTTTCTGCAATCAAGTTTAAAGCTATTTAGCTTGAGTTTGTATCAATTGTTTGTCCATGTATTATTGTGGTTGAAGCTGAAGAAGTTGTTGATAGGTAAAACATTGTAGCAGACAATTTTATGTCTGCTGATCTATGCTTAGATCAGACTGCAGGCAGATTGTCCAAGTCCAGAATTTCAAACCTGGAGGCATAGGGAATTCTATTTTGAGTAGACAAATGGAGTACTCTTCTTGTGCAATACCTCTGGACCCGCTCAATTGTGTTAATGTCCGATATACAGTGTGGATTCTAGACGATGAACTGTATTCAAGAATTGGTCTGGCAAAGGTTTAGTTAGCAATACAATGTTACCAGATAAATACTGTATTTAGGATTGAATCATCAAATACACAATGAAGCCTAAAATAGTTTATATTCCAGGTCAAGGCTATCTCTTGTAATTAGAAAGGTAGTTTCCTTTTTCTATTTCTACCTAAACAGTGCTACTTTTCCTAAAGAAAACAAAAACTGTGATCACATAATAACAATAGCAATTGGACTTATACACAGCTTCATAGCACCTTACAGCATTTTCTAAGTAGTTTACAAGAGTCAGTAGTCCACAACAATCTGGGCCCTCATTTTACCAACCCCAATCATTTTTTGTATTTATTAGTTTGGATTTGGTTTTTGTACCAATGATTTCCCAAAACTTTGATGAACTTATGTAGTCAGCGCTGTGTGACCCAACTGCACTTCTCTGAGTGACATAATCAAACAGGTACGTACTTTATTTTGTTAATGTGAGAAGTAAGGAACACATACTCATGTGTGGGTGCTCTCAGGCACTCAGAGACAGAGTGAGATAAAATAAAAGCAGAATTCCATTTAGAGCTCAGTCATTCAGATACCTGATACCACCGAGCTTTGCAAAAGATTTATAATCCTGTAATGTATGAGTTGTGCTGACAGTTCAGTTATCACAGCTAGTCATTGCTCTTTCATGCTGCATGAAGTCCCATGAATAGCTGTCAGAGCCTCATTGCCCAAACTGAAAATTGCAATTTGAAACTCCCATCCCTCTGCCACTCCCTCTGCCCCACCCCCCAATCCTTCTTCTCCTGGAAGCTTTATATGCCTCGGGTGCAAAGGTCAGCATTCAGAATGTAAGGCTAGGATTTAGCTGTTGTGTCCATTGATTTATTACAATGGTTCTCTGCATTGCTCTGAAGCTGCTTCTGCTCCTTTTCTGTAAATAAAACAGCAGAAACTAAAGGAATCCAGACCATATGATTTATCAGGTCAACACACATATCATCTACTCATAAGGCAATGCCAAGATAATAAAAACTGGTATATAAAAACTGGTATCCGGTAAAGAGAAATTCCCTGAGAACGGGCTTCAGCATGAGTCCAAAAGCTTGAAAGACTAAACCTCTAGTCCTGGTGACCAACCCAAATTGGAACCTCGTGAAAATCAGTGATTTGGGTGATATAGTCTTAGACTTTTAAAATCTGTAAAGCTGACTTGTGAGTTGGCAGTTGAAGATAATTTGCTAAAATTGTGGTTTTTTAAAAAATAGTTATTTCATTCTGTTTATGCCTTACATTATGGGAACAAATGGCTTTTGGTGGAATGACTCATACATTTTTCATTAATATAGTTTTGTCCCAAATGCATAAACTGAGCTATACACAGAAGCAACATTACAACATTTGCATTATGTTTTAGTGGGAAGAACCAAAGCAACACACAGAGGCCAAATATTGCTGAATTTATAAATCAACTAATATAGATCTCCAATTTTTATGAATTAGAGTGAACCAATACCCTAAATACACATAACTATTTTATTATAACAGTCAATTTTGTTGTTTTAAGGAAAGGCACATGTCGGAAGTACTGTACATAAAATTATAGCATGGATATAGAACAGAAAATTTATCCTTTCTCTCCCATCAAAGTAAAACCTGAGATGAGTCTATTAATCTTAACATTACTATATAAATAATGTGAGTTATTAAAGAGTACAAGGTGGCTGCCTTCCTCTCTGTCTTCCTTTCTAATTACTAATGCTCAATTTCTATTTGTGCTTTGTTCCTACTTGGAGACTTAAAATATTCTTGTATTCTACTTCTTTTTATAAAAAAGCAACTTTTGTTGTCTCTTTCTTTTTAGGATTTGATACCTATTTTACGTCCCGCACATTGGAAAACAACAGAAGAAATGTATGGTTTGCAGAATATTGGGAAGAAAACTTCAACTGCAAGTTAACAATTAGTGGGTCAAAAAAGGAAGACACGGATCGTAAATGCACTGGTAATTTAATTCTCATTCTGCTTTTCTAACATTTTACTCAACTTGCATGGGGATGTCTGTGTGACTGTTACAAAGAAACACATTTAGACTGAAAAGTGAGGAGAGAAAGTCAAAAATTAATTTAAAAAAATGAAAATGAAACAAAAAAGAATATTACTTGCAAGAACAGGAAGAATAATTAACTACAATACATTTGTTCCCTTTATCTTGTGATAATTGATATTTTTCAAAGGTTTTTCTTTTTGGCTCAAGAAAAGGGAGTACATTTTGAAAGATTTATTTATACAATTGTCTTATGGACAGTGGACTCTTTATAGCTATAGGACTAAGAACTAATGGTTCATCTTCTTATCTTGTAACTGAAGCATCCTTTGTGCTTCTTATTGTAATTGTGGTAATGATTCCTCAAAACAGGTGTGTAACTTCTCTGGATTAAAGGCCATTTCTGATCTTTCAATGATATGCCATGGTGGATAAAACTAAGACCTCATACATTAAATGTTGTTTTAATTCACTGAGATTTCAGTTCATTAAAGGTGCATCTTTAATTGAGCTGGGCTGGTTGGGAGCTACCCAGAATTTGATAGAATATAGGCAACTGCATAGATATTCTAAATATAATGAATAAATAAAATCAATAAGCCTACTTTCCAAGCATATATTTGAATATTTTCAATCAAATCAAGAATTACCATTTCTGCCAAACTTCAGATGATCTCTGGGAGTTGTGATCTAAGAAACTTACTGCCTTAGGTTGTGCTCTTTTTTTAGCATAACGTGTTTTATGGGCACAGGTTTATACAATAAATGAATGCCAGGATAGGTAAGTTGAGAGCAAATTAAAATGACAGCAAACCCCACTCCCCACTAGCACTGATGATGTTGCCTAGTTTGGGTAATGAAATGTCTACAACAAAACAACTAAAGTTAAAGAGCATCAAGCACTCATCATTTCAACTCTGAGCTACAAATATTCTCCTGTATCAGCAATACACTTTTTGTTTTCCACAGTGAAGGTGGGATAAAGTTGTTCAATGAATAGTTATGAATAACCTTTTCTTCTATGCATTTGTCTTATCTTCTGTTAGTAAGTATCTTGGCTGGTGACTATGACTTGTTTTTTTACAGCAAGCAATATCACAACTGAACCTTTCTTAGTTCAGAATACTCCATACCTGTGGATATCAGGTTGGAAAATCTTGTTAATTATTTAATAATATTTAGATTTCTTTTGCTGGCCACATAGCTTTCTTCCCAACAGGACCAATACTTTCTTCCCAACAGGACCATTAGTCTAATTTATAGAACTGGGATCTGCCATGTCAAGTATTAATCTTATATGGCAAACTAATTAATGGCAACATAATTAATGCAATTATTTTAGCCTGTTGAGATCAGCCAGTTAATATTAGGTTGTAACTTTTGCTTCCTTAAAAATTGTTTAGGATCAGGCAAAATGAAAGGGAGAGTAAAAATGGCAATCAAAGAATGAGATGGAAAGGGAAAGATCAGATTCATCTTCATTGCATAAAGGGAGTGAGGGCTTTAAGACTTTAAAATATACTAAAAATGCCAGGTGGGTACTTAAAGTGTATAATTACTATAATGTTTAATTCAGCAGCACTTCCTAGAAGTAAAAAAAAAAAATGCAGTCTAAATATGCAGATTTTTTTCTGTAAGATTATTCTGCCAAGGGCATGATCATTTCAATGTAGAAAACAAACAAAAAAATAATGGTTCAGAAATCTGCAAGACTTCAGGATTATAAAATCTGGCAGGATATCTAAAAGGATGATAATCCTATAAAGTTAAGGTAATTGCTATATTTGTATAAAATAACTAGTGGGATAGCTTTGTGATTATTCAAACTGCAAAAGCAGAATACAAGTAGTTGCATGAAAATAAGAAAAGCAAAAATGAAAATGAAAATAAAGCTAGTTTCTTTTTAAATGTCTTCATGATTGCTAAATAATAATATAGACTACATATCTAGCTGACAGTGAGACCAACAATATTTATATTATTATTTAGTAAACAATAACTACTACTTTTTTTTTAAAATGTCCTAAATATATGCAATACAAGTATTCTTGGGGTTATGACCACTTATTCGGCAATTGTTCAAAGTTACAATGTGCTAAACAGTGGTCATGTGATAAGGATCCCCGTTTATGTAATGGATGAAGTAAATCTGATGCATTTGTTTGCATAATGCTAGTGAATTGAGAGAGATGGTGAATCTCTTTGTGAGGCTGATATCTAGACATTCTTTGAAGATTACTAATTCCCATGTAGACATGGGATAACTATCTCTTTCTCCCAAACACATCTGCAAAGTCTGAATACTTTTCTGACAGTGCTGATCTTCCCTTGTTCTGCAATGGAGTTGGGATGGGGGAAATTCAGCTTTCACTGCTAATAAGTGATACTGTTGGAATGTAGGTGAGGAAAATGAAAGTGTTCCTTGTTTCCATCTTGTAAGTGAGTAAGCTGAAGTTACTCTATTCCCCGGATTATGGGTACTTGTAAGAAGGCAGTTACATAAAGTGATAAGCATTCTGTGTTATCTTTGAGGAACTATGGGTAAGAATCATCCTGCTTTTTGCAGCTGCCTTTCAATACTTTCTAATCAGTTTCTGTACTGTTTCTGAATCTATGACATTGGTAATTGCTTCAGGAAGAAGCACCTTCTGCCTGGAATCTGGTGACAATAATAGGGGTAATTGAATACACTTGACTGTGCTCAGTTGACTAAAATGGTAGATTTCCCCCCTCCACAGAGTTGCTAGAAGGAGGCTGGTAAAATTTCCCTGAGATGTTATCTGGGACTGAACTGGACATTGGTTAGTTCCATGCTCCACTGATTTGCAACTTTTATACCTTATTAATTGTGACCATCATTTATGTTTTTACTAGGCATGATCTGGCTACATTGGGAGATAGCAATAGCACTTAGCACTTAGATTTATATACTACTTCGCAATGCTTTGCAGCCCTCTCTAAGCAGTTTACAGAGTCAGCATATTGCCCCAACAATCTGGGTCTTCATTTTACTGACCTCAGAAGGATGGAAGGTTGAATCAACCTTGAGCCCATGAGATTTGAATTGCCAAACTGCTGGCAATTTGCAATCAGCTGAAGTAGTCTGCAATACTGCATTCTAACCACTGTGCCACCACAGCTCATGTGGGGAGTCACAGTAAAAGCATAGTCCTTAATCTCTTCTTTTGCTTCTCTCTGGGTGCCAATGATCTCCTGGCTACCTTGTTTTGCATAGGTTCTCTAATGTTGTATTCCAAAAAGGTCATTGGGAGACATGACAGGCTGTAAGTTCCTTCCCCGCTTTCCCACTTCTTTCTTGCTTCAATCTTTCCAGTCAGGTATTGACATTACACAATATTGATTACACAATATTGATAGAGCCGTTTCAGGGTATTTGGGATGCCAAATTGTCTCTCAAGTCATTGGCCAGCCATTCTGTAAACTGGTCAGTTAGGCTAAATCATTCCACCCTACACCTCCAACAAACAACTTAAAATGTTGTTATTCTTCCTTGTCCCTGGTTGAGCTTCCAAATCTGTCAACTAGCTCTATATAGGATTCCCAAAATACTTTAAGTTTACTCATGAAACCTTGGTAGTTATCTAACACTGAATAATTACCCTCAGTGAATAGCATTGCCCACTTAGCAGCTACTTCCTTCCAGAGGCTCAGTATAAAAGTCATTTTGGTACGATCAGTGACCACCAGTCTTCCAGCTATAACATTTCATACCAAATGACAGATGGAATTGATCCTGACTCCCTTTAAACTTCTCTAGAAAGTTTACATGGGAAGATGTGCATTAATTGAGCTGCTATCTATTCTGAGGCGATAGGGTAAGACGGCACTTAGACTTACATACCACTTTATAGTGCTTTACAGCCCTCTCTACGTGGTTTTACAGATTCAGTATATTGCTCACAACAATCTGGGTCCTCATGTTACCCCCTTTGGAAGGATGGAAGGCTGAGTCAACCTTGAGCCTGGTGGGATTTGAACTGCCAAATTTCAGGCAGCCGGTAGTTAGCAGAAGTGGCCTGCAGTACAGCACTATAACCACTGTGCCAGTGAGGGTCTTCCCCAATTGCTGAGTTAGTTGTATCATGGCATTCTGTATGTTGGTCATCTACTTGCTCTTGATGCTGTAGCAGTACAGCTGCCATATGCTCAGTGCTTAGTAGGATTCCTTGAGGATGGAAAAACTGTTCTTGAAATTCTTTTTTTTTTTTTTAAAGAAGGGAGTAGGAGGCAAACCAGATGGGAAACAAGATTAGATGAGGTAGAGATACATTATTATGAAACTACATTAATAGAATCTTGAAAGCCTGAAAATACAAAACTTCCTGCTGGAAGGTTCTTTCCATTTTTTCTGTACTGACTGTGAAGCCACTGGAGGCTTTTGCTTCTTTTGTCTGATTATTTCCTCGGCAGCATCTTTTCCCCATATTCCCCAAGGCCACTCCCACACCCCATTCTACTTGATTTTGGAGAATTCATACCTATTTCAAGTTGACATTTTGAGGCAAGTAGTGAAAAGAAATAAAAAGTATTTTTGCATGGCATGGAACTCTTAAAAAAAACTCTTCAAAAGATGGGTAGAGTCAGGACAACAATTAAAATAAATTATTAAATTAAATTAATTATGGATAATGCTATAATTACTCCACATGTGTTTAATCATTTTCCTTTATGCCACATTAAAAATTAATCCAGTGGAAAATAGGAGACAGTCACAGGGTACAAGCAGAGCTTTGGAATGGTACTTGCATTTTGAAAGCTTTAGAATATGAACTTTGCTTTTAAAAGATAGATTACAAGAATACTGGTAAATTTTTGAACTATGACAAAAAAAAGAAAACTATCCTGGATTAATCCTGATATATTTCAAGACGTTTATTTGTTGTCATCAATCATTAATTTGCTATTTCATGGCACAGCCATAGGATCCTTTCATATGATAAAATAATAAAAGATTGAAAAATTCCAATTTACATTAGAACCTCTGGTCACGAATGCTTCTGACCACCACCAAATCAGGTTCCAATCAAAAAATTCATGATTTTTTTTTGTTTAGTGACCCATTTCCCCTTCTGCACCATTTTTTGTGTAAGTAGCAAATTTCCAAAATTAGGTTTGGGTCACAACCAAATCGAATTGCGACCAAACCAGAGGTTCTACTGTACCTATCATTAATCACTCTGATTAGTCCTGTTGCTCCTTGTGTCTCAAGCAGTAAACCAAGCAACTTTCCTATCAGGTATTTATCATGAAGCAGAAACTTTGGAGTGGTTCTTTCACAAGAAGCCAAAGTGTAAAGACAAGAATATTACAGGATTTCTAACATTTGAATATCCAGGTGTATTATTCTGTGTAAATTTGACAAGCCACTGAAAGAATTGTACTAGTGAGCTTGAAATCAGCTATAACAATTAACCACCAGCCACATTGGACTGATGGATAAAAACACAAGTGACCTTTCAAAACCCTCCAACCATTTCTCACTAGCCTTAAGAGTAATAGGAGGATCATGGCTAGGAAACATAACAGAATGGGAGTTTATCTTTGGGTTTCAAAAACATTAAATATATCTAAGAATATTACCTTCCATTCAGATAATGGTCACAGAATTTCAATTTTCATGGAATTTTATTTTAATGAAATTTTCATGGAGTTGTTTTTTGACAAATTGAATAAGAGAGTACAGTATTGTTTGTTTGTTATTTTAATCGGGACAACTCAAAACTCTGTACCAGGTATAAATGGTCTTATATGTTTCATCTTCCTTATGTCAGCTTTGAAATTCAGCTGCCACATATTTTTTTTTTTTAGAGTAGTTAGAGGAGTTGAAAAGTTCAAAGTTATTCTGTGTGTCGTATTAAGAATTTGCATTTGCAGTTAATTGGTTCTTGTGATTTATGAAGTGTAGAAGTGGGAGGAGAGAAGGGAGGAGAGAATGTGGATTCTGTGTAACACTCGAAAAAGCTTTCACCTGGGAAATTGCTTTTGAACGTGCCAGATCTGTTCCTAAGAAATCAATTGGAGAGATAACTTCTCAGAGTGATTGATATCATGGATTTTGTCTGGATGCTTGACACCTTAAGGTTTTCCTTTATTTTGACCCTTTGGTAGATGTTGAAATCCTTCTGATTGTAAACTGCAATTTAAATTATTGTTTTATCAGATAATGTGATTCATGCCCACATTTAATCACAAACTTTAACCTGCAAGTTAAAATCACAAATTAAAAGGATATAAGGGAGACCAACGAAGAAACATGAAAAATATTACTGAATGCTTATATTCTGCTTGATTCAGGCTTAAACCATCTTCTTATTATTACTCTCTCTTTTTTTTTTTTTTACAAAACCAAACTCTGTTCCAGATAGAAAATAACTTTTTAAATTTCCATCTTGCTAAGGTACAGCAATAGTACTTAGACTTATATACTGTTTCACAGTGCTTTACAGCCCTCTCTAAGCGGTTTACAAAGTCAGCATATTGCCCCCAACAATTTGGGTCCTCATTTCATCAGCCTCAGAAGGATGGAAGGCTGAGTCAACCTTAAGCCTGGTGGGATTTAAACTGCCAAACTTCAGGCAGTTGGCAGTCAGCAAAAGCAGAGTGCAGTACTGCATTCTAACCACTGCGCCAACATATAGGAAATAAATGGATCCAAATTAATCCAGAGTTCTTTTTCAGGCATAAATTCCCAGGCTTCAATGATGATGTATGTCAAACTCCCTTGAGAATTCTATAATGCTGGGAATGATGGCAGTTAAGAAAAGAAAAGGACAAACAGCAGAAAGACAGATGAACTTAGTTTGATTTATAATGGCAGACAGATCATCCTACAAAAAAGATATATGTGGTTGTTAATGGTTGACACCAATTTGGTGACATATAATGTAAATGTATACATCCAACCAGTTGTATTTCTCCCTAAACATTGATTAAACAAATCAAAACCTCGTTTTATGTAAGCCTTTGGGAAGAATGCTAAACACCACTTTACACAGTGGTTAAAAAAAAAGACCCTTGGCAAAACATTAGATTAAAAAGCAAAAGAACACATGGATGCACTGATTTTAAAATGAATCATAAATATTCTGCAAGAAAGGAAAGACAGGCCATAGGTTGAACTGGAATTTTAAAAATCTATTCACTCCTAGTATGACTGTATTGCATTTTACCAGATTAAAGCATCAACTCCAAAGGTATTCTGCTTTTGGCAAGATCATTTGAGAAGCTACATACCTAAGATGCCTAAAATGTATTTACTTAGACCATTCATTTTTCCCTTAGATCACTCCTTCCTCTGATGGTGATTGTCCATATTATTTAAGGTGAATATTTCTAGCTTTATGAGCTTCTATCTTTTCCTCTATTGAAAAGTATATCAGTAAAAATTTAATGGAGTATCTGTTTTTCTGTATACTGTGTGTTGCAGTAATAGCTTCACCCATATTATCCTGACATCCACTTTGATGTACATCTCTATGAGATTTTCCAACAACAGCAGCAACAACAACAATAACAATCTTATTGCTTTGGAGCTCAAAATGAAGCTGTACTAGTGTATATTCATAGGTCAAATAAGTAAATCATCCCATAAAATCTATTCAAATGAATTTAAATACAGCTTCAGGAGACTATTGAATTTATTTCTAGATAAACAGAAAATAAACATGTTATATGCAACTTAGCATTATTGGCAAATGATCTATACATATATAATTATGACAAGTAAACTCTCTAGATAAAAATAATATCTAAAGGATATAGATATTATTATGGATTTAGTTTTATTAGCCTGAATGTTTATTTAGGTTTTAGGTAGTTTTAAATTAATGCCATAAAATCTCAGGCATTTTACAGTAAGAATTTATAAGCTACATTACATTGCTAGATCTTGTTTATATGCCTCACAAGAGCAAAGTCTAGGTCCTACAAGTGTGTATCACCATTCTTCCAGTATTATAAATATATGCAAATAGGTATCTCAGCTGAAGTAATGAAACAGATATTCTTATTGTTAAGCTCATATAAATTAGCACAGGGAAAATTCTGAGTAAGAAAACTTTTGAAAATGTGGCCAAACCCACCACAAGGTGATGTTCAATTTGTTCTGTCCCCTCATTAGCATTCTTGAGATCCCCGCGCTTTGATTGGCCAAAGTGCGGGGCACTATGATTGGTTAGGCGAGCCGCGCCAATTGGCTCGCTAAGAATCTCCCGCAATTGATCTATTCGAATCGCGGGAGATTCAAAGTGGTGCCATTGGCCGCGGTCGCCACGGCTAAAGGAATAAAAGCCGCAAACTTTTCCTATAGCGCCAGTTCGGTTCCCACATCAATAAAAGAGCTTGATACTAAGTCACCAACTCCTGGCATCATTTCTGAAGACACAACACTGGCGACGAGGGTGGGATAGGGTGGTCATTCCAGAAAAACTACAAGGGAACGTTCTGGAACTATTACACGAGGGGCACCCTGGCATCGTTAGGACTAAAGCCCTGGCCAGAAGTTACGCTTGGTGGCCAGGGATGGACAAACAGATTGAGACATGGGTAGCAAGGTGCCAACGATGCCAGGAAACTAGGCCAAGCCCACCCACAGCACCCGTCCTAGAGTGGGAAACCCAAGGGGACCTCGGTCTAGGATCCACATAGACTTCGCCGGGCCCACAAAAGGACACACCTTCCTTATAACAGTAGACGCTTACTCCAACTGGCTGGAGGTAAGCAACATGAGAACAACAACCACAGAGGCCGTGATCAAGGAACTCGGCAAACTCTTTGCAACGCACGGCCTCCCAGATGTCGTCGTTTCCGACAACGGGCCCCAATTCACCTTGGTAGAATTCAAAAAATTCCTAGTGGAAAGGGGCATCCGACATGCGCTGACAGCACCGGCGCACCCGGCGGCGAACGGTAGGGCGGAACGGATGGTGCAATTCACTAAGAAAACCATCCGGAAAATAGACCACGGGGAGATCCAGGATAAAATAAATAAATTACTCTTCACCCAACACATAACCCCAAATACCACAACGAATAAGAGCCCAGCCAAACTGTTAATGGGGAGGAAATTAAGGTCCCCACTCGACAGATTACACCCCACGTATAACCCGGAGAAGCCCCCAGACTCAACCAGCAAACACCAAACTTTCGCACCAGGCGACCCCATGTACGCAAAAAACCTGACGGGAGACCCGTTATGGGTACCGGCCGTCATCACACAAATAACAGGCCCACACTCATACCGCTACAAACAACAGATGAACGAGCATGGAAATGCCACATCGACCAATTAAGATCGAGGACGACCACCCAAGAGACCACCGATGCACAAGCAAGCAAAACCAACCCCCACAACACAAACCAAGGGGGGAGGGAATACCCAGGGGACCAAAACCAAAGAAGAATAAACCAACCATACTTACCGGAAAGCAGCCAGCACGACCCCTTGCCAGGAAGAGACAGCCAGGCCAGCTCGACCGACCCGGGGAGACCGAGCGGGAGCGGCGAAACCCGCAGCTCAACCAACCCGGGAAGCCAGGAGGGAGCTACGGAGAGCGGCCTGGCCCGACCGACCAGCCGGTTCCCACGACGGCATCCGGAGAAGCAGAGACCCCAACCGAACCGGCCGAGATCCAACCTACGACTGAGCTGCGCAGGTCCAGTAGGCTAAGACGGAGCCCCGCCTACCTACGGGACTACGCGACGTAGGACTAAACCAAGAGGGGAGGGGTGTTCTGTCCCCTCATTAGCATTCTTGAGATCCCCACGTTTTGATTGGCCAAAGCGCGGGGCACTCTGATTGGTTAGGCGAGCCGCGCCGTTTGGCTCGCTAAGAATCTCCCGCGATTGGTCTATTCGAATCGCGGGAGATTCAAAGCGGTGCCATTGGCCACGGCCGTGGCGGCTAAAGGAATAAAAGCCGTGAACTTTTCCTATAGCGCCAGTTCGGTTCCCACATCAATAAAAGAGCTTGATACTAAGTCACCGACTCCTGGCATCATTTCCGAAGACACAACACAATTGTTAAAAATGATTGGTACAGTCTTGATCTCTATTGCAGAAGCATTGTGTCAGGAACATATCATAGTCCTCTTCTACTCAGGATTGGTTATCTTGCATTTAGAAAACTGTGTTCAGTTTGGGGCACCATTTTTTAAAAGGAACACGGAGAAAATAGTGTGGGTTTGGAGGAGATGAACAACTAGGATGATAACTGGTATGGAAACCAAGAACAATGAGAAACACTTGAAGGTGCTGGGGATGTTTTATTTCCAAATAAGAAAACTAAGGAGAAAAAACAGCAATCTACAAATATCCTGAAGACTGCAATAAGGTGCAAGAGAAGCCAAACCTCTTCTTAGTTGAAACCCCAAGAGTAGGCTAATGACCAGTTGCTTGAAAGAAAGCTTCAACATAATGTTAAGAGAAATTTCCTAAACAGAAAGATCTGTTTAGTAGTGAAATGGGCTACATATAGCAACCTTGATCCCTCCCCCCCATTGGAAATTTCGAACAGAGGGTGAATGGCCACTGCAGACAGATATATTTTACACTCAGCAATAGCTGGAATGAGTCATTTCCACTTCATGCATTCTTGAATTCCTGGTCGGTTATTCAAGAAAAGAAATATGGAGACAGTATTACAGTATAGGAACTCTATCTGATCATCAATAGTATTCAGAGACAGCCCAATCTGTAATGGCTTAACATTTCAAGGCACATTTGATATGCTTTTCTCTTCAATGAAATATAGTATAGAAATATTTTATTATTATCATTATTGGTTTATTTTTATTTTTATTATTATATTTTTTCTTCCATTGTCATGGACAGGTAGCTAACCATTTAAGAGCTTTTCTATCTGCCAGCAAATGATTCCAAGGTTTCTAGCAATTAATAGTCAAACAAAAAACTTTTTTAAAAAATAGACTATGGAATCATTAAAAACACTGGTATGCCTAAACTGTTCCCAGTTATAAATGTTCTTCCTCATCAAAACCTACAAGGTCCCTTCCAAGTCTGTCAATCTAATCTAAACTGAGAAATAGAGGTGATGACTGGCAGCTACAATGGCCAACCAGACTTTGCTCTAGTGGATATCAAAGACAGATTGTTAATTTCAAAACAGAGGATACTTGCAAAAAATAAGAGTCTTATTTAATCAAGTTCCTTTTTCCATCTCAATATACTTTCTGTCAAGCACTAGAAGGATGCATGCCATCAAACAGAATATAAGGACTGGGGCTGAAGGAATTCTTTTTCTTGGAAGATAGGATCTCAATTAAATTTGTATGGATTCAATGGAGCCTCTCTCATGGGTATCCATTGTTGGCACAATGTTGAAACATGCAATCAAAGCTATACTGTTTTAATCTTTTGTACTTGCATTCTGTAGTGTACCAGTTATATGTTTATCATTTGTCTTCTTGACCACTGCTTCCTCACCCCAAGGATACCCTTCATGGATGCCTACAGCTCCTCTAGCTTCCAATAGTTCAGTTAATCCAAAGAAAGATATTGTGAAATAATTATTTTCACATTTAGAGCAGACCAGAAGTTCCCCTTTAATTCAAGAACACATGGATAACCAGAAAAACTGCAAATTGACAGCAATAAGTGTAATGGAAAACAAAAAGTAACCTTCTGGTCTACAACAGGAAATAAGGCTCAAAAATGCTACCAGAAAGAAATTTGAAAGAAATTCTCTGACATTGAAATTTTGCACAGTTTTGATGTTCTGTGCAAACAAGAAGAGTGCTACAAAAATACAGTATTCTTCAGTCTTTTATTACCATACAAGTAGAGCAGGCAGATATAAATTGAAACAATGATAAATTAATCCACTGCCTCTCCTCTGTGTACAAATGAGCCAATAAAGAGTTTTTTTTTTTGTAAAGTCCATTGGTTGTTTCTACTTTATGGACAAATATTTTGATGCTCTGAATGAATCTATTTATTTTACAATGCCAGCAGATAAACTATGTTCAATGAACTGTACCCCCTTTGATTAGCATGGATACAAAGGAAGTCCCAAGAGGGATAGCTGTTTCTTCTTACTACTCTCTATCTTAAATGTTGTCTGGCTTGTATATAGTAGGACAGAATGAAGTGAGGTCAGGATGACATCATCCTAAGTGTCAACATATGAAATGAAAGATGATTCCTAAAGCTTTTCCAATTATCTGAAATGTGCAATTGACTTGGAGGTACAACTTGGCCAGAGGGACAGACAATGAGCTCATGTTTGGGCAGAAATTGTCAAAGGTAGCTATTTGGCAGGAGGATAAGCAATGCATATCAACCCATCTTCTATCCCCCAGCCTGGAATGGAAATAAATTTGTCAGGGAAACAAAATACTCTTAATGTACCATTATACAAATAACCCATTTTTGATCTTCTTTTGACATCAGTTCATTTTTAGTATTTGGTACTATATAACAGTACCAAACAATGCTATTAACAGTACCAAACAGTACTGTTAACTAACTAGGTAACATGTCTTATGAATTATATAAACCACCTGTACTTCATTGTAAACTGAATAGATCCTTGTACCTGACAAAAGACATAATGCTTTAGAGTCAATATTGTAGCTTTTTAATTTTTTTAAACATTGAAATTAATCTTAACACTTCAAATGAGTTTGTTATATTGATATAGGAGTGGGAACAAATGTGTATGCAAGCAAGGGCCTATTTGTTTATTTGTCTTTGTTGGTTCTAAAGAAAACAGCCAGAGGAACACCTCATCGCACTGCCTTCTCTCAATTGATGTAGAACAGGGCTGCCAAGCTCATGGCCCCTGGGCCGATTGTTTAGCAAAGGGGAAAAAAGTCATGATACATTATGTGACACCACCATGACACTGCACATTTCACACCCCTGGAGTAGAATAATTGCTGTAGGCCATTGACACTCATCTTAGCCAGGTCCATTGATTCCTGTTGTCATTCCTCGAAGATTTACTATAACAATATGCTTCTTGTGGCAATTTTCTCCTAAGCTTCTCAACACCTCCTTGTAATACTTCCCTTTGATGTAGTTTGTTAACAGGAGTTGTAAATAAAGATCAGGAGGAATTTTTTATGAATAAAGTTTTTTTTACTTGCAATTAACAATCCCTGAAGACAGAGCTCTCTTACTTTAAGGACTGATTACTGAAAAAATAGAATATAGAACAATTTGCATGCATTGCAGTTTCCACATTATTTCAAGCTGACAGATATTTTATTTCTTGTCTCTAAACTGTCCTCCCTCATTGCCTCTCTTTTTGTGTCACTCCAAAAAAAAAAAAGGCCTTGTCCATTCCTGCCACCAAAGATCCAATCACCTACTACTTCCCAGCAATATTCTTTCATCTATGAACATTTTTCCTCCAAAGCAGCTCCACCACACTTAAAAGGAAACTTATTGCATTCTTTTATATCTAGATACCTACATACTGATGCAATATAGAAGTGTGCAGATATGTTCTAAGTGCTCTGTGAGCCAAATACACTATTACTTTTGTTGGTTAAGTGAAAATGACCAGTGTTTTTAACTGGACAGGATTTATTCAACTTATGTGTCTTTATTTATTTGTCTATTTTAGTGCCTTTGACTCAGTGTCTGGCAAGGGACTGGACAAGTCCCTGCAGGTTTTTGGCAAGTTTTAGAACTTTAGAACTTTAGATTGTCCTCTTCCTAGGGCTGAGAGAGAATAATTGGCTCAAAGGCATTCAGTTGGCTTTGGGCCTAAGATGGGACTAGAACTTAGCGGTCTTCCAGTTTCTGGCTCACCTTAATTGACTAAACCAAACTAGCTCTCCTTATTTATCTTATGCTAAATAATTTTTTCCTTCATAGTTTCCCCCCCATTTTACCAATAAATGAGAATTCTTAATTTATCCAACATTGCTTGATATGTAGGGAAATATTTGTATTAAAAATGTAAAGTAAATTCTGAATTTTTGAAAGGCTTCACAGTTGACTGACTCATTGAAATGTTTTTGATGTGCTACTCCAGTCCCAAAAGGACTCTGAATAACTTCCCTATCCTCATACATAGAGAGTTCAAAATAATTCTTTAAAAAGTGCAACATAATGAATTATAGTTACAATTATAACCTCACAATATGCTGTCTTTACCTCTAGCAAACCACGGGGATGCATGAGATAAATCTCTATTATGGTTTTAAAAATATGGATCTGACTATTCTAAGAGGTTCATTTCTATGTGCCTCAGGATTCTGACATTGCTATTTATTTTTAGAGATCTTTTTCATTAATCTTAGTCTTTGCTTATTGACATTTATCTTAAAGTGTTGACTTTTATTAACTATTGAGGGAATGGAGTTAAATCAGTTTCTGCATGCATGCTACTTTGAATGGTTTCCTTTGAAAGTGGATTGCTGAGGTACCCAAATATGCTTTTTCGGAAGGCAACTGGACTTCCTTTTCCTTTTTGTTTTTATTTTCTTTTTCCTTTTTTTCTTTGAAGATATTTTGCTTTCTCATCCAAAAAGCTTCATCAACTCTGACCGGATGTGGAGAATGGAAGGATTTATATTCCTTGAAGACAGTTGATTATTCCCCACCATCCAGTCAAGGAATATACATCCTTCCATTCCCTACTATCCAGTCTGAGCTGAAGAAGCTTCTTGGATGAGAAGCAAAACATCTTCAATGAAAAAACAAACAAATAAGAAAGTTCATTTGCATCCTGAAAAAGCACCTTTGGTTCAACCATGACCTGGGTGACAGAATCTCCATAGACTTTTAGCTATTTCTGAGAGGTGTTTTTCCCCAAAATAAGTAAATACATTAATCCTATCTCTAAGTCAGAAACCATTTTTCTTCCTTTAGGTCAAGTAGAAAGATCTTACTATGACCAATATATAGATAGCTAAAGGAAGGAAATTATTTTTAAAGTTTCCTATAAACTTTCTCCAGTGTGCTAACCTCTGAGCTGAGATCTAAATTCTCACATTATTCAAAATGACATTTTTAAGGACAAATATGTGAATGCACATTTTCCAATTCATTTACACCTTTTCAAATCAGTTATTTTAATTTATGGCTAATATTGAAACAATGTCCCTTGGAATCATCTTCTGAATTTTCTTTTTTCCCCTTCATTACTTTCTCTAGGCTACTTTGCACAAATTTTATTGCTATCATTGTGAGTAAGGAGCAAACTGAGAAACTAACTTCTTCATTCAAAATGGGCCAGTTGCTGCAGTAGTAGTAGCCTTAGACTTATATACTGCTACACAGCCTTCTCTAAGTGGTTTACAGAGTCAGCATATTGGCCCCAACAATCTAGGTCCTCATTTTACCGACCTTGGAAGGATGGAAGGCTGAGTCAACCTTGAGCAGGTGGGACTTGAACTGCTGAACTGTTGGCAATCAGCAGAAGTAGCCTGCAGAACTGCACTCTAACCACTGTGCCACCATAGCAGACACATAATGTTAATCCTCTGTATTCCTCTTTCAACTATTTTAGACAGCTATGGAACTAATAGAAGTCTGATGTATATGACTGAAGAACTATAGGCAAGTAAGCCTATAATTATGCTCTCTTTTACAAATTCTGCGATGCAGAGGCTGAATGAGTTATTAATCTATCCAGGGAATCATCAGATAATATGACTTGGAAGGAATCTTCTTAATTATGTAGTCCTGTTCAATTTATCCTCAGCAGGGTGAAGCCAAGCCCTGTGTTAGACAGCCTTCCTCTAGCAATTCTTACTATCACAAATTCTTGCACAAATTCAGTCTCAATCTCTTTACTTTACTTTCATTGCATTGGTCTTTGTCCTTATCTCATTCTTCTCTTCTTTCACAAGGCAGATTTTACAATAGCTATCATATATTCCCTTCATTTTTCTTTTTAAAAACCTGCAAGCTAAATACAACAACATTTATGTTTATTAGACTTATTAATGAAAAAATATGTCCAAAAAGAAACAGCAATAATAAAACTCTGAAGCAATAGAAATGAACATTTTAGACTACACAGATCCATATCCTTAGGACCATAGTAGGGATTTGTCTTATAAAACCCTGTGGTTTGTCTCATTTGACAAATATGCTGATGTCCCCTTAAACATAACATGAGTTGTGCTTTCATGCTTGAGGGCAAATTTTACCTCATTATGTACACTGTGAGTGATAACTTTAAAGGCAGCGCTTGTGGTCAAGTCATGACTGAACTTTTCTACTGACCTTAAAGAAAATATTTTGAGATGAAGACTTCTGAGTTTATTTGCACTCTAAGCTTGCCCGTAAGAATATTTCTTTTTTTTTTTTATAACAAACTTTATTAAAAAATTTTAACACACACAAACAAAACATAGGATGTAGTAACATAAAATATCTTTTCTAGAAGAAAGAAATCTTATTTAAAAAGAAGATAATTCCAAATTATCACACTTCTATATATATATATTTATCTTATCTAATCAACTTCATATCTTTTCAAAACTTTTCTTTATTACTCCCTTTCGTTCTATTTAGTCATATTTCTTCTGTCTTAAAAATATATATATTTTCATTAGTATTCTTCCACATCCTGTCAGACTTAAACAAACATTACACAAAACATAAATACATAAAACTTCTTTTTGGAAGGCGGCTTACCCTGAGTTAATTCTTTTTATACAGACATCAATCAAAATTTATGCTCACTTAATATAGCATCTCATATCTTATTTAACATTCTCTATTTTCCATATATTTTCTCTCTCCTACTCATTCTTTTAATTCTATTTTATTTATTAATTAAATAATTATATTTGCATCTTTGGTCTGTTTTCTTTCAATCACCTACTTATCCTTTCTTTCTAATACAATATTTCTCCTGTAAACCCAGATTGAAGTATGACAACTTTTTATCTTCCCCTTAAATAACACTTAAAATAATACATATTTTCCGTGCTGATTCTGCTCCGTACATTCAAAGTATTACATTTCAAAATAGTAAAAAAAACAAATAATATTGAGTTTAATAAGTAATAGTAAAACTAAAAACAAGTAAAAAAGAAATATTAAATTTATAATATAGTAAAAGCAATGTTTCATAAGAAATTAAATTCTATTATTAATTCTTAAACAATACTATTATGAAATTAAGAAATTAAACTCTATAATTAAATCATGACTTCGCTTTAATACATTTTAAAATCATATAATATTCTAATTTTCTAACTCAACTCCAAATACTAATGTCTACAATGCATTTTTATGTACTTTTGCAGAATCATTTTAAAAAAAAGATTATCTCACCCCTTATCTCTGAAAAAAAAAACATTTTTTTTGCATCTTGTTTAAAGCCTTTATGACTTCTCTTTCCTTTCCCCCTTTCTTTCTTCTCCATTCTAACTTTTTGACCCCCCCATCTCTCCAATTTCACTCTCTTAATCTTCCCTCTCTGTTGTATTTCTCTTTTCTGTTGCTTTCTGACATCATATCGCTTTTTCATCTCCTTTTTCTTTTTCTTGGTTGCTTTTTTAAGTTCTAAGTTCATCTTTTCCTTGCCCCCTTCTGCTTTTATTCCTCCACTAAGTGTGTTTGTCCATTAAAGATGGCTTCTTCTCCTTCATCCCAGCCTTCCTGTAGTATTTCTTGGTAGGTAGAAATCGCCATTTCCAAAAAGCGAAAGATAGATCGAAACAAGCCCTTATCTTCGTTTTTCAGTTTTTGAAATTCCATTTGTAGTCCTTCAAAAGATAATGCCATTTTTTCTTTCTTTCTTTTTTAACGCAACCCTAATGTCCTTATGTGGTGGTCTCCCATGGAAAGAATGAGACACAGAGGCTGGTGTACTCAGGATGGGAGCCTGGAGCAAATTCTAGTGCCCCCTTTTATTGAGAAATTCATACATAGTAAGCATTCACATTGTGGATTACAATAATTAGATATAGCACACAAAACTGTTTACAATTGTCTGAGCTGCTTAATTGTTTCTGGTGTTTGTTTTTAATTTCCTTGCTTATCTCAGTGACCCTTAGGCAGACATGTATGTATAAGGTCTTAGACTAATCATTACCCAATACTGAAGTCAAAGTTTATTCCCACATCTCCCCTGTTTTAGTTTTTTGATGATCACGGATGCCTCGGTAGCTTTTCGCCATCTGCAACAACAGTTCTCCTTCCGTAGGCTTCACCCGACACATTCCTAAAAGTCCAGGGAGACATTGGATACAACAGCATACACAAAGAGAAAGTATAAAAAGCAATATCACTCCAACAATTAGGTGACGAATCCATGAACCATCTGGCAGCCAGGACCAAAATGCAGACCACACATCCAGTCCCTCGTCCTCCGATTGTAATGGATTCTCAATCAGGGTTTGTTCCATATGCTGTATAGTAGCTGTAATGTTTGGAGAATAATCAGAGATATACATGCAACAATGTGTATGAATTACAGCGCAAACTCCCCCTTGCGCAGCCAAAATATTGTCCACCACATATCTGGTTTGCAGGACAAAGTCAAGGATTTTTCCTTGTTCTTCTTCAAGCAGCTTTAGCGTTTTAATGGTGTCTTTAAACATAGTAACTATCCAATTGTTTAAATGATGCAAATCTCTATAGTTCATCATGACTCCTAAAGGAGGAATAACTCCCCTTGATATCTGTGTCCAGTAATCATGATTCAAAACAGAGTTTACTTCCGTTGCAGAACGCGCATTGCGGATATGAGCAGTCCCCAAAGATTTTAAAATGACATGAGATGGGATTACTTTCCCAAAGGTGCAGACTCCTTTCCATCGTGCTGGCATGCGATCATAGGCCATCCGTCCACACAGCAACCATAGATTTGCTCCCAGGAGATGGCCAACCGTATTTGGTTCAGCATAGATTAATTGTACAAAAGATTCCATTAACATAGCCAAATAAGTGGGTGGTGGTGCGTATTTCCCATTTGCACATTTGGGCAGCTGGTTTTCTATCATGATGGGACAACATGTGGCAGGGATAATTGGACACCCATTTTCATTGATCAAATATATGATATCAAATTTAGAAATATTATGTACAAAGTAAGTGAGATTTTTAATTTTCATGTCATCCGGATAAACCCGACTTCCATTGCCAATAACAATTGTTTTGTTGCAAAATGGATATGTTCCCAAGTAAGTCATATTCTCTACTGTCTCATTGTGAGTCCAGCAGATTCCCGCCACCTCTTGGATTCGGCTTCCAAGATGCAATGTATTTATGTTACTTTTAGTCCAACTGTTAGACCACATCCCTGAACAACCATAGCATTGTCCCTTATACCAGTCACCTTCGGCCAAAGGTACTGCAACCATTGGAAGCCCTGATGTTTTGTGAGTTGGCATGTGCATACATACCCAACAATCAGTTTTATTATGAAGGTTTGCTAGCTTCCCCATGTCCTGGATCAATGTGTTTCTTTTCCATTCCCCCAAATCTATCCCCTTGCCCCTTTGGCTGATGATAAGGATGCACACAGCAAGCAGGAACCCAAACAACTGTCCCCTCATCTTCAACAGCAGCGTATCAGCAGGACAGGTCCTTTCCACATTGGATCTGGTAGTCTCTTATTCCGAACTTTTGGTCTTGACATACCTGCAGAAGGAGAGGAAGCAAAATGCCTACAACGCCCCCCAGGGGCACGGCACTGGGCTTTAAAATGGCCAGGCTTTCCACAATTAAAACAATTCCCTGTAGGTTTCATCCCTTTTTGCAATGCTATAGCCAAAGTCTCCATGTTGTAAGCCTGAGAACCTACCACTGCACATGCCTTTAACAGATCAGCCAGAGTAACCTCACCTCTAGCCACCAAGGGCTGCAAGATATGCTTGCAGTTAGCGTTTGCATTTTCAACTGCCAATTTCAGCAAAAGTTCTTTTGCAGCTTCCTCATTAGAGATTTGCCTGGTAATAGCCAATTGTAGTCTTTCCACAAAATCATTATAAGACTCAGATGCTGTTTGCTTAATTTGAGAAAAAGACCGTGCTGGAGTTCCCACATCCTGAATGCGGGACAACGCCCCAAGGACAGCTGCCATAACCACTGGAAATACGTGATCAGGCAAATTAGCAGCTTGATCTGCAGTGGATTCAAACAAGCCTGCCCCATAGATTTGGTCTGGTGTATACAGCCCCCCCGAATTCCTTCCCCTAGTGACAGCCTCCCCTTGGTATTCTGAGTCAAAGACCCCATACTGAGTAGAGCTCAATATCATTCTCATTAAATCTTTCCAGTCACTAGAATCATGCATGAGGTAGCCAAACTTGTCTGAAGCCCCTTTATAAAAGGACTTTGAATACCATAATCTTTTACTGCTTTTTTAATTTCCCTAAGAACTGCCAAAGGAATCGGAACCCATTCAGTCTGCAGATTGCCTTGAGCATCCACTTGCCTATTGACTGGAAACAAATTCATCTGGGTAATCTCATCAGACTCTAACTTCCCCTCATTGAAAGCCTGATGCATCATGGCTTGAACTTTTCCCATTTTTGATTGGATTTTATAATCCACTGGAGTAGGCGCTGTTGGAAATGATAAAGCACACTCCAGTTTTGGAGAAGGCGGGTGCAATACAATTCCTTTATAAGGAAGAGGTTCTACTAAAGTTTTTAAAAGAGGTTGTTGCTGGGTCTCTAAAGCAGTCATAACAATCTTCCAAAATATCAAAATTTCAGCTGTTGCCCGTGGCTCTTCATGAAGGATATTTCCAATTCTCCTCCATGTGTCTAACTTTAAAGAGCCTTTCTCTGGATACCAGGGACATTGCCACCAGATCTCTTGCAGCAGCTCTCTCACATTATCTTTTGAAAGAACTATTTGCTCCCCCCCAGAGGGTTTAAAAATAAAGAAGTTTGTCCTTATTAACTTCAGCAGCTCATTTACATGCCGTTCCTGTGGCTGAGAGAGTTTTCCCCCCATGCTCCCTGAATAATCCTATTGTCCAGCAATAGTTAAGTACGTATTTTACCTATTCCAGGCGAGGAAACACGGAGGTCCGGACACATACCACCTGCAGTGGATCACGTCGGGGTCACCACTTGTGGTGGTCTCCCATGGAAAGAATGAGACACAGAGGCTGGTGTACTCGGGATGGGAGCCTAGAGTAAATTCTAGTGCCCCCTTTTATTGAGAAATTCGTACATAGTAAGCATTCACATTGTGGATTACAATAATTAGATATAGCACACAAAACTGTTTACAATTGTCTGAGCTGCTTAATTGTTTCTGGTGTTTGTTTTTAATTTCCTTGCTTATCTCAGTGACCCTTAGGCAGACATGTATGTATAAGGTCTTAGACTAATCATTACCCAATACTGAAGTCAAAGTTTATTCCCACATCTTTAGTCCCTTTTTTAAAAAAACAAAATTTTACAAAGACCTCAAAGTCACAAAGCAAACCAAATCAATTTTAAGTTGTTGGTTTTTTAAAAAAATCTGATGTCCAGAAATCCTTTATCCCTTGGCTTTAAATTTCAAATTGAGTTACCTTCCATGCCCAAGTAGATTTTCCAGATTTCCGTCTGCTATTTCTATGGGGAGGGAGAGTTAAGAAAAAAAAAATTTCCCCTTAACAGCTTTAACCGCAGCTTTCCAGTCTTCTTTGGGAAACAATGTATCCTCAGGCAATTCAAACAGTTCAGTTTCCAGGGTAATTAAGAGTTGTTATTGTCTCGGCTCAGCCAAACTTTCACTTCCTCCTGCAACCTCCAGCACAAATCTTACCCGGCTGCAGGCTTCTTTGTGACGGCCATCACTGACTGCCGCTCCACCACCTTGGGAAAAAGAAGTTTTTCCGGCTGGGGAGGGGGTCTGCGACACCCCCAAACCCCTGTCCAGATCCCCTCTCTCTTTGGCTGCCTCTACAGGGCAGCCATATCCCCCAGACCCATTTGGATCGGGGGCACTTTGGCAGCAAGCACAGCAGGAATTGCAGACAAGCAAATTCCTGCTGCTGCCGAAGCCACGCAAAACCGGAAGTTTCTTACCCACATGAAAACTCACAAGTCAATATATGTCCCCTTTTAGTATATTTCTAGCAATAAAATACTTATATGAAGTGCTTGTGCATTTTTTTTATTTAAAATGTTTATTTGTTTCTTATTTTACTCATCAATCTGCTACTATTCCTATCAAAAAATGCTTCATGGGAGCTGATTCTTCATGATACCTTCTCTTGACATTTAATTTAGTGTGAGATTGGGAGGATTCAGATAGAAAGGCCCTTTGCACACATGCATCATGAGTTCTATATGCTTGATTAAACCAATTAAATAATGAGTATGCAGGCATCTCAGCCATGGTGCTGCAGTAGTTAGAATGTAGTATTGTAGGATGATTCACTGCTCACTTCAGGAATTTGATTATGAATGACTCAAACCTTGCATCCTTCCGAGGTCTGTAAAACAAGAACTCAGATTGTAGAGGGCAATATGCTGACTCTTTAAACTACTTAGAGAGAGCTATAAAGCACTATGAAGTGATGTATAAGTCTAAGTGCTATTGCTATCTGATCTCCTTTGTAGCAGTAAAACATCTAAATATATTGTCATTTCTCAAGTATATAAAGTAAGCATTGGCTAATGTAATTTATGGACATATCCTGTTGTACCATTAAGCTGATCCTATCTCATATTCATGCCATTAATAAATAAAGTTAATAATAATAATAATAATAATAATAATAATAATAATAATAATAATAATAAATAATCTGCCAAATTTTAAACCAAACTCTTTAGAAAACAATTGACCTACACACCCTAATTTGCAGATAGCTCCAAATTTCTATAAATTTTCTCCAGTATGCAAACATCTAAATCCTCACATTATTCAAAATAAATACAATTTCTTTAAGGACAAACATGCTGATGCACATTTTCCAATCTATCTATACCATGGGTGTCAAACTTGCGGCATCACATTGCTGTCATGTGACATTTAGTGATGTTTTTCCCATTTGTGAAGCTGGGGTGGGTATCTCCTACATTTAATGCAGCCAGCTCATGGGCTGCCAGCTTGACACTCTTAATCTACACTGAGAGCCAGTTTGGTCTAGTGGTTAAGACATCAGGATAGAGTGCAGGAGACTGAATTCAAGTCCTGCCTTAGCTGTGAATGCCAGCTGGGTGACTCATTCTCTCTCAGTTAAACTCATCTCACAGGGTTGCTGTTGCAGGGGAAAATAGGAGGAGAAAGCTGTGTTAGATATATTCATTGCTTTGAATTATTTATAAAAACAATCAATATTAATAAATAAATAATAAATAAACTTTTTTACAGTCTTTGTATCAGATAATGTAAAGCTTATTATAAAGACAAATTCTAACTCAATTTGACCAAGAGCTTCAGTAGTATTTCCCTTAATTTTGGAAAGTACTACCAAAGCTCTTGGACAAATTGAGTTAAATTTGTCTTTATAATTTGACATCTATAACTGGTTTGGATCCATGCAGACTTTTCTGATTGTTGGACCTCAAACAATTGATCTATCTTCATGCAAACATGCTTCTAACTGTTAGCAACCAGGTTGTTTCTGATGCTCTGTTGTTATTCAAACTTAAAAATAAACACAGGAGTTCTTAGTTGTACCTATAGCTTTATGTAGTTTTAACATTCTTATATCATTTTTAAAAATTGTTTCATTTTGCACTCTTAATATGCTGCTGCAATTTTATTGTATATTATGTATGTTTTGACCTGTGGCTACAATAATAAACATACTTACATTTTTCTTATAGTCTGGCGTGAACACACATATGTTTTTACCTTGCTACAGTGATATATATATATATTTTTAAGAAATAGAATGTGATATATGCTGGTTTCATAGCAGGCACTATCTTCCTGATTGCAGAAAGAGCTTCTTGATGAGCAATTAACCTTTGTAGTCTCCAAGATATCACAGATTTATCATGGATACTCCAGGTTGCATTAGAAGTTAGAATGTACAAAAAATATCCTTTTAATGTAGATAGAAAGCAAAATTATTAGGAGGGAAAATATAATTTCCATGACTTACAAAGAAAATCATGTAAATGAAGGTCAAATAAAAAGATCAGAACATCTTTTTTCTTGATAGGAAAAGCATTACTGGAAGAAGAAAAGTTGGCAATTTCAATCATCTAATTCCCTGGGGAACTTGAAACTAACCTCAAAATAATATTTAGTCCTTTGCAGGTTTATATTCAGACTTGCTTTGAGCAATGTTAATGATTTGATTAATGCAAGGCAGAATGCTGATGGCCTTTGTGATTAAATTTAGAAATCTGTTGACAAAATATATGACAATTCTGCATGAGATATCCAAACTTACCCACACAGGCCTTCATTAAAAAAAGATTCCTAAGAATATTCCTGAACTCAATCAGCATTTTAATGGCAAAGAAATGGATGGATTGTTGATGTAACAGAATTGGACTGTTAAGACTGGATAGACGTGATAAGATCCCTTTTTAGATAGATATTTGGAACTTTAGTTTGATTTTGATAGTTGATACATTGAACCAAACCCAAGAAAAAACTGAAAAGACATATAGAAATAAATATTAAATGATGCAGAGATTTAGCTTGGTAGCAAAACATATGTCATATGTTCAGTAAGAAAGTAATAGCATGCACCTGCTGAAAGAAAAACTTAAGGGAGTCTCATTTACAAAATATTATGTATTGAAAGGACTTTGACAAACTAGATGGTATTCAGAGAAAATGGGTTAGGCATCCACCAGGCAACTGTAAATTTAGTTCAGTTATATTTAAAGTACTGAAGGAACTTGCTGATGGCCTAATCTTGCAAGATAATTTGGATTCACCACAATAAGTGTGGAAAGAGGTTCATACTAAAGAGATTGATTCAGTCAACATGATTTACTTCTGATGATAAGAGAAACATAAATCTCTAGTTTTATTAAACATGTTAAGTATATTAATTAATATGTAATTATTACATATTAATTATTATTCTATTAATAATTAATAATAATTAATATTAATAATAATTATTATATTATTAATATTATATATTAATAATCTGTGAGAGGGATCTTGGAGTCCTAGTGGCAATCACTTAAATATGAGCCAAAAGTATGTGGCAACAGCCTCAAAAAGCCAATGCAATTTTAGGCTGCATTAATGAGAGGGTTAAAATCAAGATCATGTAAAGTTCTAGTACTGCTTGTTAGGGATAAAATTGTTTACCCTAACTGGTTTAGGTAAAATAATAAATGCGTTATCATGGTTTGTTAGTTAAAGTGTCTGCAACTTTAACTGTAGGACTGTAATTAAGGAAGAAAAAACAAGCTCATAAGCTCCATTTTTGGCTGGGACAGCCTCCTGCAGCCCTCTGCCAGTGAAAACAGAGCCGAGGGGGTCATGCACAGCCCTCATGAGTTTTGTTTTTGCTGGCATAGGCGCTGTGGTCTGGTCCTTTGCTATTTCCAAGGTGGCCCTATGAAACAGTTCAAAGCATCTCGCAGGCCAGATCTGGCCCCAGGCCTTGAGTTTGACACCCCTATCTTCTCTGATTAGACCATAAACATTTCGATTATGAATGCTACTTGGAGGAGCAACTATACTTTAAGTTCTCCAATGAAGCATAGCCACTAAAAATGTTGTTTTTATTAGATTTTTATTTTTAAATATACATCAATATCAATACATGAACAGTGTGGGCCCTGGGTATAATTCATTTTGATACAAAGAATGATACAAATCATTATTTGATCAATAATGATAACCTAATAGTTGTTATATTAATCAAACTTATATAATCCTAGTATTAATATACATGGTTCTTTTTTAAAGTAGTTATTCAATATTCCATTTTAATGCCAGTGATGTTATAAGCATACATGGCAATACCATCTTTTACCATCTAATCTTTTCCATCAAATTATTATTTATATTGTATTATAAATTTATATATATATATATGGATCTTTGTTATTTAGGTTTTCTCCCACGTAAAATTGGAAGTATCTTGGCGACGTTTTGATGAAGCCTCATTCGTCATCTTCAGGCTTGTGTCTTCAGCTTTGTGCTTCTCAGAGTAATGTGAGCTTGCAGCTGTTTCTTCCTTTTAACTGCTAGTGGGGGTGTGACGTGATTTGGTGGAGGCTTGGCTGTGTTCTGATTGGTTGGAAGTGTGTTCTCATTGGTTGGAAGTTTGGCTGTGTTCTGATTGGCTGGAGTGTGTTCTGTTCAGGTGGGGGCTTGGTTGTGCTCAGGTTAGTCTTAATTGCTGGGGGATTTGATCTGGTGAGCTGTGATCCTGTTGTTTGGCTTTGTGTTCGTGGTCATGCCACATTTTCATGGTGGGCGTCCGTTCGCTTCATGTATGGGTCGGAGGGGTTTGAAGTGGGTAGTGATGCAGCTGCAGTACAGCTTCTGGTCCATGGCCATGTCTCATCATCTGTGTGTGTGTGAGTCTGCTTTCTACATGGAAGTGTGGTGATAGCATCTTGTGTGGCCCTCGTAGGTAGGGTCTGTTGTCATTCTTCATGTTAGGTACTCATTTGTTAATGCGGGTGGGTTTCCAAATGGCTGGTAGGCCATCTCGTTTATTCATGCTGTGTGGGCATTTTTCTATCTCTATAGCTTCTCTGATAATTCTGTTGTTGAAATGTTCAGTTTTGGCGATAGTTCTGGTAGGTTTAAAGTCAATCTCATGTCCTGTGGCTTTGAGGTGTTGGACCAGGGAAGAGGTCGGTTCTTCTTTTTTGATTGAGTTCTTCAATGTGTGCACTTATTCTTTTGTTGGTTTGTCCAATGTATCTGGTGGTACAGGTGGTACATGGGATTTCGTATAGTCCTTGGTTTTCTAACTCGATTCTGTCTTTAGGGTTTCTTAGGATGGTAGATATTTTTCTATTTGTGCAGAATGCTGTCTTAATGTTGTGTTTTTGGAGGATCTTGCTGATTTTGTCTGTAGTGCCTTTTATATATATGGGAGGAGGGCTTTGCCGTTCTCTTGTTCTCTGTCTTGGATTTTGGTTGGGGTCTCTTTTTGGATTAGGTGGGTAATCTTCTTTCTTTGGAATCCATTGGTTGTTAGTACGTTAGTGAGAGTGTGTAGTTCGGTTTTTAGGTGTTGTTCATTGGCTAAGCATTTTGATCTGGAGATGAGTGTCTCAGCTACGGAATTGATCTGTGCTGGGTAGTGGTGTGAGAGTACGTGTCGATAGCGGTTTGTATGTGTTTTCTTCTGGTAGATGGTGTGTCCTAGGGAGCCATTGGATTTTTTTGAGCCAAGGGCAGTCAGGCTTTCTGTGAGTCAGGCTTTCACAGCCATTTCTGTTTTAAATTTGGTGTTAGTCTACTACTGTGTTAGAATGGTTTTTTCTTCATCCTGATTGGTTGGGTGTCTTGGTCTGTGTTTATTGGTCTTAGAGTTTGCTATGTTCTGCTTGATTGGTGTTTCTAATATCTTCTGTCTGTTTTGTAGCATTTTTTTGTCTTGATTGGCTGGCAACATTGTGTTTCCTGTATTGGAGGCTTTTAGTGTGGCTTGGCTTCAGGTAAATGGACAATTCACTCAAGTCCCTATTCACTCCCAACTCCAGATGAATGTTGCTTATTTCTTTCATCAAAAAGTTTTTCTAAACTTGTAGAGGTCTACTATATTCCATTCACCAGTAGACGTCACCCACAGCTTAGGTTTCAGAGTTGTTTCAAGTGTTGTAGATTTAATTAATCCAAATTTAGTTCAGTTTATACAAGCAAAGTCATCAATTCAAGTAGACTCAAGTAGATAGTCCAGCATTTTGTAATGCCTTTCTAAAACAATATCTGTCCAATTTAAAAATCCATTTTTTTTATGTTTTAAAAGGTCTTTAGCTTTTCTTACCTTAGTTCTTTTCTTTCAGGTCTAGGATTTTTCTCTCTATAGTTGTTTGCCACTTTAAAAATAGTTCTAAGGGTCTCTTTTCCTGGATTTTCTTCTTTCTTTTTTCTTTAAAGTTAGGGACTAAATAAAAAGGAATCTTCTCACCCAGCTCCAATCTCTGTTCATTTGCACTGCTCCTGCACATTTCTTTGTTGCCTCGGCTGTCCCAGCTTTGTGGCATCCATGATGGATGCCTCTTCTTGTCAAGGGAGAGGGAAGAAGCGCTGGATCCAGCAGGAGAGTTGCTGCTCTCACTGAACTACAGGGCACCTCTCTTTTCTTCACCACTCCTACAGGTTGTTTTTAGCTCCTTTAGGAGCCCTCCAACAGGGAGAATTCGGCATCGGACCCTGGTCCTCATGTCTGATATTGCTAATATAACATCAGCTGGAAGTCACCACTAAAAATGTTTTATTGTTACTGCATTTTAACAACTGCAATTATCTATGTTAAGAGTAAGAATAAATTGGGTTTCTGGTTCCGCGTGGCTTCAGTGGCAGCAGGAATTCGTGATTGTTCGTGATTCCCGCTGCGCTTGCCGCCGAGGTACCCCCGATCCAAATGGGTCAGGGGGATATGGCTGCCCTGTAGGGACAGCCAAAGAGAGAGGGGAGCCGGACAGGGGGTTGGGGGTGTCACAGACCCCCTCCTCATCCGGAAAAACCCCTTCTTCCCAAGGTGGTGGAGCAGCGGTCAGCAATGGCCGCCACGAAGAAGCCTGCAATCAGGTAAGATTGTGCTGGAGGAAGCAAGAAAAGTGAAAGTTCTGGCTGAGCCGGGTCAATCAACATCTTTTAAATTCGCTGGAATGGAGCTGTCTGAATTGCTGGAGGATACATTGTATCCCTAAGAAGATCGAAAGCGGCGGAGAAGCTGTTAAAGGAAACTTTTTTTTCTTCACTCTCCCACCCCATGGAAACAGCAGATGAAGATTTGAAATTTGTTTGGGCACTGAAGGTGAACTATAATGAAAGTTGAAGTTAAGGGACAAAAGAGTTCTTGGACATTGGACTTAAAAATTTAAGAAATTGGAAAACCCTTATTAGAGGTATGGATTTCTGGTCATTTAAAAATTGATTTTGCAAGTGGGAAGGGAGAGGAAAAAAATTGGAGCAGAAGTGGAAAGAGGAGGAGATTGCCTAGAATCTCAAAGAAAGATATATGGTAATTGGACCTCTTTGATTAAACAGTAATCCCAGAAAGAGAAATAGAAGAAGGAAGAAAAGTATTAACTTTTGGAACTTTTTTTGAATTATTTTTGATTAAAAATACTTGGGTGGTTGTTTTGGGAAAAGTTTCTCTTTTCAGGATGGCATCACTTGTGGATGAACTAAAGATTGAATATCAAAAATATAAAAAGGAAGAACAAGATGGAAAATATACTTTGGGCACTTTATTTCAATTTTTAGAAATGGCGTTAGGTACTTATGAAAAATTGATTACGCAGCAGAATGACTGGGACAAAGAAGAAGAGGAACAAGAAGCCATCTTTGATGAACAATGGGTTTTTTCCGGGGAGGAGGAGAAAGAGGATAAGAAAAAGGGGATTTTAAGGTTTGAAAAAACAACCAAAAAAGAGAAAAATGAGAGGAAAGGTGGATGCAAGGTTAGAAAGCAAAGGAAAGGGAGTAAGAAAAGGGAAGAGAAGAGACAAAGGGGTAAAAAGGGCAAGGAGAAGAATAAGCAAGAGAGAAAGGGGGGGGAGGAGAAGCCTCAATGGTGGGAAGCAAGATCTAAAGAAAAAAAGTTTATTTAGAGACAATGGGTGAACCTAATTAAGGATAAAAGGGGGATTCTGGAAGGTACATAAGATTGTGTTTTTTATATGTGTATTTAGAGTATAAAACTTACTGTGTAATTTTAGAATCTACTAAACAGAATCCCAAGATAAATTAAGTGTTATATGAAGTACTTTTAAGTTAGGGTAATGAGTTAAAGGCATCACTCCAATTAGTGTACAGGAGAAGTATAGTAAAAGAAAAAAGATGAATGGATAGTTGGAAATAGAACAGACAAAGAATGTTATTGAAAATGGTAATAAGATATGGAAGGATATATAAAGGTTTTGTTATTTTTTGGGGGGGGGGTTGTATGTTGATAAAAGGCAATAAAATTTCAATTAACAAGAAATAATTTGGATGAAAAGGAGAAGTTGGGATAAGATATGAAGTTAAATAGATAAAGTAAATATTGATATTATAATTTGGAATCATTATGTTCTATTGGTTTTCTTCTTTAATTATCACTATTTTTTTTTTTTAGAAAAGAATTTATAAGCTGTTGTGCCTTGATTGTTTGTGCACTGTTTTTGTAAAATTAATAAAATTGGTTTATGAAAAAAAAGAAAATGATAATAAGATATGGAAGGATATATAAAGTGAATATGATGTTTGAATTTGTGTCTGTGAGAAGAGTTTCAACCCGGGATCAGGCAGCCTTCAGAAAAGATGTTTTAGTTTTTTTTTTTTTTTTTCTATGTTCTGTGTTTTGTATGTTTATGAAAGGCAATAAAATTTTAATAAGCAAGAAATATAATTTGGATAAAAGGAGAAGTCTGGATAAGATATGAAGTTAAATAGATAATGTAAATATTGATATTACATTTTGGAATTATTTTGTATGTTTTATTGGCTCTCTTTAATTATTATTATTATTATTTTTAAGAAAAGATTTTTCAAGTTGTTATGCCTGGATTGTGTATTGTTTTTGTAAAATTAATAAAATTTGTTATAAAAAAAAGAGTAAGAATAAATTGAAATTAAAATTAATTCTATGTAGTAAAAAATATTGCAAATAAAACAGGGAAGTGGCTAGCATATAAATTAAAAAAGAACACTATATTTAAATTACAAGAGAGAAGTACATAGCTTTTTTGTAGCCATACAAAAAGCATTGCATATCATTATACTAATTTATATAATGGAAGTAACATTTTCTGTAGAGAATAGAAATGACTATCCAAAGAAACACAATTTACCTTAGATTACTGAGGAACAGAGACATATTATGAATAGATCTATCACTAGACATGAAGTTTCTGATGCTATAAAAAAGAGTAAAGTAGGAAAGTTTCCTGGATTATCAGGTTCTTGTTATCAAAGTTTTGGTACTTTTACAATCTTTACAAAACACGATTACCTCTGTCCTACAGGTAGGAAAGATACTAGAGAGTTGGAAAAGGAGTCAATATAGTATTAATACCTAAGCAAGAACAAGATTTGATTTTAACAACAACATACTATAGGCTCATATCATTATGGCTTTCCTTCAAACCCTCAAAGCACTTGTCAGGCATCATTCAATGAGGAGTAGCATGGAAGAGCTCCATAGGAATCAGCAAAATAGATGATGTTAACATGACAGATTATAATGACTGAAAAACCAAATCATACCGAAACTGCTTGAATCAGAAACTATATCTTATGTGGGACTTTCAATGTATATCAAACTTTTGATGATCTGGGTCATCAACCATTCCACATAATCCCCATGGTAGACCATGAATTCCCAAGCTTGGTTTCAGACTTTGTGCCTTAGGGAAGTTACATTCAAATTCTTCAGTACCACAGCTCTGAACAGCTCCACTGCCATTTCTGTAGTAGCATTGAATCATTTGGCAGGATGTCCGCTAAAAACTTCATTGTTATCTGATCTCCTAAATCCCAGCCTCACAGATAGAGTGTAGCTTTCTCTAAAGGAACACCTCAGATGGCTATTGAAAGTCTTGCAAACAAAAATAGTTTGGCAAAGTTTTACAAACAAGAATGGCCATTCTATCATCCCAATCCTGGGGTAAGAGTTGGCTCTGTATTCAGTCCATTTGCAAAATGTTTGAATGCATAGAACATGTATTTTTTAAAAAAAGGAAGCTTTCCAAAATAGTTTAAGAGTATAATATCTGTATAATATCCTCCCTACTCCCAGAGTTTATTATTCTATATTAGAATGTGATTTAATTATAAACCACGGAGTAATGCTTTTGGAGAACATGTACTATATTTAGCTCATTGTCCACAATGATGGATTGCATATTTTACAGATGAATGGAGAATGAGTGACTTTTATAAAGAAAAGTTGATGAAGTGAATATTTCTGGCCACAGAGGGATCCTGATTCTGATCTTCTGTAAATTATTTTGCTGTAACAAATGGTGTTGATTTTCCTCATGAGACTCTCTATTTAGGAGAGCAGCCTAGAAAAAAGAAAAGAAAAGAAAAGAAAAGAAAGTTCAGTATGAATTGTCTACCAAAGCAGAGAAGACCATTGTCAGTTCTGAAAGGCCATTTAAGAGAAGAATCTGTGAACATGGAAAGGTTACAGTGTTTTGTCCATTTTTTTTTTTTAAATATAATTAGTTTTAGAACCAGCACTTGTGGTATCCAAGAAATGATTGTTACAATTTCCTTTGCAAAGAATGGAGAAATATAGACTGCCTTGCAAATGAATATTTCGTTGGCATTCCGTAGATCCCAAAGCTATTTTATTTCTTCTGGATTAAGAAAGGAAACACAGAGACACAGAAATCATTTTGCATTTTTGCAAGATCCTCATTTAGTGTCTTGGACTAAAGAGCATGCAAAGTATAAAACTTTGGAATAATGTATACTTAGCTAAATGAATGAAGGAAACAATATTTCTTCTTGCAAGCCACCCATTTTGCCAAAGGCAACTCTAGGCAGCTTACACACATTGAATAAAATACAGTATAAAACATTAAAACAAATAAATACCTTAAATCTAAACACTGAATTAAAGTAAAACTAAGCAGAATGGCGAGAAAAGCAAAGTTTGCACAGGGAGGAGGTATACATTTTACTTTACTTTATTTATTTGTTCAACTATGATCCCATAAAGAATTATCAGTTTGGGTGTTATGGATTTTCACCCTTAGATTAGAAACTAAATTTAGTTTTTGAATATCAGACCCAAATGTTCATAAGCTCTTTATAAAATACTAACTCCATGTAACTGATAGCCCTGGGGCAGATGGATTCCTTTGTTTATTTTTATTTATTTATTAAATTTATATGTTGCCCATCTTTCTGATAAGGCAGACAGGAGATAGTGGGGAGGCGGGGTTTCTTCAAACTACTGCTTATTTGGCTTCAAAATCATTTTTTCAGCATTTCCTGAAATGATCTAAGTCTCATTATGGATTTCATCTTAGAATTTTTTTTAAGACTGTTCTTTTCAAATAACTACTATTTCTTCTCATTCACATCTATTATTTTTGATATAGACTTAATGCTTTTATCTGATGTTCCTCAAAATCTCCCATCTCTGTGTCTGTATCCTTAAATGTGTAGGACAGGAAAGGATCGGAAAAGACTCTCACTATGAACAGGAGGGTAGAGTACAGTTTGTGATCGATGCCGTTTATGCCATGGCTCATGCCCTCCATCAGATGAACAAGGATTTGTGCAGTGATTATTCTGGAATCTGCCCAGAGATGGAACACGCAGGAGGCAAGAAGCTACTAAGATATATACGCAGTGTTAACTTCAATGGTGAGTCTGCATTCTTATATCTCCCTCTTATTTCACCTTAATAATTCTAAATAACTTGTTAGCCAATACTTTATTAATCTAATAATAATGATGGGATGTAGTGCAAAATGTGTTGCTTGTTGAAGAGTTATTTTGTTCTTTCCCATTTACCATGGAAATGAACTATTGTTTAACTTTCTGGAATTTATTTTTGTCTAACAACTTTCCTATTATCATGTGGCTAATTAAAAATATAATAGGAGATATATAGCCAGTTTTGTCTAGTAATTAAGGCACCATGCCAGAAACTTAGAAGACTGAGTTCTAGTCCCACCTTAGGTGTGAAAATGAGCTGGGTGACTTTGGACCTGTGAATCTCTCTCAACCCAATCCACCTCACAGGATAGTTGTTGTGGGGATATTAAGTTAAGGAAGGAGAATTAAGTAAGGTGAGATAAAAATTATTTATAATTATTATATTATTCTGTTCTGTTCTGTTCTGTTCTGTTCCATTCCACTCCACTCCACCCCACTCCATTCCTTTCTATACCACACTTCTATTATTAATTATATTATGTATCCTCAGTGTTAAAACATCAAAAGAAATGAGACTCAACACTATTTTATTAGATTTGTGAATGAATATTATTATGCACTTACAACTTATTGGTAATGATTGTACCTTCAAAACCATGTTGCTCGCTGCTCGTCTTCACTGTTGTGGTATTTTTATTGTCATAATATATACATTTACAATTCTATATGTATAAAAGTGATGCAGTTAGTCTGTTGCAGAGAGTAAGGAAAATGACCTGCAGGAATAGGCAAGATCCTTTGAAAAGGCAGCAATGGGAAAGATGTGATTTAAGTCCAAAAGAAGGAAAAGAGAGTATACACAAGAGACTCAGACAGATGCTGCCTTAATTCAGATGAGTGACTACTGAGGATTGTGGGAATAAAGCACTGTCAGACTCGCAGGATTCTATTATTATAGCTAATATTAATAATGAATAAATTGTTTAACCTTTTGTGGAATCAGTTTCTTGGTTTTGATAAGGGAAAGTTGGAACAAAAAAAGGGTGAAAGATCATCACATGTTAAGAAAAAAAGGTTGGGAAACAGGCAGTGGAAAAAGGCAGGAATAGCACTCTCATGAATTAGCTTGCATGACTTATTATTTGTACTTGAGATGAAAAAAAAAGAAAAGAAACTGATGGCCAGAAAGGTTCCATTCTTTCTGAAAGCCAAAACAGAAATAGGCATGGATGTATACATGTAATTATAAAAGGGGCTGGGGAAGAAAGCTTTAAAAAATCCAAACATATAGGGCTTATATGTACAGATAAACCTATGTATATAAAGTTGTACAATAAATATTTCAATAAATGGAGGTTATAATTCATTATAGTCATTCATATATAATCCATGTATGCTTATGAATTCTGCAGACCATTGAATAGTTGGACCCATCAACTAGAAAATCTTCTTTCTTATTCAGGAGTCAATTCCCATGAGATAGGAATACACTTGAAAAGAATACAAACATCTAAAAATACTGAATCTCAGAATTAAGTTAATGTATGCAATAACTTCTTTCTCAACTAGAACAATTATTGCTGCAAAAACATGTACTTAAATGAAATATTAATTCCATTTCATTCCACAATCTCACCATTTATTCTACATAAATTAAATGAAGTCATTTCTGAAATGTTATTTCTTCTTGAATTTCAATGAAGTCATTTCTGAAAACTTATTTCTTTTTGAAAATGATGTAATCTAAAATGTATGATGGTGCAGTGGTTGGAATGTAGTATTGCAGGCTAATTCTGCTGACTGCAAGCAGTTTGATCCTGAGCAACTCAAGGTTGACTCAGCCTTCCATCCTTCCGAGGTGAGTAAAATGAGGACCCCGATTGTTGAGGCAGAATGCTGACTCTGTAAACCTCTTAGAGCTGTGAAGCAGTATACATGAATCTATAAATAATTAAACATATGAATAAAATAGAATGGAAATACAGAAGCCAACACAATTATATACATATAAATCTGAGTGTTATTGAAGTTTTCAGTATTTTTAACATCTTTTTCTATTAATTAAGTTAAATTTGCAAAGAAAATAAGCAAAAACAAAGTAAAGGTTATATGTAAATATACAAATGTTGATTATAAAAAGGAAATAACTATTTAAAAAGCAGATGAAACAACAATAAATAAAACATTATTTTAAAAGTATTTTGATAGTCCCTCCTTTCTCCCACTTCCTTTTTTTTTTTTGCCATACCTGCTAATTGTTGTTTGAATATTTTTGCACCATACTTTGGAGGTTCTTACATATTTCTGTTTAGAGATGATGATGATCATGATGATGATTGATGGGGTCTCTGCTATGAAGACACAACCTCATCAAATTGTAAATAATCATCTTAACTTCAGAGCTGGGAGATTGTACGGATGACACAGTATTTCTACACTTGGTGACAAAGCTAAGGAAGCAAGTTTTTAATGTCAACATTTGTTAATTATGTAAAAGGGACAAATTAAGGCCACAAGTGTTGGCTTTTTTTTTTTTTGAAACAAATTTTATTAATTTTAAAGGCAAACAACACATCATTAACCATTAAGTACATAAAACCTCTTTACATTATAAATTTTTACAAGTCGGATAAAACATTATTTTTATACAACATAATTCTAATTTATCCCATTTCCATATGGACACATAAATATCTTTCAGCAAATTTCTCATTATTTCTCTTTACTCTTATTCAATTTCATTTCTTTTCTATATTTATCCATTTTATAGTCATCATATTCATTTCTTTCTGACTTGTTTACAATTATTCTCATCTAACTTCCTCCAAGGTTTTATTGATTCTTTTTTTTTTTTTAACAAACAAATTTTATTAATTTTACAGAAGACACAATACACAAACATACAAAACATAAAACATAAACAAAAAAACTAAAAGATCTTTTCTGAAGGTTGTCTGATCCCGGGTTAAAACTCTTCACACAGACACAAATTCAAACATCATATTCATCCCATATATCCTTCCATATCTTATTATCATTTTCTTTTTATATATATATATATATAAACAATTTTTATCAATTTTATAAAAACAATGCACAAAGAATCAAGGCATAACAGCTTATAAATTCTTTTCTAAGAAAAAATAATAATAAAAAACCAATAAAGCATAACAATTCCAACTTATAGTATCAATACTTTATCTATTTAACTTCATATCTTATCCCTACTTCTCCTTTTCATCCAAATTATTTCTTATTAATTAAAATTTTATTGCCTTTTATCAATTTACAAAATCCAAAAAAAAAAACCATAACAAAACCTTTATATATCCTTCCATATCTTATTACCATTTTCATTTTAAAAAAGGACCTTGGGAGAGCCTTTCTATTTTGCTTTGTTGTTGTTGCTATATAGTCCAGTTTATTGTCCACAATTCCATTAAAATCTCCCATCATAATTATATTAACATAGTCCAGTCCAATTATTTTCATGTGCAGCTTTTTATAAAACTCTTCTTGTTTATCATTCGGAGCATAAATTGCAATCAAGAGTATTTTTATATTATTGTCCATTATTTCTACCATTAATACTCTTCCATCTTCATCCGTGTAAATCAATTTTGCTGGAATAGCCTCTTTAATGTATAAAACCACACCTCTTTTCTTACATTGAGTCAAAGAGGTAAATATTTTCCCTAATTTTGGCTGTAATAACAATTGTTCATGTTGTTTTTTAATGTGAACTTCTTGTAAACAAATTATATCAAATTTTAATTTCTCTAATTTATGAAAAGTTTTCCTTCTTTTAACAGCTGAATTAAGTCCGTTTATATTCATTGTAATCAGTTTTTTTCCCTCCATGATTATGCTTTATATTTAGGTCTAACCGCTCTCGTGGATCTCACTTCACGCTGTTCTTTGCTATCCATCTGTCCCCCTACTGCTCCTTTCTCTTTTTCAGTCTCCAGTTGTTCCTCTTGAAACTCAATTAATGAGACCTCTTTCTCTGCTTCCTCTCTTCTTCCTCCAAAGAATTCTGCATGAAAAAGTTCTGCTTTCTCAATTGAATCAATTCTATATCTCTGCTCTTGCCACCCAAACACTAGTCCTTCTGGAATCAACCATCTGTAATTCACTTCGTTTTCCAATAGTATTTTGGTCAGAAATCGATATTCTCTTCTCATCTCTCTCACTCTTCTAGGTATTTGTTTTAAAACCACAACCTCTTTACCCTTGTATTTCAGTGTTTTCTCTCTTGCTACTTGTAATATTTGCGTTTTAATGGATTTTTTGGTAAATCTAATATGGACTTCCTTGGGTAATTTATTTCTCATCGCATATCTTGTATAGACTCGATATATCTCATCTATTCCATCCATCATCTTTTCCTCTGTAATTTCCAAAGCATCTGCCAAAATTTCTATCATTACCGCTGCCAAATTTTCTCCTTTTTCCTCTTCTATATTTTGAAATCTGAGGTAAAATTCTGACCTTTCCATCTCCCACCTCAACATCCCACCTTTTTCTTGTTCAACCGCTGTTAATCTGCTATCAATATTTCCAATCTTCTTCTCTCTTTGTTTTCCTTCTTCCTCAATTTTTTGGAATCTCTCCTCATACTTAACCATCATTTGTTTAATATTTTCCACTTTTTCATCAGTCTTCTCTATTCTTTGTTCAATATTTTCTGCTCTTTGTTCAATATTTTCTATTCTTTGTTCAATATTTTCTGTTCTTTGTTCAATATTTCCTGTTCTTTGTTCAATGATATCTGATTTTGTCTTGAGTTCTTGGATTCCTTGCATAATCATCTGTAACTGTAAAGTTATTTTTTCTTGTTCCTTATCTTGCTTCAACATTGTCTGAATTAAACGTTGTCCTCCAGCTGGTGGGGAAGCAGAGGTAGAAGCAGAAATGCCAGATGGTATTGGTTTCTTGCTCATTTCAGCGTTTCCAAAACTTCAAGTTCTTCTTAACTTTTAATCCAACTGGTAGAGCAGCCAATTATAATCCAAAATGAAGAACTCCAATAGTAAAAAACACGAAACCAAAGAAGAAACAGAAAAAAAGGAAGAAGAAAGATCTTCAGGTTCTTCTAGACCCTAATCCAATTACGAGATAGTCCACCATAAAAAAGGAAAAAATAGAAAGGAAAAAACAAACAAATCCAAAAATAATAATATTGATTAAGAGCAAAAGAAAAAGGAAAAAAGAAAAGGCAAAAAGAGAAAAAAAAAACAAAAAGTTCCTTCAGATTCTTCACACCTTAATCCAATTAAAAAATCTCAATAATCCAAAAAAAAAGAAAAAACAACAACCACAACAACAAAGTAGTCCAAAAACATAAATATGAAAAGCAAAAAAGTCCCAATAAAAAAGAAAAGAAAAATAAAGAAGAAAAAAGAAAAAACTCTGAGGCTTTCCCTTTAAAATAAAAGGCAAAAATAAAAATATTACTAAAATTAAAATTTAGAAAAAGGCTAGCGAATGGGGTATATATAAAAAGACACACTGCACTTTGTTATTTATCCAAGGCTCTTGTTATGACTCTCTTCTCCAGCAGCTTCAAAGCCAAACTTCAAGTGTTGTTGATAGCAGTCCAGGAAAGCACCTGCAATAATATTTTGCTGTGCTCTCCCTCTATCTTATCAGGTTAAAATGTCCTTGAGATGAGGTCTTTTTGCAATTCTCTCCAATTCAAATAAAGATACTTTCAAGCCTCTAGTTGGCAGTGTTACAAAGTTTCTTAGTGCTCTTTCTCCCCCCCCCGCCAGAAAAAAGGAATAATATATACAGAAAAAAAGGAAAAAATAGCCAAAGGGAGCCTCTATCCTAAAGAAAGTTAAAAAATCAAAGGGATCATAAAATCAAAGGGAGCATAAAAATATATATAAGAGAAAATTCAATCCGGTTACCTACAAAGTCACAGTAAAATCTTTCCCAAAAAGTATAAAGAAAAGAGAAAAAAAAAAACCAAGCCTCAATTTGACATCACTTTAAAAAACGCCGCTCAAAACAATTTCAGTCAAAAAAAAATCTCACAGCTTTCTTCTTTATATTGAATGAACTTTCCAACCTTAGCGAATTTACAGCACAAAAGAGTTTTTCTCACCCAGCCGACACACTTCACTCCAATCACTTTCTTTCCGGAGCTGTCCCGACTTCAGCAGCTATGGAGGCTGCCTCTCCGCCGCCAGCAAAAGGGCTTCTTCCGGATCAAACCAGAGATTTTGCGATATCTCTGGGATCCTGGAACAATGCCCTTCACAATCACCGTCTCTACGGGACGGTTTAGGTCCGTTAGGACAGACCAGGGGCGAAAATATCGGCTGCGATCTCAGAGCCCTGAGATCGCAGCTGTATCGCCGGAACGAAGCTCCGCCTTCTCCTATATCTTATTACCATTTTCAATAACATTATTTGTCTGTTCTATTTCCAACTATCCATTCATCTTTTTTCTTTTACTATACTTCTCCTATACACCAATTGGAGTAACGTCTATAACTCATTACCCTAACTTAAAAGTACTTCGTATAACAATTTTTCTTGGGATTCTGTTTAAAAGATTCTAAAATTACATAATGAATTTTATACTCTAAATACACATATAAAAACACAAACTTATGTACCCTCCAGAATCCCTCTTTTATCCTAAATTAAATTCACCCATTGTCTCTAAATAAACTTTTTTTCTTTAGATCTTGCTTCCCCCCATTAAGGCTTCTCCTCCCCCCCTTTCTCTCTTGCTTATTCTTCTCCTTGCCCTTTTTACCCCTTTGTTTTTTCTCCTCGCTTTTCTTCCTCCTTTTCCTTTGCTTTCTAACCTTGCCTCCACCTTTTCGCTCATTTTTCTCTTTTTTGGTTGTTTTTATAATTCTTAAAATCCCCTTTTTCTTATCCTTTTTCTCCTCCTCTCTGGAAGGGACCCATTGTTCATCAAAGATGGCTTCTTCTTCCTCTTCTTCCTTGTCCCAGTCCTTCTGCTGCGTAATCAACTTTTCATAAGTACATAACGCCATTTCTAAGAATTGAAACAAAGAGCCCGAAGTATCTTCCTTTTTATATTTTTGATATTCAGTCTTTAGTTCATCCACAAACGATGCCATTATGAAAAGAGAAACTTTTCCCAAAACAACCACAAGTATTTTTAATCAAAAACAATTAAAAAAAAGTTCCAAAAGTTAATACTTTTCTTCCTTCTTCTCTTTCTCTTTCTGGGGTTAATGTTTAATCAAAGAGGTCCAATTACCATATATCTTTCTTTGGGATTCTAGGCAATCTCCTCCTTTTTCAGCTTCTGCTCCAATTTTTTTTTCCTCTCCCTTCCCACTTGCAATGTCAATTTTAAATAATCAGAAATCCATACCTCCAACAAGGGTTTTCCAATTTCTTAAATTTTTCAATGTCCAAGAATCCTTTTGTCCCTTAGCTTCAACTCTCAAAACAATTCACTTTCAATGTCCAATATATCCAAACATTTCTGCTGTTTCCATGGGGTGGGAGAGTGAAGAAAAAACAAAAGTTCCCTTTAACAGCTTCTCCGCCGCTTTCGCTCTTCTTAGGGATACAATGTATCCTCCAGCAATTCAAACAGCTCAGTTCCAGGCAATTTAAAGGATGTTACTTGACCCGGCTCAGACAAAACTTTCACTCTTCACATTTCCTCCAGCACAATCTTACCCGGTTGCTGGCTTCTTCGTGGCGGCCATTGCTGACCGCCGCTCCACCGCCTTGGGAAAAAGGGGTTTTTCCGGAGAAGGGGGGGTCTGCGACACCCCCACCTCCCTGTCCGATTCCCCTCTCTCTTCAGCTGTCCCTACAGGGCAGCCATATCCCCCTGACCCATCTGGATCGGGGGTACCTCGACGGCTAGCACAGCAGGAATCGCGAGCTGTCGCGAATTCCTGCTGCCCCGAAGCCACGCAAAACCGGAAGCCCCAAGTGTTGGCTTTTTGAATTTATTCAGTGTCACATAAGTTATTAACTTCTGGAAGTAACTTAAGAGCAAAGAGTTCTAGAAGACATTTTTAGTATGAATTTCAAAAGATGAATCTGCATTTCTATTATTGGAAGGACGCAACACTTTCTTTTCCTAAAGTTTGTACCCAAGTCAGGACTATAACAAACTAGATCAGTGTTGGCAAACCTTTTCAGCACTGACTACCGAAATGGGAGTGCTTGTGCATGTGGGAGAGCACCAGAAACTGAAAGAGCAGCTCTCCAGTGTGTGTGCAAGTGCCAGAAACCGGAAGAGCAGCTTCCCAGCATGCAAGCAGGGGAGCACCAGAAACCAGAAAAGCAGCTCCCTGGTGTACAAGTGCACGACGGCCACCTGGTCTTCCGGTTTCTGGTGGTTTCTTCCAGTTAGGAAAATGTAAAATATTCTTGAAGAAAGAGATGTCGAAGGAAGAAATGGTGAACTGCAGGTGGCTCCTCAAAAAGTAGAACTGAAGACTGTGGTGGAATGAAGTGCCCATAAGTGCTTCAGACAACTGCCCCTTGTGAGATGACTGCAAGGCAGTGGTCTCTGGTAGATTTAAAGCTTTCAGAAATGAGTGAATAGCAATCTTGCTCAAACTGTAGATAACACCTCTGAATAGACAATAAGTTTGCATACTTCCTTTCTAATGAATTTCCAAAACTGTTTGTTAACTGATTTTCATTTATTAAGAACATTTAGATTGACAGGTTTCAAAGCATGAGGTGAGTAATTTGGAATAAAGAGAAAAGGGATGATTAAATTTTTGATTTTAAAATGTTACAAATGAACTAAGTGTTGTGTATGTACCATAGTTAATAAAGTATGAGCTTAAGGTAAAGTGCAGGGTTCTGGCCCTGCACTTCTGATTGGCTGTAGGGCGGCCAGATTGGATTGGTTAGTTCTGAGGAATCCGATTGGCCCTTAACAGAGAATTCTTATTGGTTAAAAGAGCTAGCGTTCATAGCTCGTTATTGGACAATTCTCACAAGGGTTGCCTATATAAGGCAGAGTTCACTGTTGTTGTTTTGAGAAGTCACTATGCTAATAAAGAACTGAATGTCCACTATTCAGAGGCTGTCTCCATTTACTCCAACCCATGTTCAGTACTTAATACTGGCGACAAGGATGGGATGTGGAGACGTCTGAACCGAAGAAGCCAGGAAGCAATACCGAGCACGTGATAGACGACGCCAACAACGGAACCATGTCCGGCGGCATCGTACCACCCGCTCCGTTCGATCCGAACCAAGAGGATTGGGAATCCTACATGGATCGCTTCCAAATGTTTCTCAAGACGAACAACTTGAAAGACACCATACCAGCAAAGAAAAGGGCGCTGTTCCTGACGCATTGCGGCCCAGCTGTATTTAAGATGGCTAAAGCACTCGCCAAACCTCAAGAAGTGAAGGCCATGAGCTGGGACGACCTCGAACCCATCCTGAGAGACCATTACGCGCCAACCGTGCCTACGCTCGTGAGACGCCACGAGTTTTATCAGAGGAGCCAACGAAAAGGGGAAAGCGTGGCCAATTTTGTGGCGGACATCTGAAATTTAGGGGACCTCTGCGGGTTCGCCGATTTAGAAGAGGCACTAAGAGATCGAATAGTTCTGGGACTAGATGCACTAGGCCTGCAAAGCAAGCTGATGGCAAAAGGCGACATCAGCCTTGCCGACGCCATTGCTGAAGCCACGGCAGCAGAGGTGACCAAAAAGTCGGCTGCACAACTACGGCGAAGCCGCACTCCGGTACCACCACTGACAAGCGACATTTTATCCAAGCCTGAAGGACAGTTCGTGATGACGCACCACCAGGACCTCTCTTCGTCGTCAGACAGTGAGGAAGAAGGGGTCCATCGACTGCGGTCTGACCGGGACCCTCGCCCGAAGCCCTTACGTCCTTGTACTGGCTGTGGAGCCAACCATGCCAGGGTCGAATGCAAATTCTGCAATGCACTCTGCCATGAGTGCGGGAAATGAGGCCACATCGGCCGTGTCTGCCGCAGTTTACCAGGCCTCAGCCAGGCCTCAAAGGGGGCCAACTGTCACCAATCGACAGGAAACCATCCTGTAAGGCGAGAACCAGTAAACCACTCCTACAGAAATCGAGCTTTGCAAAGAGAAGAGGCTCACCATACTATCACTATCGTTCATGCCTCAGCTTTGGACACTAAGAAAATCCAGGTCACGGTAGCCATCGAAAACCAGCCTTGCCACATGGAGGTCGACTCGGGATCATCCCTCTCGATGGTGTCTTGGAAAACACTCAAGCAACTCATCCCCACAATTCAACGCCAAGACCTCCAATTTCAATGCCTCATCCTCAAGGACTACCAAGGAAATCGAATCCCCATTGTCCGGCCCTGCCGAGTCCGAGTCTCCTTCAAGAAGCATACAGCGTACTTACCTCTAACGGTCATCGATAGAGATAGGCCTAGCCTACTAGGCCTCCAATGGTTCGCGCCCCTCGGCATTGAAGTGGCCGGCGTGAAACGAGTCAGTGGTTGTGAGTGGGAGGAAGACCTTATCTCTGAGTTCAGCGACGTCTTCGCGGACAGCTTGGGCGAGTATAAGGGGACACCGATTTCATTCAGTCTAGATCCAAAAGTAGCTCCCATTCGCTTGAAGCCCCGTCGAGTTCCGTTCGCTCTTAAAGCAAAAAACGACAAACAACTCGACAAGTTAATTGCTCAAGGGGTGTTGAAGCCCATCGATCACTCTCCATGGGAAACCCCTATTGTAACACCCATTAAGCCAGATGGGTCAATCCAAATTTGTGGGGACTACCAGGCCACTTTGAACCACGCCCTACAGCAGAATGCATATCCAGTTCCGGTGGTGCAGCACCTCCTCCATTCCTTGGGGGGCGGTAAGGTTTTCACTAAATTAGATTTAGCCCAAGCTTATCAACAATTACCAGTGGATGAAAAAACGGCTCAAGCCCAAACAATTGTAATGCACAGGGGTGCCTTTAAATGTACCCAATTGCAATTCGGAGTTAGTGTAGCCCCGAGGATCTTCCAGAGCCTTATGGAAAGGTTATTACAAGGAATCAAGGGTGTGGTCCCTTATTTTGATGACGTATTAATTGCAGCCCCTACCCAAAAAATCTTACAGGACCGTTTGAAATGCGTTCTAAAAAAATTCCAAGAAGCCGGACTTAAAGTGAAAAAAAATAAGTGTCAATTGTATACTGACAATGTTGAGTTTCTAGGGTACCGGATTGATAGCCAGGGCATTCATCCTACCAAGAGTAAATTAAAAGAGATCAAAAATGCTCCCAAGCCACGCAACAAGGCCAATCTCCAGGCGTTCTTAGGCCCCATTAATTTCTATAATGTATTTTTACCGCACAAGGCAACTGTCACTGAACCGTTACACCGATTATTAGATAAGAAAGCATTATGGGTATGGTGTTACCGGGAAGAGCAAGCATTCCGGAATGTTAAAAAACTGCTCACATCTGACTCTGTACTTATGCAGTATAACGAGACTTTGCCATTAGTTATAACCTGCGATGCATCGCCTTTCGGCGTGGGCGCCATTTTGAGCCATGTACTGCCTAATGGGAATGAAGCCCCTGTTGCATACTTTTCGAAGACTCTTTCACAAGCAGAGCAGAACGATGGACAAATTGATAAAGAAGCCCTCGCAATCGTTTCAGCTGTAAAAAAATTTCATGAATATGTGTATGGAAGGACATTTACCATTATAACTGACCACAAACCATTGCTAGGGATAATAGCCGGGTACAAGCCAACCCCCTACATATTATCCCCTAGAATGACCCGATGGTCAGAATTTCTAGCTGCTTATAATTATCGCCTGCAATATCGCCCGGGGAAAGCCATTCCCCACACCGATGCATTAAGCCGAGCACTGCTTCCAGAGACTCTCGACGATCCGGCACCAATGGCAACCACGTTGCAGATCGAAACACTCAATTCGCCGCCTATGACCGCCCGAGACATCGCGAGAGAAACCAAACGAGACCATACCCTAGCTCGAGTCCTAGGCTGGGTAGAACATGGATGGCCATTGGACCAAGTACCAGATGACCGCACCATTCAAATCTCGACAGACTGAACTTTTTTCCCAAAAAGGCTGTATCATCTGGGGCGATAGAGTCGTTATCCCAGAACGACTCTGGAAGACGCTGCTGCGAATTCTGCATGAGGGCCACCCCGGCATCGTGCGAATGAAGGCACTTGCATGAAGCTATGCATGGTGGCCAGGCATGGACCGGCAAATTGAGCAGTGGATTAAAGCGTGTTCCAATTGCCAACAAGTCAGCAATGCCCCACCAAAAGCCGTGCCTACTGAATGGGAGATGCCACGTGGACCCTGGTCCAGAATTCACCTGGAGTTCGCGGGGCCAACCAAGGGCTATACCTTCCTGCTGACAGTCGACGCATACTCCAATTGGTTAGAAATTCATCGTATGACAACTACGACCTCCGAGGTGGTGATCAAGATTCTAAACAGACTCTTTGCAACCCACGGATTGCCAGATGTCCTGGTGTCCGATAACGGGCCACAGTTTACGGCACTAATGTTCGAGCAGTACCTCGCTGACCGTGGCATCCACTATGCGCTCACCTCACCTGTGCACCCCATGACCAATGGCCAAGCGGAACGCATGGTCCAATTTGTTAAAAAGACTTTGCAAAAAGTGGACTATGACACTATCGATGACAAGGTCAACCAAATTCTCTTTTTGCAACACAAAACTCCACATAGCGTCACCAGCAGAACTCCCGCCGAACTACTGATGGGACGAAGACTCCGCTCCCACCTCGACCGGTTGCACCCTGCTTACGAACCGAAAACCAATAGGATCCAGCGGCCGCTGTCACACCTTCCAGGTAGGAGACCTCGTTTATGCACGAAACCTATCGGGCGACCCGTTATGGATAGAGGCAACAGTAGTACGAGTGACCGGCCCTAAATCCTACGTAGTGAAATGTTGTGACAATAAACTGTGGAAACAGCATATCGACCAATTACAGTCACGACTCACAATGGCCAGTCAACAACTCCCCCATGACCAAACCGAGGGGGGGGGAGGTACGGAAGAAGATGAAGTTCCAGGGAATCTGCTCGAAGGGAGCGACAAACTAAGTGATACTCAGGAAATGGAGCAGGAAGGAGAAACATTTGCACCGCAAGAAATTGCAGCTGAGCAAGAAGCAGAACCACTGCCAAACAACAATCTACCTCAACAGGATTGCAACCAACCAATCCAACGAAAATCCAAAAGAGTTAAAAGACAACCGTCCTATCTAAAGGACTATATAACTACACCATAATTAAGAAGCCAGAGGGAAGGGGTGTTGTGTATGTACCATAGTTAATAAAGTATGAGCTTAAGGTAAAGTGCAGGGTTCTGGCCCTGCACTTCTGATTGGCTGTTAGGCGGCCAGATCGGATTGGTTAGTTCTGAGGAATCCGATTAGCCCTTAACAGAGAATTCTTATTGGTTAAAAAAGCTAGCGTTCATAGCTCGTTATTGGACAATTCTCACAAGGGTTGCCTATATAAGGCAGAGTTCACTGTTGTTGTTTTGAGAAGTCACTATGCAAATAAAGAGCTGAATGTCCACTATTCAGAGGCTGTCTCCATTTAGTCCGACCCATGTTCAGTACTTAACACTAAGGCTCCAGATAAATTTGAAATAAGATTTTGGAATTAGTTATAAAGAAACTTTCCTGTGGGAAATGCTGCTAAAAAAATTCCTTTTCTGTAATAAAATGGAGAAATGTCATATAACCTGTCCTACATGTGACTTAAAATAGAAACAGGATAGTAACTGATATTTTTCAAAAAGGGATACTGGGGAAGAGCATTTTAAAAGGAACCATATAATACTGCTGATAGGAATTGCTGAGAAAGTTTAATTTCAGCTTTCAAAGCCTTTAAACTGGTACAATTGACCATTTTCCCAACATTTGTATTGGTTTATGTTGATATCAGCTTAAAATTATGTCTCCTATTTAGATTATCCTACTCTTAAATATGTTATTTTAATGTCCCTTTTCATTATTGCTTCATTTAGACTTTTATGTTTAATTTCTCTATCTATTGTCAAGAGAATTGTATTATTGGGTAGCTTGAAATTGAAACAAATAACAAAATTAATTAATGCTTGTCAGTCATGCTCACACAAATAAAACAAAGCAAGGGTATTTTTTAAAAAAAAAAAAAAAGTTTTGCTTGCTTTCTCTTTTCTTTTGCTTCACATCCTTTCTTAGGTAGTGCTGGCACTCCAGTGATGTTTAATAGAAATGGTGATGCACCAGGACGTTATGACATCTTTCAATATCAAACCACAAATACTTCCACGCCAGGCTACCATCTGATAGGCCAATGGACAGATGACCTACAGCTCAATGTATGTTCCCTTTATTTTCTTCTTTCATGGATGGTGCAGTAAGAAGTATGCTATTTTTGCCAAACACATGTTGAATTTGTCTCTATTATTTTATATAAATTTCTTTTTGGATAATGAGAGCTATGTCACATGAATGAAACCCTTGTGTGTTGTATATTCCCATTATGTGCTTCAAACTTATAATGATTCTAAATGTCTAAATGTTTTGTGAAGTGTTGCAATTTTGGGATCTGGAAGAATCCAAAATGGTTCAAGCAAGTAGATTTATATGGTAAGTTTACCAATTGTCTGTATTTTAATTTTTCTATAGAATTAAATCAGAATGTTCTGTTCACTCAAAATGCAGTCTGTATTATAGATTCCATTATATAATTTCCCCCTGCAAACAATTTCCTTGCTAGTAAATTCTGAGTCTGTCTGTCAGTCAGTCTAATAATATGAAAAGATTTATAATGCTTTTATGATTTTTCCAAGTGTGTTTGAAACAATAGGTTGATATCTCATTTTGGAAGGCCCATTAATTGCATGGAAAATTGAAATGTTGCTTGTACAAACAAAATATATTTGTGTAATGCCAGGAGTTGACAGTGAAATTTTGTTTCAACTGCATTAGCTGAAAAATAAATGAAATCTTCTGCTAACATAGACATCTCAATTGCTGTAATTTCCTCAATATTGTCTTATCCTAGACATAATATGCTAAACGTATGAAAGTATGTTGAGTCAAGTGGAAAAAGGATTGAGTAAATCATTCAGATCCCACTCATTTTTTTAAAAAAATGTATGGCAGAAGTATTATTAGAGAGAGAAAGAATGTTCTAAGACAGCCTGAGATGGTGGTAATGGTTTGTATGTATTTCAATCAAAGCAAGAAAAAAAAATCTACAAAACATAATGTTTCTACCCTTGAAAATAAAAGTAAATAAATAAGATTTGTGTGTGTGTGTGTGTGTGTGTGTGTGCATGAAAAAGACTACATGGCCACATGTTGCTGCTATTCCAAATATGAGGAAGTGATATTTTTGTAACCAGAAGTTGCAGAAATATGAACATAGGGAAACCCTGTTGAAGGCAGTAAGGCATTCTTAGGGAAAATAAAAAACATCATAGATGTAGGCTACTCTATAAACCTTTTCATGACTGGGTTTGGCACTGAAGTCTGAGCTCCCATGGATTTACATTTGATTAAATAAAAAATGTGGCTATATTCTCTGAATATCATAAAACGAACAGATGCCTGATTTGATATATATTGGCTGCTATTCAGCTTACAATATGTTGGGATTAAATATTACTCCTTTAGAATGATAGGGAGAAAACTGTCCTTTTTCATGAACTGCCGAAAGAACACGTGCCTGCTTTTGAATTTGTAACGATCATTTAACAGCCCAGCCTAGTATCCCATTTATCAGGGTAAGAATACTTCTGTCATTCTCTCTCCCTTCCAAAGACTGGATTTCAATGCCTAAAACCTGTCCAGCTGCTCATGCATTTGCAGGCCATGTCATGCTTTACAAAAATGCCAAATTATCTAAATTGCATTAATTTAAGGGGAAAGCTTTTTAAACGCAGTGATATCATTGTCCAAATTTATGGAGATGATTCTGAAAAAAAAAACAAAAAACATTTGGATATGAATTAAGGGTGTTCAGGGGAAAAAAATAATGTTGGTGAAGCATAAAAGAAGTTCTGCCTTCTCTAATAATTTATTTGTTTGTATGACTGTGAATGCAGTAAAATTTTTGTCTTGGCAGAGCTCTGCAGAATTATTCCAGCCAATAAGTTGCTTTAGGTATCTGATGGAAATACAGAGCTGAGCATTATGCTTCTTTATATCAAAACCCAAAGTATGAGATTTTTTTTTCTTTTTCTGACATATTTGTTATCCCAGCTATAGTATAGTTTCTCAGGTAAAGTGAGGATGCAAGACAGGTAGGTGAAATGGATAAGAGTATCATGCATAGTTCAAAGAAATGGAAACCTTACTGCATTCCCAATATTCTTGAATTGATCACCTTCATTAGACAATTATTTTTAATGAAATAGCACAGCTGACATGTTAAAGAAGTATATTCTTTATTCAACCAAAGTATAACAACAACAACTACTACTACTACTACTACTATTATTATTATTTAGTAATTTATATAAATTTGTACAACTCTTGACTCTCAATTACTGTGAGTGGCTCACACAAGCAAAGAAATTACAATAAAAGCATTTCAAAATTAAAAATAAAGATAAAAGATGCCAGACCAAAGAAGTGAGAGGTCTCAGTGTTCCCTTCAAAGACCTGGGTGAAAAGTGGGACGCATCCAGATCTTGGGAAGGACCTCATTCTAGAGCAGCGGTCGCCAACTGGTGGGTCAGAAGAACATTTTGGTGGGCCGCAGAGAAATCACATCCCTAGAGCACCCCCCCCCAAAGCAATTAATCCAGACTGTGCAGAAACACAAGGCTGCACCACATGGCCTGCGGGAGCCCTTCCCACCCACTCACTCTTTCCCCTGCAAACTTGCCTGCTAAATTGCTATGTTTCCGACCATCAGCTGTGAGATTTAGATTAGCTAGGAAGCAGGAAATGGTTGGATTTCTTGCTTTCTAGCTAGTCTTTAGATCTTTGGCTCTGCTTTTAAGTACTTTTTAGGACTGTAAGTTCCATTATCCAGTGCAGACTCATGGCAAGCAAATTTTCTGTGACAGAGTTAGCCAATGGCAGATAGACAGATCACTGAATAATTCTGTGAGCAACTCAATCTGCCTGTCTGCTTTGTCTGATTTGGGATAAAAGTTACTCTTTTTTATAAAAAATTCAATATTTATATAAATATTTATAATATTTACATACAACCATGGCCAGCTAGTCACATGACCACCAAGCCACACCCACAAATTAGGACATGCCCACAGAACTGGTTAGTGATCCCTGGGATTTAAAATTATGAGTTTGGTGGTCCCTGAGGTCCAAAAGGTTGGCGACCCCTGTTCTAAAGGACAGGTTCTCCTTCAGATAAAAGGCACTTCTGGAGACCTGAGAGATGACATGGTTTAATCAAAGAAATCTAAAACTGAGGAAGATCAAATTGGTCAGGCAGATGTCAGTTCCCAAGCCCTATGCTATCTAGAATTTTTTAGATAACCATCAGCATCTTGAATCATACCTGAAAACAAAGATCAAAACTTGGGAGAGAGTCTGTATAGAAGAGACTTCTCAAGGAAAACAATTTAGTGATGGAAAGATTTCTTTTTTGCCTGATGCATGTTATTTTACATTGCGTGTAGAGGATGTATATTTTAAAAACATCTGCAAAGAGTTCGCCTCTGATTTCTTTATTTTACTTAATCTTCTAACTTTAAAATTCAATCTATGGATAGTTATTCACCTTTCAACTCTTGATTATGACATATGCCTCTCCTGTTTTATATTATACTTTTGGTTTAACATTTGTTGTGCATTTATTGAAGTATAATAGTAGATGGAGCAGTAGAAAAAATGTAGTAAACAAGAGCTTTTTCATGGGCTTTGGAGGGTGGAAAAAGGAGACAGATGCCAATACTTGTCATGTTATCACTTGTGTAGTTAATCAAACCCAAGTATGTAATGGTGCATTTACATGATAAAGTCCAAGAATGGACAAGCAATGAGCAACTTAAAAAATGTTTTAAAAGTTCTGTTGCATTTACTGTAATATACCGATATGTTGGATAGTGTACAAGCATTATGTGAGTTGAGAGTCACATGTAGACTCACTGACATGAAAGATATTTCAATTAGTCATTTCATTACTAATGTTTTATTAAGAGAGTCTCTGTATACCTACCTTTTCATTGATTTAGTTTTGATCAAACAGTAATTCAGTAAATGGAAATATCTTCTTTTATTTTCCTACTGTGGACTCTGAACCTTCTTTAAAAAATCATCTTGTAGTTATTGCTTGAGATGATACATCTTTCCTAACATGAAGATACTCTTGGATTCAGTCCATAGGGCATCACTTTCTGTCAAATTCTTAAAAGGGCTGCTCTGTTTTTGAGGATTTCAGGTACTTTTTTCCCTCAAATTGTTTAAAGAATTAATTATGAGGATTCAAAATATGTAGCTTCAAATATTCTAAATACACAGCTTGAATTCAAAAGGCTACGTAAAAGTAATTCCTCTTATCGTGACAACTGCTAAACACCATCAGCAATTTTTGAGAAACTATATATTCCCTTATAAATTTTGTTTATCAGCTTTATGTTCATATTAGTCTTAATCTCTTGTTTTTGTTTTTTAATCTCTTTTTAAATATTCTTTGTTATGATGTAGTCCTATGGCCTAGGGCCAAAACAAATAAAAAACTAACTGTAAAACCATTAATAAAATCAAGAAAATATATTTTAGGCATATTTTAACGTTCTCTTCTATATTTATATTTCAATCTAATCTGCTTTGAACAGCAATGAAATGGTCTCTAACTGTGGATTGTATGGAATTTTTTTAAAATAAAGACAGGCTTTTAGTCATATTTTTACTAGAAATTTTTTTAAAGAATGAAAAAAGTCAATGTGAATCAAACCTTGGACACATGAATTCATGATTGGCTTAAAGACTGATTTAAATACTTTCCATAAAGTATGATAGAAATATGAATACCCAAGTACAATCATCTCTCTTATACTGTGACTTGTTATATGATTATATGAATTGCATAATCCAAAAGCATAACCTGGAAGTAGTGAAGTTATGTTGAAACCCATTTAATGACATATCATGGTTTGCTATTGTTGTTTGCTAGCTATTAAAACCACCACTTCATTTGAATACTCCTTAGTTTCATATTTGCGATTGTTTATTCCATATACTGCTACAGATTTTCTCTTTAGATAAATACCACAGCTTCATGGAATTTAATGACCTGAATAGACCTGACCTCTGTAGTCTAGAATAAATGCTAATAATTATTGTAGTTAGCCTAGACTTCAGGAAGAAGAGAAAGCACCTCAGAAGAGAAACAATGGGGAGGATTCGGAAGAGAAACTGCTGATTCCGAATATGAAATACAGTGCTGCCAACTCTCACGCAATCAGAGTGAGACTCACGCAATTCAACCAATTTTGACTGTCTCACTCTGATAAACGAAATCTCACGCTAAAGGCCCGAGAGATCTTCCTTGCAATGGGAATTCCGGCCTCGAATAAAGGTGCGCTTGTGGAATAAGACCCCCTCCACCCCAAATTTTATTTCTAATTCATCTTAGATTTGCAATTTAAAGCAGGCTAATCCGCTTGCAAATTTGCCGAAGAACGGCGGGTTTAACAGAAAGAAACTCCCCTCCCCGTCTCTTTCCCCCGCGGCCACACCTCTCTAGCAAACTAATCTGAATTTTAACCCTTCAAAAACCGTAGCTCCTTGCCTCTAATTTTGCTTTAGATGTGATTTTTCAGGGGATCGGTGGCTCCGAGCAGCCGCTCGCCTCGCCGATAAAAATATATTTGTTTTTCGATTGTACTAAGGGCATTGGTGAAGTGTTCCCTGGTTTATTTTTCCTTTTGCCCTTTTTATGCAAGCTGCATCAGCTATTCAAAAGTTAGAATGGAATAGAATTGGAATGAAACTGGAATGGAATGGAATAAATTGGAATGGAATTGGAATAGAACAGAACAGAAAACTATTGTCACTTTAAATGTACACTAATCAGCATACATTAAAACAAAATTTCGTTGCATTCAGTTCTCAAAATATAACCATTACGCATATACCCGCATATACCCGCATATACCCACATACACATACATATATGACAAAGAAACATCACAGTCCATTTCAAATAATTACCCAATTATTTTTTCAAACCTTTTATGAAACTAAAAGGCCTATGCTATGTCTCATTGGTTTTCATAGTCAAGTTCCCTCACTGAAGAAAAATGTGTTTTTGTAATATGTGTCCTCATTTTTTTTCTTATGCCTATGGGTTAAAATGTATGTATGTATGTATATGTCCAAATCATGACTAAAGTATGCATCAGATTGCACCATTTAAAATGTAAAATTGTCAAAGCTCCCTACCATGGAAGGGGGGACACCCCCCTTCCACACCATCCCCCCCTCGGTCGCTTCGCTCCCTCGGGCTTGGTTGCTCCGCTCCCTCGCAGTGTCTCACTCCGAACTATCACTCAAGATTGGCAGCCCTGGAAATAATGGAAGAAAAATTATAGCTTGTGCTACAGTTAGAAGTTGCTTTAGAAGTATGTTTTATGAGAATGAATACATATTCAACAGTCATATTGCAACTCTATTCCAAAATATTAAAATGTTCATACTAGTCTTCCCCCTTTCCAATAATAGTAATAATGTGATTAACTTTTCACTGTTTGTTACAATTGCCCTTATCCCAATTACATGCACTAATAGACTTTTCTTTCAGAGCATTTTGTATTCTTATTCAAAAATACTTCTGAAAAGCTGTTGCTAGCAATACTATATGGCTGTCGATTGTTCCAACAAGAGGAAAATCAAAAGCTATACAATAAATGTAAGATGATTTACATAGCTTGCTTTCTTTGTGGCTGAACTATATTAATATGGTAAATCCCAATTATTCCTAGGCTTTTCAGAAATGGGATATGAAAAGATTACAAAAGCAGAATTAAGATGACTCCCACTCAGAGCAAAACAAAAGCATATTGAACATTTGAGTACACATACACACACAGACGCAGACACAGATACAAACTATATATAGTATAAAATACATACCTGCAAATTATTGTGTACCACAAATAAATAATAGAATAACAGAGTTGGAAGGGATCTTGGAGGTCTTCTAGTCCAATGCCTTGCTCAGACAGGAACTCCTCTACCATTTCAGACAAATGGTTGTCCAAAACTCTTCTTAAAAACTTCCAGTGTTGGAGTATTCACAACTTCTGAAGGCAAGTTGTCCCATTGATTAATTGTTCTAACTGTCTGGAAATTTCTCTTATTCTAGGCTGCTTCTCTCTTTGATTAGTTTCCATCTATTGTCTCTTCTTCTGCCTTCATGTGCTTTGGAGAACAGCTTGACTCACTTTTCTTTATGGCAACCCTTTAGATATTGGAACTTTCTTATCATGTCACCTCCGATCCTTCTTTTCATTAAACTAGACATACCTAATTCTAGCAACTTTATATATGTATATGTGTGTGTATTTTATATATGTATATAAAATATTATATAGTAAAATATATACCAGGCCTTTGTGAATCAACATTGATTAAATTTAAACTGGATGTTTATAATTTAGACAGGATCTGATTTCATTAAAACCAGTTCAAGGGTACATTTGGGAAGGATGTGTATCTTTTAAGCTGTAATGGTGAAATTCCAAGCAAAATGAAATTGCTTTGTTTTCCTAGAATTAGATGAAAGGAGAGATGATAAACATTTTGGAGAACATTAACACCTCCTCCACAGTTTCACACAATAAAAATATATTAATAACAAAAATAATAACATAAAAACAGTAGAATAGAGTAGAAAATAATGTAACTGTGTTAAAGTCATACACATATATAACCAGGTCATTTGTCTCCTAAGGTCCAAGCCTTCCCTCCCTCTCTCTACACACACACACACACACACACACACACCACTCTTGTGTTAGTATTAGATGAGGATACAAGATATTGTCCAGTAAAATGCCTATAATATGTTGCCACACCAATGCATAAAATATTATGTTCCCATTTTAAAATAAAAATGTTTATTTTTATTTTTTAAATAAGCCCTTTTCCATGTCCTCTTGTAGTTTTGGATTCAGAAAAAAATGATTCACTGACTCAACTCAGTGAGCAGAGTACCTTTGACCTTGGGATTTTGGAAGTGACAAGAAACTGAATTTAGTTGTCATGGCTGGTTAGCAAGCAAAGTCCCTCATGGTGAGCATATGTTCACTGCAAGTCAGAATTGTGGCTAATTGAGTTAGTCGAGTATAAGCAATTGAACCCCCATTCATAATGCTGAGAGTTGAGTCAGTGCCCTCAGTCCTTCCATTAGTAGAACTAACAGAACTATAACATACTAGCTCTATACCCATGCTTTCTTACAAAACTATATGGTCGGGCTTAGTTTTTGGGGAGGAAAATAAGGGGAAAAAATTCTGCCTCTGCCTACCAGCATCCATTGGTATTCATCTGCCTAGTGTCCTGTCAGTGTGTCAGAGAATTGAGGGATATATATATATATATGACATTCAGCTTTGTTCGGGTATGTTATGAACTAATAAAAGCGCTTAAATAAAGTTTAACAAACTTAAGAAAAAGCAGGGTTCTAATCCTGCACTTCTGATTGGCCGATAATAGCGATATCGGATTGGTCCGTTCTGGGGAATCTGATTGACTGTTAACGAGCCACTCTCATTGGTTCAAGGGTTTAACACTTCCATGTTTCTCATTGGCTAATAGGTCAGCAGCCTGCCCTATAAAAGGGCTGCTGCTGCCCTAGGGTTTTTGCTCTGTTCAGAATGATTAATAAAGAGTTGAAGTTCACTGTTCACTGCCTTGTCTCCGTTCCTTGCACCCATGTGCAGAACCTTACACTGGTGACGAGGATGGGATGCGGAGACATCAGAGCTCACTGAACACTACAGAGCACCAAACAGAGCACGTGGCTGAAGGCGCATCGACAACGGAAACCATGTCCGGCAGCGCCATACCACCCGCTCCATTTGACCCGGCACAAGAAGACTGGGACTCGTACATAGACCGGTTCCAGATGTTTCTGGAGACCAACAACTTGAAGGATGCCACTACGGGAAAAAAGTGAGCAGTGTTCCTGACCCATTGCGGGCCTGCCGTCTTTAAGATGGCCAAGGCACTAGTGAAACCGGCTGAGGTGAAAACCATGGACTGGGACGTCCTCGCACCCCTTCTACGGGCCCACTATGCATCTGCCATACCAACGCTTGTCCGAAGACATGAATTTTACCAGAGGGACCAGCGGAAAGGAGAGAGCATTGCAGATTTCATCGCAGATCTCCGGAACCTGGGAGGCCTCTGTGGGTTTACAGACCTCAAAGAAGCTCTGAGAGACTGAATAATTCTGGGATTAGAAGACCACATGATGCAGAGCAAGATCATGGCCAAAGGGGACATCAACCTTGCTGATGTCATCAAGGATGCCACTGCAGTAGAAGCAACCAGGAAGTCGGACACCCGAATGCGCTGCACCAACGCACCGCTCCGTCAACTCGCCAGCGATACCTCACCTTGCCTAGAGAGGCACACAACAACGACCCACCACGAGGACCTTGAATCGCCATCAGAAAGTGACCAGCCTAGCATTATAAAAGGGCTGCTGCTGCCCTAGGGTTTTTGCTCTGTTCAGAATGATTAATAAAGAGTTGAAGTTCACTGTTCACTGCCTCGTCTCCATTCCTTGTGCCCATGCGCAGAACCTAACAGGGTATTTCCCCACGTCATTGTAGTTGTGCTTTTAAAGTTTCAGCAGAATCTCATCTGCCATCATCAGGCTTCTGTATAGTGTTCATCTGAAGCCTGATGATGGCAGATGAGATTCTGCCATACATGTAATGCCATACATGTAATTACCCGCAAAAACTTAAGAATATATATATATATATATATTGGTTTTCTTAAGTTTTCATGGGTACTTACATGTGTGGTATTCAACTTTGTTCAGGTATTTTCCCACATCATTGTAGTTGTGCTTTTAAAGTTGTAGCAACATTTTGGCAGAATCTCATCTGCCATCATCAGGCTTCTGTATTGTGTTCGTTCATCAGATGAACACAATACAGAAGCCTGATGATGGCAGATGAGATTCTGCTGAAATGTTGCTACAACTTTAAAAGCACAACTACAATGACATGCGAAAATACCCAAATAAAGCTGAATGCCATACATGTAAGTACCCGCGAAAACTTATATATATATATATATATATATATATATATATATATATATATATATATATATATATATATTTGTTTTCTTAAGTTTTCACGGGTACTTACATGTCTGGCATTCAGCTTTGTTCGGGTATTTTCCCACGTGGTGCTTTTAAAGTTGTAGCAACGTTTCAGCAGAATCTCATCTGCCATCATCAGGCTTCTGTATGGTGTCTGACTCAAGACAAACACCATACAGAAGCCTGATGATGGCAGATGAGATTCTGCTGAAACGTTGCTACAACTTTAAAAGCACCACGTGGGAAAATACCCGAACAAAGCTGAATGCCAGATATATATATATATATATATATGTGTGTGTGTGTGTTTTCTTAAGTTTTCGCGGGTACTTACATGTCTGGCATTCAGCTTTGTTCGGGTATTTTCCCACGTGGTGCTTTTAAAGTTGTAGCAACGTTTCAGCAGAATCTCATCTGCCATCATCAGGCTTTTGTATGGTGTTAGTCTGCACAGAGCTGAAGACCAAGCCTGAAGGTGATGAATGAGACTTCATCGAAACGTTGCCTAGATACTTCCAATCTTACGCGGGAGAAAACCCGAATAACCAAAGATCCATATATATATATATATATATATATATATATATATATATTTGTTTTCTGAGGTTCTCGCGGGTACTATATATATATATATATATATATATATATATATATATATATATATATATATATATATATATATATATATATATATACTATATATATATATATATATTAACAGAGATCCAAGTTAGTTTGTGATTATCCACATCAAAGAAATCAAGAGCTGAAAAAGTGATTAAAGCACAGAGAAATATGCTTTGGGTCTTACCTTCCCAAAGGTGCTCTGATTGGCAGAAAGTTTAATGAGGAGATAAATCTTGTTGATCAGCTGCTCATGTCACTGTCAGACGGCCTGTCAATCACTCAGCCCCTTCCCTTTTCCATAAAGTGGAAGTTGCTGCATAGTATCTCATCTGTAACAATCCCAGAAGCCATTAAAAAAGCCATTGCATCAGTCAAATGCTTGGCTATAAAATGCTTCAAAATCATCCAATTTGATTTATTGCTTTAGAGCTGGTTCCTGCTTCAGTTAATGACTCTGCTTTGATCAGCTGGTACAGTTAAAGCTTCATCACATTACTCCACAGAGCTACAACACATATAGGCTGGATTGGTAGCCTTTTGTAAACTTAGTAATACTCTTTGAAGATTCATCACAGAAATGTGTGTGCACACTGACTGTTATGAGAATCCCAGTGAAAGATTTGGACTGACTTTGGAATAATTACATGCTGGATCTTTTACAACAGAACTTTAAACAGCAACAACAAAGAGTTTAAAAATCTTTTCTAATTAATTATTGCTCAGTTTGATTGGATAGACTACTAATAGGGAAAAAAAACAGTTTAGTTAAATTCATGGAAAGCAACTCAAGTAGGTTTCTCTGTCAAAGACTGAAAGCTAGAACAGGGCTGTCAAACTCCCGGCCCGCAGGCCAGATGCATCACATGCCATGCCCATGCCCAGTTTATTGAAGGCGGGAAAGTCCTTTTTTTTCCTCAAAAAGTTTTTTATTTTTAAATTTTTACACATCTCTTTACTTGGGCAACATGGTTCCAGATTATAACACTTGTACATGATCATACTTTCATTTCCACCAATCTTATATAACATCATCTCATATCATTATCCATTTCACTCATCTTCAAATAAATTTCCATATTTCAATTCATTAAATGAATATCAGTGTCATTTCATCCAAATATAGATTCCCAGTTCTTTATCACCTATTATTTCCGTTTTCACCACCTATTTTATTTAACATTATACATCATTATTATCCTTAATTTTCCCTAAGCCAATTATATGATAAACAATCTAAAAAGGGTAAAAATAAAAACCAATATGCAGTATTTAGGATCCACATGACATATGAAATGTTTGTTAATAAAATAAATGAAATAAAATAAATGAAATAAAATAAATGAGAGAATTGAATTAGGAAGGGACGGGAACATTTTAATTAGTTAATGTTTTATAAAATATAAGTGAAGGGGGGATATTAATTATGGAAATCTTATAACTGTTCCCATAGAAGTATGATATTTAATTGAAAAGTAATGTTAAAGAAGAAGATTTTAATGAATATTAACATTAATGATAGAGGGAGAAGGCGGAGCTTCGTCGCCGCGATACAGCTGTGATCTCGGGGCTCCGAGATCACAGCTGATATCTTCGCCCCTGGTTGGTCCCAACGGACCTAAACCGTCTCGTAGTGATGGTGACAGTAAGGGGCGCGTTCTGTAGATTCCGGGGACATCGCAAGTCCCTGGTCGATCCAGAAGAAGCCCTTTTGCCAACGGCGGAGAGGCAGCCATGGCTGCTGAAGCTGGGACAGCTCCAGAAGAACAGGACAGAAAGAAGTGTATCGGCTGGTGAGGATCTTTTTTTTTTTTGCTTGGGACTCAAGAACACTCTAATATTAGAAGAAATCTGTAAAATTATTGACAGAATTTGATTTAACAGCGATTTTTTTTAGTAATGTCAAAGTGAGGCTTGGCTTTTTACTTTTACTTTTTTTTTTTCCTTTACTGAACTTTTATTGCGATCTAGTAAACCAGACTGGCTTTTTTCTTTTATATTTTTATATTTATTTGCTTTCTCTTTGCCTTTATGACTGTTTATATTTTTTAAAATAGAGGCCCCCTTTAATATCTTTTTTTAATATACATAAATATACATACCTACTTTTTTTTCCTCTTTTTAGGCTTTTTTCTGGGAGGAAGAAGGGGGAGTGGATTGAAGAAACTTTGTAACACTGCCAACTAGAGGCTTGAAAATATTCTGTTTGAAGTTGAAAAACTTTTGTTTGAAAAACTTTTCTCAAGGCAACTGGAAATGATAAGATAGAGGGAAGAGTACTGGAGGATGTTTATACAGGTGCTCTTTGGAACTTCTATTATTAAATGAATGTTTGAAGTTTGGCTTTGAAACTTGTGGAGAAGTCAAATAAGAGCCTTGGATAAATAAAAGGCAGTGTGTGTCTTTTTTTTTTTTAACTCCTTATTAATTGTTTCATTCCTCCCCTCCAACCCCACACTATTTTGTAATATTGATATATTTATTTTTTATTATATCTCATTTTTTATTTATTTTTTTTCAAAGGAGAAGCCTCAGAATATCTTTTTTTTGCTTTTTTTCTCTTTTTTATAGGGATGTCTGCCTTTTGATTTCTATTTTTGACCTATTTTTATGGCTTTTCTTCATTTTCTGAGGTTTTTCAATTAGATTAAGGTGGGAAGAATTTGAAGAAATATCCTTTTCTTTTCTTTTCTTTTCCTTTTTCTTTGCTTATTATTTTTTGATATTATTGGGCTTTATTTTGCTTCTTTTTTTCTCTTCATCTTTTAATATTTACTTTTGAATTATATTTGTGTATTTTACAATTGGATTAAGGTCTTGAAGAACCTGAAGAATCTTTTTCTTTTTAATTTTGGGCTTTTTACTTATTACTGGTTTTGTTTTTTGTTTTTTGTGGTGTTTTCCTTTTTTTAAATTGGATTATAATTGGCTACCTCACTAATTGGATTAAAAGACCCGGAAGACCCCGAGTTATCAAAATGAGTAAGAAAATTTTACCTTTGGGCATCTCAACTTCTGCTCCTGTTTCCCCGTCATGTGGAGGACGACTCTCAACAATGGTGAAGCAAGACAAAGCGCAAGTGGATTTAACGATGGTTATGCAAGGAATACAAGATCTTGAAATGAGTATGGAACAAAGAATGGAGAGTATTGACCAAAGAATTGGAAAGATGGATGAACATTAATGATAGAATTGAATTGGAATGGAATGTGTTGTTTTAACAACATATATTTATAATCCTTTTTTTTTTCTTTTTTTCTTTTTAAGAATATAGTGTGTATTTTAAGAATGTACCAAGCAGAATCTGAATGGAAGTTATGTATTAAATTGAATGTTATAACTTTAAGGTATATATTGAAGCTCAAATAAGAGTTAAATAGATAAAATTAAAAGATATAAAGGTGTCATACTCCAATCAGCAACTACAGGAGAAACTTTGTTTAATGAGAAAAGATAATATGAAATTGAAACAGGACAGACAAAAAGTATAAATATAATGATTTGAATTGAGATGACATAATTAAAATAAAATTAAGAAAATTAAAAGAGGGGAGAAGCTATGTGCAGTAATGAATCAACTTCAAAAGTTTCAGTACATGCCAGGCCTCAAGGCCTCATGTAGGCTGAAAGCGTGTACCAGGAACAAAGAACATCAATCAGCAAAACAACACCAGGGGCTATTAACTGGACTGCAGGCATTGACTGGCTACTTTGTACCTACTAAAACTGACCATATAACACTGTGATTTGATGCTACTATGTGTCCACTAATATTTCTACTCATGTAACATAATGATTGAATAGAGTTCACCACTTGTGATGTATTACTATGTGTTTTTAATAAAAGAGCTTCCCGAGCTCATGATCGGGGCAGCTCACCCGAGATAGACCAGCCTGGTGTCTTTCTTGATGCATTCGACCACCCAGTGAAAAGCCTTCCAAATGCGGAGCAAAGCCACATCTGGTGACCCTGACATGATCCATTAAAAGAAATGGGTGCATCTGTCTTCGACTGCTTATCTCACCTGGCCGGATGAGCCAGTTGCAACTCAGGGACGCCGTCTTGTGTCACGGATCCCTCCCCAGGAATCTTCCCTAAAGAAGACATCCTCCCTTCAGGTGAGTATGGGCGGAAAGTTCTCCAAAGTGCAGATAGCACATTTGCAGGAATTAGGAGAATTAACGAAGAGCTCAATTCTTATTCTTAGGAATCAGGGCAAAATGCTCCCGGTTCCAACTAAAAAGGACCTTATCACCCTTTTGACTTACATCTATGCACAATGTCTGGCTTATCCGGAGAAAGGGTCCTTGAAAGTCTCCACATGGCAACATTTGGGTGACTATTTTCATAGTAATCCCAGGGCTCCGCCAAAAATTCTGACCACATGGCGGATAGTCATGGAATGATTAAAAATCCATGTCTCAGCACTGACCAATGCCCCCTCCCCTAAGGAGGGTCCTCCTCCTTATACAGCTGAAACCAAGACAAAGGACACTCTCCTGTTAGAAGCTTCCTCCCCCACTGCTCCTGAACCCATAAATCCTCCTGACTCAAATCCAGCAGAGAATCAGACACCCATGGGAGCGATCGCACAAGCCATGGCGCAGGGATGCAGGGAGGGCTTCCTTTCTCTGGAGGAGCTCTCTCTCTGTCCCGTTGAATATATAGGGGATGGAGCCAGAAATATGGTGCCTAGACTTGAACCTTTACCCATGAAATTAATAAGAGATTTAAAACAAGCCGTGGCCATGTACGGCATCCAGGCACCATATGTCAGAGGCTTCATTAACACCATCAGCACCTCCTTTTTCATGTTACCCCAAGATTGGAAAGATCTTTTCCGTATGATACTGACGGGACCGCAGTATGTTGCTTGGGAGTCAGACTTTTGTGCCGAAGCTGAAAAATTTGCCCACGATCGCAGCATAGCTGCGAGAGCGGATCAAATTTTCGGTATGGGCCAATTTACGGACTTAACAGCTCAGATGGCACTCCCACCATGTACCCTTGCTCTTATTAGTATCATAGTGGTCAAAGCCCTTGACAAGGTTGATGATTCTACCTCTGGCATTGTAGGATCTTTTTCAAAAATTACTCAAGGCTCACATCAGCCTTATGCTGAGTTCATAGAGGAACTTCAGAAAGCCATTCAGAAACAAATCTGGAATGAAAAAGCCCTTAAAGAGCTTCTGTTAAAACTGGCCGTTGAAAATGCTAATGAGGATTGCAAGAGGATTCTGCAGCCTCTATCTGCCCGAGGGGGGGGGGGCTTCCCTCTCGGACTATCTAAAGTCTTGCAGAATCGTGGGAACTGTCCCCTACAATATGGAGCATCTGGCCATGGCCTTGCAGCAAGCAAATTCTTAAGGCAGGCCAGCTGGAAACTGCTTCAATTGTGGGAAGCCAGGCCATTTCAAAGCACAATGCAGAGCCAGAGACAATACACAAAACAACACCAAGCCTAAGACGATATGTCCAAGGTGCAAGAAAGGGTACCACTGGGCAAACCAGTGTCGCAGCAACATTCCTCAGCCACAGGGAAACTAGAGGAGGGGTGATCAGCCAGCCCCGCTCCAAAGGCTGACTCCATATCTTTCCAACTAATTGCCTCTGAAGACATGAAAATTGACATTCCAGGCACTGTTTACTTTTGCCCCACATGCCTGAAAACGATCCCTCCTGCCATGATGCCCCTCATAATTTATCCCATCCGAGACCTCATGGCAAGGGGAATCATTGCTTCTCTATTTCTGAGAGATTCTGATGACTTTTCCTCAGTGGCCAGTAATTGGAAATACTCCACAAAATTTAGCAAAGGAGAAATAGTAGCAACCACTATTCCGGTACCTGTTAAAACAGCTGATACATGGGCATTTACTGTCCATCAGACAGTGGAACAAGCCAGGCCTGTGTTACAATTCACAATCCGTAACAAAGTCTTTTCGGGTCTCTTAGATACTGGAACTGACGTAAGTGTCATCCGAACGGCTGAGTGGCCAGACGATTGGCCTTTGGAAACTGCCCCAGCCATTCGGGGAGTGGGAGGAGTTCAGCATGCCCACCGTAGCAAACACTGGCTACCGGTGAGTTCCTCTGATATTGCTTGCACTGCCTACCTCCAACCCTTGGTCCTTCCGCTACATTCTAACCTGTGGGGCCATGATCTTATGTCTCAACTTAATGCAAAACTCATTATCGATTAATGGAATCTTTTGCTAGAATCCACTGCGGCTACAATTAAAAACCACAGAACCTGTTTGGGTAGATCAATGGCCCATCACTATAGACAAACTAGAGGCCCTGCGATCACTTGTTCAGGACCAAATTGTCAAAGGGCACGTTGAACCATCTTTCAGCCCATATAACACCCCCATTTTTGTCATAAAGAAAAAGTCAGGAAAATGGAGGCTATTGCAGGACTTACGAGCCGTGAACACAATAATAAAACCAATGGGGGCATTACAATGTGGTCTTCCAAATCCCAACATCATCCCTGAAAAATTTGATCTAATGGTCATTGATTTAAAAGACTGCTTCTTTTCTATCCCTCTGCATGAACAAGATCGCGCCTTATTCGCTTTTACACTACCTCGCTTAAACAACTCCTCTCCCTCCTCCCGCTTTCAGTGGAAAGTCCTACCTGAAGGTTTGCTCAATAGCCCCACCATGTGTCAAAACTATGTCAATAATGTCTTGCTACCCTATCGTTCTGCTTTTCCACAATTTCTGGTGTATCACTACATGGATGATATCCTTGTTGCCGCTCCTGGGCCACCGGGTATGGTGTTCACTTCATTTTCCTTCCTGAAAACCGTTCTTGCAAAAGGAGACTTGCACATAGCACCTGAAAAGGTACAAGTGCTAACTCCATACTCATATCTGGGCTATAAAATGCTTTCTGCTACTGCCTATCCTTCACTCCCCTCTCTGTCTCTGCCTTCTCAACCCACCCTGGTTCAACTTCAGCAATATCTGGGTACCATTAACTGGGCTCGACCTTTCCTGTCTTTAACCACTGATATTCTTTCTCCATTGTTTGAAGCCCTTACCTGGGGAAAAAAGCCTGCTGACATAATATCCTTGCAGCAACCTCAGCTTCAAGCAATAACTCAAATAGAAGAGAATATCCGAAAAATATGGGTAGACAGAGCTGCTGCCAATACTCCTTTAGATATGGTCATTTTAGCCACCCCAAGGCTTATGACCATGGCAGTAACTCAAAAGGACCAAAAACTCCACATCATAGAGTGGATCCATCTTTCCCATACACCACGATACTCCATCATTTCCAAATCAGCTCAATTGGCTCAATTGATCACAAAAGGCAGGAGTCGTGCAAAATTACTTATGTGAATAGATGTCTCCACACTTTTCATCCCTTTTTCGCTACAAATATGGGAATCTCTATTCCAAAACTCCCAGGAAATTCAGCTTGCCTTACCTGACTGGCCTGGACTAGTTTTCCTGCCACCCGCCTGCTGATCCACATTTTCAAATCATTCGGACAATACCCATCTCTTTCTCCTCTTCCACCAGCAAAAGGCCTTTGGTCAATGCCTTGACTATATTTGCTGATGGCAGTAGGGAACAAGGGGCATGAGCTTGGCAAAGGAATGGGGTGTGGCACACTAAAACCACCCCTGTGCAAACATCATCACAAAGGGCTGAGCTTGCTGCAACCATATTAGTCCTCCAGAATTTTAACGAACCCCTCAATTTAATCCTAGACAGCCTATATGTTACCCAAATAGTCTCTATTATTCATGTTTCTTACCTCTCTCCCACTATTGATAAAAATCTTCTCTCTCTTTTTGTTACATTGCAACACCTTGTTGCACAGCGTCAGCATCCCCTCTTTGTAGCACACATCCGCAGCCACCAACCCTTCCCAGGAATCCTCCAGGAAGGCAATGATGTGGCTGAAGGTATCATGACCTCACACACTTTAACTCCTTGGGAGAGCCATTCATACTTCCATCAAAACACTAAAGCTCTCATGAAACATTTCAACCTTACTATGGCCGAAGCCTCAGCCATTAGACAGCAGTGCCCCACCTGCAGTCAACAAGCCCATTCCATTCCCTTAGGGGTAAATCCCCGCGGGTTGAAAGCCTGTGAAATATGGCAGATGGACGTTACTCAGTTTCCTCCGTTTGCCCCCTGGAAGTATCTGCATGTCAAAATTGATACTTATTCAGGGTTCATAATGGTGACCCCGCGAAGAGGAGAAGCCTCCAAACATGTCATCAACCATTGCATTCGCACCTTTGCATCGTTGGGACGCCCAAATGAAATAAAAACAGATAATGGTCCTGCATACACTAGCACAGCCATGTCAGAATTTTGCGTTAAGTGGCAAATTACCCACAAATTTGGAATCCCTTTTAACAGTCAAGGACAAGCTCTGGTAGAGAAAGCCAACCTAATGCTAAAAACAGCATTAGAACGACATTTGATCAAAGGGAAAAACGCCCTTGGCCTCCAGGCGATGCAAGACACCCTTAATCTCTGTCTTTATACACTTAACTTCCTCAATCTCTCTGGCACCCCTGCTACGACAGCAGCGGAGTGACATTCCCTCCCCTTCCCCTGATTCTCCCAAACCATAGGTATACTACCGCCAACTGCCAGACCCTACTTGGAAGGGTCCTGCTGCTCTCCTCACCTGGGGTCGTGGCTACACAGCTATCCAGCTTCCAGATCATGTCCTGTGGGTTCCTGGATGACACGTCAGACCATATCACCCCAAGATAGAAAAATCACTACCCGCAGACATATCAACATGATTTGTCCCATTGCCTTGCCGACCCTCTTCCTCCTTCTTGCCACACATGCCTCCAAGGTCTCCCTTCCATCTCAAGTGACGTACTTCACTCCAGGTACTCCACTCCTGCTGACCTGCACTGCCTCTGGGGACATTTTTCCCCCCTACCTCAGATGGTCGACACTCCCTCAGCCATGGCTCCATATCTCCAGCAATGCTTCTTTCTGGATCAACACCTTTGAACACCCTCCTCGGACTACACTCCTCATACTTCGCCTTACTGCCACCACCTATTATTGCTCCAGTCGACGCCTCTATGATTCCATATGCAACATTTATGAATCCTCAGACCCTGTTCACCTCGTCATCATCACAGACAATTCGCAAATTAACCTGATGTTCAGGCCACCCCCTTTCTACATCGGGTTAAGAGATTGCAGAACCCCACCAGCACGTCAGATGGTTGTGCCCCCTGCCTGACCAAAACCACGCAAGCAGGCTCCATTCAACTAACTCTCATCTACCATTCCCAACAACCGCAGAAGTGCCTTCCTACAGGAAAAACTTGCCAAAACAACGGGACCATGTACCATCTATGTAAGAAAAACTCAAAAACCATTTGCTATGATCCCAAGACAGCTGTACATCTCAACATCATCTTATGGGTGGGACTTCCAAGAACCTCTGGCAGATCTGATCCTGAGGAGGAGGGAAAACTTTATTACCTAAACCACACCACCGTGCTCAAGGATGGTACTAACCCAATTGTTTTAATCTTTGATGTTTGTGTTGCTTGTTCTAAAACAGAGGGACATTCATGCGGGGCGGCTGACTGGAAAACAACGTATGCCCACAATCATAAATATTTGTGTAATACGCCCATTAACTGGGCCATAGGGAACCCCAACCAATGGATCCCTTGTGGAGGTTCCATCGAGTGCTCGGGTTGGTCTTGTGTCTGTGATTATACTGGGGGAGGGTACTCAGGCTGCAATCACCTGTCACATTTCAAACAAATATCAGGGTCTACCACAGACAATAAGGTAGAAATCACCATCTCCAGACAACACCCTGCCTTGGATACTTATGGTATAGGGATTGATGGCACAGGATCAGATCCAAACACTTACATTACCATAAAAACTGAAGTAATATATGAAGGTAAGGAAACATCCTTAGGCTGGTCGGTATATAATAATTTAAGGAAATTAGAAAAAGCCCCTGATACCAGTGTTATTGCAAAAAACTTGTTCATGGATATGGCAGAAAAAATTGCAAAAAACTTGCAAAAACCAATTGTTTGGTCTGTGGGGGAACCACCACGGGAGAGCCTTAGAAGTCTTAGAAGTCTTGCCATCACTGTTTAATAACATGTCTTCTGTAGGAAACATAACAGCTAGAACAGCTACCGATCCACTTATCTGGACAATTACCACCAATTTAACTGGTAGAAACTGCTTTTCCCGAAATGGGTCCACTCCAGTAGGAAACCTCCTTTGCTTAGGTACATGGGATAACTCCTACCAGACTTGGACTGCACCTGACAATACTACCACCACACCTGCTAAATTCAACACCTCCCTCCTCCCTTATCTCAATGACACAACATCTTCCCAAATTTGGACAGCCCCAAATAACATGTATTGGATTTGTGATAACCTAGCCTATCCATCCCTTCCAGCAGATTGGCAAGGATCATGTGTATTGGGGTGGATAAGACCTTCCTTTTTCCTCCTACCGATCTCCATTAAGCAAGAACTAGGCATCCCTGTGTATGATACATTATCCCGCAAGAAAAGAGACACCGACAATGCCTTTGCAGGTTTCCCCTGTCAATCAGAATACATAGGGGATAACTGGACCTCAGAACGAATCGTCTGCACCTACAGCATGGCCACTTGGGCCCAGGATGGGTCCTGGGGGTACAGAACCCCCATATATATGATTAATAGAATTATTCATTTACAAGCTGTTTTAGATTTAGCAGGCCAATGAATAGACAAAGCTCTAAACACTCTAGCGACTGCTACAGACAAATTACGCACAGCTGTCTACCAAAATCGTTTAGCTTTAGATTACATACTAGCCAAAGAAGGAGGGGTATGTGGTAGGTTCAATCTCACAAATTGTTGTCTTCAAATTGATAAGGTTGGCAAAGTAGTAGCACAATTAACAACTGAGATGCGACAATTAACCTATAATCCTAATCAAGTATGGCAAGTTATTGATTTTAAGAATATTTTTAGTTCCTGGTTCCCAAAACTACCAGGACTACAAGCCATAGTAGCTCTCATAGGTATGATTGCTGCAGGATGTGTTATTCTTCGATGTGTGTTACCAATTTTTGTTCGCACTATCTCCAATAGTCTGTTTTTATTAGCTGAAAAGTGCACCATTGCACAGGTTAATGCCCTCTGGGAAAAAGAACCTCTGTACAAAGTCATACCCTCAGAAGACCCTGATGCATACGCTCACACAAGTTTTTGCATGGGCAGTGACAAAGATCCAGAAGAATTTCCTCCATATAAAACTAAAACAGAGGAGATGCAGTAATGAATCAACTTCAAAAGTTTCAGTACATGCCAGGCCTCAAGGCCTCACGTAGGCTGAAAGCGTGTACCAGGAACAAAGAACATCAATCAGCAATACAACACTAGGGGCTACTAACTGGACTGCAGGCGTTGATTGACTACTTTGTACCTACTAAAACTGACCATATAACACTGTGATTTGATGCTACTATGTGTCCACTAATATTTCTACTCATGTAACATAATGATTGGTTAGAGTTCACCGCTTGTGATGTATTACTGTGTGTTTTTAATAAAAGAGCTTCCTGAGCTCGTGATCGGGGCAGCTCACCCGAGATAGAACCAGCCTGGTGTCTTTCTTGATGCATTCGACCACCCAGTGAGAAGCCTTCCAAATGCAGAGCAAAGCCGCAGCTATGTAGAAAATGTAAAAGAGTAATAAGATATGGAATTGAACATAAAAATGAGCATGAAATTGAATTTGTGTCTGTACAAAGAAAAGTAACCTGGGATCACGCTACTTTCAAAAAAGATGTTTTATTTGTATTTCTTTGTGAAAACTCAGATAAAATTTATATATTAAAAAATACAGAAGCCTGATGATGGCAGATGAGATTTTCTGAGATAGGTAACATGAGGGCCCAGATTGTTGGGGGCAATATGCTGACTCTGTAAACCACTTAGAGAGAGATGTGCAACTGTAAAGTATTATATAAGTCTAAGTGCTATTGCTATTAAGGTAAACCATGATAATTACTTTGTATTTTTCTAAATAATATTGATGAATTAATCCAAGCAGTACAAATAATATTTTTATTTATTTATGAACAACTCCCAATATTCACAAGCCCTTATTTTGAATTTATTCTTCATGTAAAGTTTAAATATCACTTCAATATAATAAAAAATGAAAGTGTATGCATGATTATCCAAATATAAATCCATGTTAGCATTTTTCTTCTTATGTTGCAATTTAAGGTCAGTTGACTAAGTTACATCAGCACTATGCTTTATTTATCTTTACAAAACAGACTGTGGTTCCATGGTTTAGGTATTTGTGTTATATTACACTATATTCACATGAAGAATGGAGCATATGTGCCAAATCTACTCGCTTTTAATATTAATTAATCATAAACCTAAATGGTTGAGTGCCTCTCATTGTACAGTGAAATGGATTTCTGGCTTCTATATGGAAATTGAATTATGGCAACTAGACAACTTGCTCAGATTCTACCTGGATGACTGAGAAACTTCATTAACAACTTGTGACTTCTATTTATTCATGGAGATTTGGGGTCTGCCAAAAGTACAGAAGAAGAAGGAGAAAAAATACCGGAATCTTTGCCTGAGAAAAATGTGAGCGCTATTGGGACTCATGTTTCTGGCTTTTCAGACTGGCCGGGGGGTGAGGGGGAGAGAGAGGAGATGGTTCTGAGTGATCATCAGGGAAGCTTGGGTGTGTGCAGCTCCATTTGCGTGAGTGGTGGGCAGGCTCACCCAACACTCATACAAATGGAGTGTGTGTGCATGCATGCATTTGCTGCCACTTCTGCAGCCTGGTTCCAAAGGGCTCGAGGCCTGGTAGAGGGCTGCCACCCAGGGATTGAAATAGAGTTATACCAGTTAAGGAGGAAAGAAAAGAGGCTGTAGCTAGAGGCAGAGATGCAGGAATTGGAACTAGAAAACCTCCAAAGTCCCTTCCAATTATTTTATTCTATTATTCTGAATTAGAATGCTTTATTTGGCCAAGTGTGTGATTAGTCACACAAGGAGTTTATCTCCAGTGCAGAAGCTCTTGGTGTACATGCAAAACAACAGAGTATTGATAATCGTAATAATGATACCAATAAAAGGAAATAGTACAGAAGATGAGAAGGATAATGATAATACAATCATACTACATGGGTAAATATACTTAGATATAAGTAAACAGACATAACTGTTCAAAATGTTAGAGTAATAGCAATTACTTTAAATTAAAGTTAAATAACTGTGTGAAGTTTTAAAACAAATCCCTCTCTCTCTTATATTAGTACATTTCACGGATAAATAAGTGAATGGGGTATTTTTTTATGTTACAATGGCCTTTCTTTCTTGCCGTTCTGGCTGCCAAACCCAGACTTAAAACATTTTACATCTCATGACAGTTATTACATGTAATGATCTGCTGTCAGTTTCTTCCAACCCCAACCCCAACCCCCTATTTGTGCTTGATCAGTCAGGCATGACTACATGACTCTTAATGTGGCAATGGGAAATATAATTAATGTTCAATAAACAAAACCTAATTTTCCATGTATCAGCTTATGGAGTCAGCGAAGGATTAAGGGTGACTCAAGAAAATATATTAATTTTGAGCTCCAGTTGAAGACTCAGAAAGTCAATAGCTGAAGGTTTATTTAAATGTTGGGATGTCATAGAATTCTGCCACAGGAAATGTAGGCATTTTAATGCATGAAATGCTGCCATAGTGTGAACACTAGTGTCCCTTGAAATGTGTCAGACTTCACATTTCCAAGATCAAAAATCAGTAATAATCTATATTCTCAGTGAAGATTCACTGGTGAAAAAGATGTTGATGAAACTGCAGATATACAAATGTCTATGGAGATTCTCTTTTATCCAGGTCATGGTTGTTCCAAAAATGCCTTTTCAACAGGCAACTGTACTTTCTGGATTTTCTTTGAAGATGGTTCACTTCTCATCCAAGAGGCTTCTTCAGCTACAGTTAAATAAAGAACTTTCCCTGGGTGTTTTTTTTTTTTCTTTTTCAAATGCTAAAAGCAAGATAATATCCATGTGAAACATGTCTTGGAATATTTACATTTACATATTTTAGGGAAGAATCACTATGGATAAAGCCCCCATGTTAGAAACTTGTAAAAATAAAATGTGAAAGATTTTTTCACACATCTGTAGAATTTAAATATAAGAGAAATGAGAATGCATATAGGAAACATGTTAAATGTGTTCTAGTTCTCAAGTTAATGCTTGAGCTGAGCATTTGGAAACAAGTTTAACTGTGGAACTAAGTCCCACAAAATGATGTTCCTTCGTTGCACATTGCAGATATGCTTATTTTAACTGCATGGAGATGGGCTTGAAAGATTCCTGCCATGATCCTTGATTCTGATGCATAATTTTTAAAAAATCAGCTTTTCCTATTTTATGAGCTGTGGTGGCACAGTGGTTAGCATGCATATCAGGCTAATTCTGCTGTCTGCTAGGGGTTCGATTCTCACTGGCCCAAGGTTGACTCAGATTTCCATACTTCCAAGGGTAAAATGAAGATCCAGATTCAGAGGTGGGATTCTACCAGTTTGCACCTGTTCGTTAGAACCGGTTAACATTCTAAGCAGTTCGGAGAACCAGTTGTTAGAAGAAATTACTGGCCTAATCCTGTAAGGAAGGCAGGAAGGAAATATTCTGGTGTTGCTTACAGAAACTGCCTCTCCGTTAACCCTTATTACATTCTTGGCAGGACTAGACTTCCTGTCTCAGGAACTTCTCTGGAGTTTTTTCCCCTCCTTTGCTGGTACTTTGCTTGTGTGGAGTGACCATTTAAAGTTACAATGGCACTGAAAAAAAAGGACTTATGATCATTATTCACACTTATGACTGTTGCAGCATCCCTACAGTCATGAGAGGCCAGGTGAAGAGGTGCATGCCTCGATGTGAGTGATATTGAGTTGGCCACACCCAGCCAATAACATGACAACCAAGCCACAGCCACCAAAGCCATGCCCACAGAACCAGTTGTTAAAAATTTTGAATCCCACCCCTGTCCAGATTATAGGGGTCAACCCAATAGACTGACTCTGTAAACTGCTTAGAGAGGGCTTTAAAGCACCATGAAGTAGTAAATAAGGCTAAGTGCTATATTCCTACTGCTATTTCTTCATTAAAGAAAAAAAAATCTATACAGTAGATAAATGATCACAGATGGTATAAAACATAATTGGGGGAGAATCCAGGAGCTCAGAAACATTAGCATCAATGGTTTTAAATCTTACATTTTTGGCCCCTACATTATTGGAGCTTCTGCACTCTAAAATCAGAGTCTGTTGGATGATAATATCTGGGGGCGAAACTTCAATACTGTCATGGTTGGGACTCCTTTTTATTGATTCTAATGCTTGCCCAGTTTCAGCTACAGTTATACACTCTAGTTTTAAAAGAATAAGATATCCAGAGATATGTGTTTCCAAAAGTAACTATAATTTTTTCATATTGTATAATTAAAGCATGTGAAACAGAAACATGTGTTAATAATCAGAGCTGAAAATCAATATAGACACTAAGAATCTTATGAAATATAAATGAAATTACTGGAAAAACATGTATTAATGGCAACTAGTTATTAACTAATTATATGATTCTGTAAATGAACTGGCTCTGGAAAAGAAATGCACAGGGAAATCGAAGCATGAGTCCAACTGGAAAAGAAAAGAAAAAGAAAATTGTTCCAAGGGGAAGGGAGAGATTTGAATGCCATGGTAAATGCATTTAAGAACTTTCCAGCAGACACAGAGAAATTTGAATTTAATAGCAGCTTAGTGAATTCAGACCTTAAAAGTGTCTATCCTCAGTCTTGGAGAATGTCAACAAAATTTAAGAACAGAACAAAAAATTAGCAAAGATTAAGAAAGCATAAAAGAAGTGTTTAAATAGCTAATAAAATAATTGAATGAGAAGTGAGGACTGTGCAAATCTGTCGAAATGAGTTGATGGCAATATAAGTCTAATTTATACATTCCCATTAAGCTAGGCAATTTTACCAAACATGTAGGAATTGAGGATAGTAAAAATATAGAAAAACATTTAAAATTGTAGTTAAAAGCTTTGAATGTTGAATATTGTAAAGCAGCAGACATAAATAGCTATTTCCAACAGATGTTTTCTCCTTATTTTCAAAACTACTTGGGATTTCTTGGGATTGTATTTCTTGGCATTAATCCCAAAGTTCTCTCTTTTCTACCTGATGCACATGGCAAGGTTTTTGTTGTTGTTGCTTTGTTTTGACAATACCTGTTGTTTTCTTGTTCTTCTTTAGTAACAACTAATATATGTTGTATAAATAAAAACTCTCCCACATTCATAATTGCAATATAGTGGTCAATAAATGCCACTATATGGCATGGTGACCCGTATGTCTTAATAATGGAATTAATTTTTATGTGGGAAGAATGTACTCATTCATCAAAGATGCCAGCATCCATTTGACCAACTGTATTTCACAATAACAAAATTTGCCGTGTCAGAAACATTAAGGAATAGTTCAAACCATGTATTATGCCCCATAAATTATGATAATTCCAAACTTACCACTTTGATTCCATTTCATTCATCAAAATGCCTCCTTTAAGACACATTTTAAGAGCAATGATATGATGATCAAATAGAAATTTGATATATGCATTTTTTATTTTTAATATGTGTTGGGAAATTTGGATTTTTTTTCTGATTTCAGAAGGGATAATTGGGAGGGAATCAATTGTACATCTGGATTTCACCTTGTTGTTGTTTTTTTACTTGTTTGAACTACATGAAATAAGAATCTACCATATATTAAATACTTTGCATGCCATTCATTATTTCTTTCTTAAATCATCCTTGCTTTCACAATTCTCCTTACAAAGCTTCCATTGGTTTTTAAAAAACTAAAATGCAAATTCTTGGAAGTTTTTGGCAACTAATCAGTCTTAGATAGCTACTAAGAACATAGAAAAGACAATCCATGAAGAAATTCTAAACTCAAAATTCATAAAGAAAATTTACTCCCCTGTTTTTCTCATTTCTAGGCCACAACTGCCCTCCTCGAATTAATAGGAAGATAAGTCCTAGGCAAGTTGCTTGAGCACATCAGGTTTTCTGCAGTAGTTCTTCTTGAACAATAATGATGCAAAATAGCAGGCTCTTGAATGTGCAATACTGCGGCAGCCTTTCTATAGAACTGTGATACCTTTCTATAGAAGTATGGGGGTTCTTTGTCTTTTTCTGTTTTCCTCTTTCCCCCCTTTTAATTACTGTGCAAGAACAGGGGTTGTAGGAATGGAGCGTAGGCACTGAAATGACACAAATTTAGGACAGCCCTTTTTCAAGTATGATTTATCTTAAATAATTTAGACTTGCTGAATTCATCATTTCAAAGGAGCACTTGGCAATCTTCTTAAGCATGGGAGTGTCAAAAGGTGTAATAAGTTATAAATCTCTATTTCCTAGGAGTGATAGGTATCTGGTGTTTTTTTGCTTAGTTTCCTGAGACAAGTTGGATTTAATCTCATATTTCTATTAAAAAGGAGACATGGCTTTCCCATCATGTGGGCAAGCATCTGTTCTGCTAGTGTGATTTGTGAATCATTATCTTGCAGAAAAAAAGTAGAAAGCAGAACAAAGAGTCAGTTGTGAAGAAGCTGGGCCAAGAGTGATCCCTATTGATAAAATGACTCCATTGCATGAAGTTTCCCCACAAATGGCTAACCCCAAGCAATAGTCAGTTATAGTATCAAAGCTTACTCCATTACAATGAACCTTGATGGAGATTACCAGTAGAGACCCATTAATCCAGTGGAGAGATGGTACTATTCCTCAATAGTATCTCCACGAACTGAGTTCCAACTGTTTTCATGGCTGCTACTATTAATATGAGCTTATTTTGGGAGCTGGTATGGCCACTACAACAAGTTGCTGAGAGTCTGCTCGATATTTCTCATATGGTTATTGAGAGGTATTATGTGATAGAAAAATTAAATGCATTATTGTCCTTCCCACATATCCTAACCTTGGTTACACTATTCACATCTGGCAAAAAAGCTATGTGACAGGGCCATCATGTTGTATGTTTCCATGTGTAGTTAGAGTTGGAACTCTCCATCACCATTCTGAAACAGAAAGTATTTGACATAAAAGCATGTTTCATGTTCCTTCTTGAAAAAGATGGAAAACTTTTGCTTCAGGCCTGTTTTGTAATAGCCAAATACTGTCAGTTTTTTCAAACCGCTATTTAATTGATCAATTCAAATGTCACACAAAAGAGTGTGCACAGATACTTGTCTCTTCTTGGTCAATAATATTTCTTGGCTTGTGTTTTAAAAAGATTGCCTGCAATGGTAAACACTACATACTTCAGCACCACTTATTAATGTCTTTTTGTTGGATTTATCTCTTTAGGGCAAGAGAAAAAGAATGATGGAGGAACAGAGGAATACATTAATCAATTAATTAACCCATGCAGTTACATGTAGTTCATTGTCATAATCATACAGCTTTTCTGATCCTTCCATATTGGCAGGTATGCTGTTAGTCTGCAGCTTCTCATAAACAGTTGGATGATGTTCCATAATTTTTGAAAAAACAGTTTTATCTATACATAATTAGAATTATTGCTGAGGTCTAGATTTATTTGTTTATTATATTTAATAATAAGTTGTAAATGCTCCAACACTAGAAGTTTTTAAGAAGAGATTAGATATCTGAAGTGGTGTAGGGTTTCCTGCCTAATCAGGGGGTTGGACTAGAAGACATCTAAGGTCTCTTCCAACTCTGTTATTCTAAACATTTATTTGTTAAATTTATATGCTGCCCATCTCATTATCCAATATTCATCATGGCTATTCCCAGGATTTATTTCCACCTTGGGTTGGGCACTTGTATAACTGATTGATCATAGATTTGTTTCTGGGATACTTTTATCATCTATGCAACACATTCTTAGGTAAAAACTGACCTGAAATCAAATGAGCAGGCAGTCACTTTGATGACTCACCAATACTGTAAAAAAACAAGCAAACAAGCAAACATATATTTAAAGAAACTCTGTTAAGTAACCTTTTTATCATTTCTTTGTTTTTTTGCTGATCTGATATTTATTATTTTATTTCAAAAGCACCCTAATTTTCCATGGACTGAATGTCATGGCATTAATATCTGACCCAGCTATCATAAAGTCTTCCTTTAAAACCTCAGATCAGCTCAGAGAATTTTCATTCTTCATTCAAGCCCAGTACATTTTCGCCTACCATGCTGTCAAAAAATTGCTTAGCCTTCTTTTTCTCAGAAAATGCTTATTATTTGAAATTTGCATCGATGGCACACAATAAAACTGCAGATTTATTCAAGTGCCTCATTTTCAAAAGGCAGAATGAATGGAAAATTCAGTCAGGCTTTTTGGCATGCCTTCCTTGTGACTAGCTTTAGTTGATGAGATGCCTAGACTAAAATTATATTTAATGTTTCATCTGCATATGGAAAAGGTCAAATATGCTTCACATTATGCTTTAAGATATGTGTAACTTGATCTCATTCCTCCAGGACTGAATGAAAGGTGATGTATATTCACTATGACTGCATTCCCACTCACGCTAGTAATACTATTACTAAATTTGCAGGTGATACAACAGTGGTGAGACTCATCTCCAGGGGGGATGAGTCTGCCTACCGAGATGAGGTGGACCAGTTGCTTTTGTGGTGTGGAGACAATAACTTGGTCCTCAACACCAATAAGATCAAGGACCTTATAGTGGACTATAGAAGGAATAGATCAGACATCCAGCCCTTGCTTATCAATGGAGACCGAGTGGAGCAAGTGGCCAGTTTTAAGTTTCTGGGTGTTACCATAAAAGAGGACCTGACCTGAACTTCCGGTTTGCGTGGCTTCGGGGCAGCAGGAATTCGCGACAGCTCGCGATTCCTGCTGTGCTAGCCGTTGAGGTACCCCCGATCCAGATGGGTCAGGGGGATATGGCTGCCCTGTAGGGACAGCTGAAGATAGAGGGGAGTCGGAAAGGGAGGTGGGGGCATCGCAGACCCCCCCCTTTCTCCGAGAAAACCCCTTTTTCCCAAGGCGGTGGAGCGGCGGTCAGCAATGGCCGCCACGAAGAAGCCAGCAACCGGGTAAGAACTGTGCTGGAGGAAGTGTGAAGAGTGAAAGTTCTGTCTGAGCCGGGTCAAGTAACAACTTTCAAATTGCCTGGAATTGAGCTGCTTGTTGCTGGAGGATACATTGTATCCCTAAGAAGAGCGAAAAGCGGCGGAGAAGCTGTTAAAGGGAACTTTTTTTTATTTTTTTTTATTCTCCCACCCCATGGAAAAAGCAGAAATATTTGGATATTAGACATTGAAAGTGGATTGCTCTGAAAGCTAAGCTAAGAGACAAAGGGATTTTTGGACATTGAAAAATTTAAGAAATTGGAAAATCTCTGCTGGAGGTATGGATTTTTGATTATTTAAAATTGTTATTGCAAGTGGGAAGGGAGAAAAAAAAATTGGAGCAGAAACTGAAAAAGGAGGAGACTGTCTAGAACGTCTTTGTGGATCCCAAAAGAAGATGTATGGTAATTGGACCTCTTTGATTAAAAATTAATTCAGAAAGAGAAAGAGAAGAAGGAAGAAAAGTATTAACTTTTGGAACTTTTTTTTTTCTCTTTTTTTAATTGTTTTTGATTGTCTTTGATTAAAAATACTTGTGGTTGTTTTGGAAAAAGTTTCCCTTTTCATAATGGCATCGTCTGTGGATGAACTAGAGATTGAATATCAAAAATATAAAAAAGAAGATACTTTGGGCGCTTTGTTTCAATTCTTAGAAATGGCGTTATGTTCCTTTGAAAAGTTGATTACGCAGCAGAAGGACTGGGACAAGGAAGAAGAGGAAGAAGAAGCCATCTTTGATGAACAATGGGTCCCTTCCGGAGAGGAGGAGAAAAAGGATAAGAAAAAGGGGTTTTTAAGAATTATAAAAACAACCAAAAGAGAGAAAAATGAGCGAAAAGATGGAGGCAAGGTTAGAAAGCAAAGGAAAAGGAACAAGAAAAGCGAAGAGAAAAAGCAAAGGGGTAGAAAGGGCAAGGAGAAGAATAAGCAAGAGAGAAAGAGGGGGAGGAGAAGCCTTAATGGGGGGAAGCAAGACTTAAAGAAAAAAAGTTTATTTAGAGACAATGGGTGAATTTAATTTAGATTAAAAGAGGGATTCTGGAGGGTATATAAGAGTGTGTTTTTATATGTATATTTAGAACATAAAACTTATTATGTAATCTTAGAATCTTTTAAACAGAATCCCAAGAAAGATTGCTATATGTAGTATTTTTAAGTTAGGTAATGAGTTATAGATGTTACTCCAATTGGTGTACAGGAGAAGTATAGTAAAAGAAAAAAGATGAATGGATGATTGGAAATAGAACAGACAAAGAATGTTGTTGAAAATGGTAATAAGATATGGAAGGATATATATGCTTTTTTTTTTTATTTTGTATATTGATAAAAGGCAATAAAATGTTAATTGATAAATAATTTGGATGGAAAAGAGAAGTAGGGACAAGATATGAAGTTAATATTATGTGAAATATTGATAGTATAATCTGGAAATGTTATGCCTTATTGGTTTATCATTATTATTATTTTTTTCAGAAAAGAATTTATAAGCTGTTATGCCTTGATTTTTTGTGCATTGTTTTTAGAAAACTGATAAAAATGGTTTTTATATATATATATAAAAAAGAAAATGATAATAAGATATGGAAGGAGATATGGGTTGAATATGATGTTTGAATTTGTGTCTGTGTAAAGAGTTTTAACCCGGGAACAGACAACCTTCAGAAAAGGTCTTTTAGTTTTGTCTATGTTTTGTGTTTGTATGTCTTGTGTATTGTGCTTATGATAAAACTAACAAAATTTGTTTTTTATAAAAAAAAAAAAAGGGAAAAAGAATCAATAAAACCTTGGAGGAATGTTAGATGAGAATAATTTAAACAAGCCAGAAAGAAAAGAATATGATGACTATAAAATGGATAAATATGGAAGAGAAATGAAATTGAATAGGAGTAAAGAGAAATAATGAGAAATTTGCTGAAAGATATTTGCGTGTCCATATGGGGATGGGATAAATTGGAATTATGCTGTATAAAAATAATGTTTTGTTTGACTTGTAAGGACTTACAATGTTAAGAGGTTTTATGTGTTTATGATATTCAATGGTTAATGATGTGTTGTTTTATCTTTAAAACTAATAAAAATTTGTTTCAAAAAAAAAAAAAAAAGAGGACCTGACCTGGGGTGATCATATTGCAGCACTGGTCAAAAGAGCTCAGCAATTATTATACTATCTGAGACTTCTCAGAAAACAACAACTGAATGAAAAACTGCTGGTGACCTTCTACCGCTGCACCATAGAGAGTATCTTAACTTACTGAACCTCTGTATGGTTTGCCAATTGCACAGTGGTAGTTGGGAAAGCACTCCAGAGGGGTAACATCATTGCCCAGAAGATCATTGGTTGCCCTCTTTGGAAGAGCTTTGTAGCTCCCACTGCCTAAAGAAAGTTCAAAACATTCTCAAAGATCCATCTTATCCTGGGCACCCTTTTTTTGAACTATGACCATCTGGTAGATGGTACAGAATAATAAAAACAAGCACAAATAAGTGAAGATGAAAAACAGCTTCTATCCAAGGGCAGTAGCTCCTTTGAATTCTACTGTATAGTGCAGTGTTGGGGTTTTTTGGTTCAATATGTGGAGTGTGAAGGATGTGTGTTTGTGTTTGTTTTCATGGTCATGATGTGCATTGAAGATGGTGTTTGATTTTGTTATTATAGGTGCAATAATAATAAAGCAAACTATGTCTTGAGGAGATGGGCTGAGAACAACTAGGTGGTGTCATCTGCTGAGCTATGAGTGGTGAGCCTGGATTGAAAGCCCAATGTAATGTTGAGGACATCATTATTTTGGCAGATAGTACTGATAAAAATAGACATTAGATTATGTGTAGTTATATTGTTGGATATGTGCGTTGCTTTTTGTGTGATTTGTACATTTCTGTGCACAGAAAGAGGGAGAAAGACTTATATTGGAAAAGTGCTCAAATTATTTCTCTTTTATGATTGGAAACTATCACTGGTTACCATTTATTTAATATGTCTATGTACCTGCTCAGCTCTGTAGCCATTACTGGAGAATAAAACTAGATATCTGAATTTCTTATTAATCTTCCACTCACCATCAAAGCAATCTCAGGCTGTATTTTTTTCTGCTGTACCTCTATGTATGCTTTTTTATGTATGCTTTTTTATGTTATGTCAACTGCCTGTTTCAGATAGAAAACTTCAGTTTGTTGCAAACTTCAGCAGTTCATTGGCTATTTTACAGAACAAAGAACACTCTTTCAACTAAACCAATACTTACCATGTTATCTTATGCCTTCGAGAGTGCTTTTTTACCATGACTGCTCTAATAGCACAAGGTTTATCACAACTTGGTAAATAAATGGTTGCTGGTTGGTTGCAGAAAGGTTAGCTTCCAAATAGCCTATAAGTGAAGATGAAATTGTATTATCTTCAGTTACTGGAAAAACTGTAAAATATTGCACTACTGAATTTGTTCATTTGAAGAAAGCATAAGGAAATTTGGAAGCTTGGGGAAAGGGTTTATTTTTAAGAAAAAAAACATTATTTTCTGAAGAATCATCTTTCTTTTTACAAGGCAAGACTTATAGCTATTGTGCTCTTATAACTCTGAAAGTCATGAGAAAACAATAGGGCAGTAAAGTAAGATCTTTTAAAAATCTCTTTATGCCTGCTTATATGGACATTTCAATTTGTATAAATTTAAATTTATATGTTTTAATTTAACAACATATATTAGTATATGCTTATCTATATGATTACTAAGGATCAACAATGACTTGATTGTCTACTAAATTTATATGTAGATATAAAGGATATAGTTATAAATGTGTGTGTGTGTTTGTTTATTTATTTATTTTTTATTTATGTTATTCTGAGGTGATTCTGAACCTCATATATTTGTCCATAAAAGCTCATCTATGGAAAGATAAGTGATTAGCTATTGCTTTATTGAATAGAAAATTGGGAAGGCACAGAAGTAAGGATGAGTAAGAGAGGTGATAGCCTGTTGTTCAATGTAAGTATCCTAATGTTATGGATTAAGCCAACGCAGCAATACAACCCTCAACAGCTTCATCTTACAGCAGGCTTGTAATCCTGCAATTCTCATTGGCCCGTAAATAGCGAGTCGTGATTGGTCAGGTTTGGCCAGTCTGATTGGCTGTTAACGGGAACCCCTGATTGGACACTTGTGAAAACGATAGACTCAGTTCATTAGTTGTTTGATGGCAGCAAGCTCTATAAAAGAGCTACTGCTGCCCAGATATTTTGCTCTGTTCTTTCTTGTTAAATAAAGAGTTGAAGTCACTGTCCGATGCCTCGTCTCCGTTCCTTGCGCCCATGCCCAGGACTTAACACTGGCGACGAGGATGGGATGCGGAGACAATAGAGCTGACTAGAACACGTTGGACAAGACAGAGCATGTGGCGAAAGAGCGCACACAACAAACGGCAAGATGGCCAGCAGCGCAATACCACCCACTCCATTCGACCCAGCAACCGAAGACTGGGACTCGTATATAGACTGCTTCCAGATGTTCCTGGAGACCAACAATTTAAAAGATGCTACGTCTGGCAAGAAACGAGCGGTGTTCCTTACTCATTGTGGCCCAGCCATTTTCAAAATGGCTAAAGCATTAGCAAAACCGGCAGAAGTGAAGACCATGGATTGGGACACCCTCGCTCCAACCCTCCAAGCCCATTACGCACCCGCAGTACCGACACTGATACGAAGACACGAATTTTACCAGAGGGACCAACGGAAGGACGAAACCGTTGGTAATTTCATAGCTGACCTCTGGAACCTAGGAGGCCTTTGTGGTTTTACAAACTTAGGGGAAGCCCTAAGAGACCGAATAGTTCTGGGTTTAAATGCATCGCACGTGCAGAGTAAGCTGATGGTGAAAGGCAACATCAGCCTTACAAATATCATCGCCAATGCTACTGCCGCAGAAGACAACCAGGAAGTCAGCCGCTCGAATGCGCCAAATGAATGCACCACTTCGCCAACTTGCCGACGAGGTCCCACTCGCCACTGAGAAACATGCTACCACTACCCACCACGAAGACATCGAGACATCCACAGACAGTGATGAAGAGGAGGTCAACCGGCTCTGCTCGGAACGAGAGCAAAGGAACCAGCGACGTCCACACCAATGTTGCGGGGCAAACCACCCACGATCGGACTGCAAATACCTCAACACACTCTGCCGTAACTGCGGGAAAAAAGGCCACATCGCAAAGGTCTGCAGAAGCAGACGAGAGTGCAGTCCCAACCGAAGGGAGAACAACCTCCGTCGGGAGATAGGCAAACCTTCTGAGAACCGGGACCATCTGAACCACCAATGGAACAACCACTACTACTACAGAAACCAAGCACCTGCCTTTTCAATGAGATGAGAAGAGGCCCACTAAACCATTATCATCGGCCACACTTCATCGTTCGATGCAAGAAAGATCCGCGTAAAGGTTACTATTGAGAATCGACCATGTGTGATGGAAGCCGATTCAGGATTGTCCCTATCGATGGTATCCTGGAAAACTCTCAAACAGCTGATCCCTGCCATTTCCCGCCAGGACCTCAGCATGTAGCGAATCATCCTGAAAGACTATCAGGGAAACAGAATCCCAGTTGTCGGTTCCAGCAACATCCAAGTATCCTTTAAGGACCACACAGCAATGCTTCCCCTGACTGTCGTCGATCATGACTGACCCAGCTTGTTAGGGTTACAGTGGTTCACCCCACTCGGAATTGAACTACCCGGCATACACCATACCAGAAATGATGACTGGGAAGAGACTCTCATCCAGGAATTCCAGGACGTGTTCACAGGAACATTAGGCAAGTTCAAGGGGACCCCATATCATTTAATCTCAGCCCCGATGTAGCTCCCATTCGGCTTAAGCCCTGTTGAGTACCTTTTGCCTTAAAATCGAAAATCAACGAGCAGCTAGATAAACTGATAGCCCAGGGCATATTGGAACCAATTGACCACGCCCGTTGGGAAACCCCGATAGTAATGCCCATGAAGCCAGATGGTTCGTTAAGAATTTGTGGGGACTATCGGGCAACCCTAAATCATGCTCTTCAACAGAGCACTTATCCAGTACCGGTGGTTCAACACCTTCTTCACTCCCTGGTTGGCGGAAAAATATTTGCGAAATTGGACTTAGCTCAGGCATACCAGCAACTCCCTGTGGATGCAGTAACTGCAGAAGCCCAGACAATAGTTATACATAGAGGCACTTTTAAGTGCAATAGACTCCAATTCGGAATAAGCATGGTGCTGGGCATTTTCCAAAGTTTAATGGAGAGACTATTACAAGGCATTAAAGGCGTCGTGCCTTATTTTGATGACGTTCTAATAGCTTCCCCCACAAAAGAGTTATTAGTACAATGACTCAGAAAAGTCCTGCAGAAATTCAAAGATGCGGGTCTTAAGGTAAAATGAGACAAGTGTCAACTTTGCACAGAGAGAGTGGAGTTCCTGGGATACCTTCTCGACAGACAGGGAATCCACCCCACCGAAAAAAAACTAACCGCAATCAAAACAGCCCCGAGACCTAGGAATAAGACAGATCTTCAAGCCTTCCTGGGACTCATTAACTTTTATAACATTTTCTTGCCCCAGAAGGCAACCGTAGCCGAACCCCTACATAGACTTCTCGATAAAAAGGCTCCTTGGGTTTGGGGACGGCGTGAAGAGAAAGCGTTCAAAGAGATAAAAGACCTTTTAACCTCTGATGCTGTATCAATGCAATACAACGAGACTCTCCCTTTGACAGTTACCTGTGATGCCTCACCATTTGGAGTAGGAGCCATCTTAAGCCATGTCCTACCAAATGGAAATGAGGCACCCATTGCATTCTTTTCGAGAACTTTGTCTAAAACCGAAAGAAACTATAGTAAACTTGATAAAGAGGCCCTCGCTATTGTATCCGCAATTAAACGTTTCCATGAATATGTATATGGGAGACCCTTTACCATAATTACAAACCACAAGCCTCTACTTGGGATTTTGACGGGAAACAAACCAACTCCCCATATATTATCACCAAGAATGACACATTGGTCAGAATTTTTAGCTGCCTACAATTACCGATTGAAACATCGCCCGGGGAAAACCATTCCCCACGCTGATGCTTTGAGCTGCTCTCCACTACAGACATTATAGAGGACCCTGCTCCAACCGTAACCGTATTACAAATCGAAACCCTCAAATCGCCGCCATTAACCGCTCGAGACATAGCCTTAGAGACAAAAAAGGACCCTGTTTTGGCACGAGTCCTCAGCTGGGTAGAACACGGTTGGCCGGTCAGTGCAACCGATGACACGTTCAAGCCATTTAAGAATCATCAAGCAGAACTATTCTCCCAGAAAGGTTGCATAGTATGGGGAGACAGAGTCATGGTCCCGGAGAAATTGCAATATAGGGTATTGAAAATGCTGCACGAGGGACATCCAGGCATCGTGCGGATGAAGGCACTGGCCAGGAGTTATGCATGGTGGCCTGGTTTAGATAGACAAATAGAGACTTGGGTAGTGAAATGCAGTAAATGCCAGGAGACTTGCTCCGCTCCTCCAAAAACTCCCCCAACTCAGTGGGAAACGCCTCGAGATCCTTGGTCCCGTATCCACATCAATTTTGCGGGACTCACAAGAGGACACACTTTCCTCTTAACAGTGGATGCCTATTCAAACTGGCTTGAAGTCCAAAAAATGGAAAGCACCACCACAGACGCAGTCACTAAAAACCTGAATAAACTATTCGCTACCCACAGACTTCCTGATGTCCTCGTCTCAGATAATGGCCCCCAATTCACTGCCCTGCCATTCGAACAATACCTGGCAGATTGGGGCATCCGCCATGCTTTAACATCGCCAGCTCACCCTGCAGCCAATGGTAGGGCTGAGTGAATGGTTCAATTTGTAAAACAGACCCTGCACAAAATGGACTACAGCGACATTGACAATAAAATAAACCAAATGCTTTTTCTCCAACACATAACCCCAAAACAGCACCACGAACAAAACCCCAGCTGAACTCCTGATGGGCCGGAAACTTTGCTCGCATCTTGATCGCCTCCACCCAAATTACATGCTGGAACAACCCCTGGGATCCAGCAGTAAGTGTCGGGCATTCCAGGAAGGGGACCTTGTGTTTGCAAAAAACTTATTGGGCGACCCATTGTGGGTACCCGCAAAAATAACACAACTTACAGGACCCCGATCTTATCGCCTACAAACGGCAGATGGTAAGATGTGGAAACGCCACATAGACCAACTCCGTTCCAGATTAGCGCCGGAACCTCTAGCTGGGGGGGGGGGGGAAGGAACATGGAGGAGGACGAAGAAGAAATCGAAACCCAACAGCCCAGGGGATACTCACCATCCGAGGGAGAACCGAGCCAGGGAGCGGCCTCGCCAGTGACAGCACCGCAACGGAGGCGGATCCAGGGAACCGGAAGACAGCGCTGACGAGGGCAACCCAGAACCACAGTCTTCGTTATCCAGCCCAGCTGGCAGCCCACAGGAGCCAGAGCCAGAGCCAGAACCAGGACAGAACCCAGTGGGACAGCGTAGGTCGAGCAGACAGATGAAGCGGCCTGCCTACTTGCGAGAATACGTCACCCTACCCCTCAGACGGAACCAAGGGGGGAGCGGTGTTATGGATTAAGCCAACGCAGCAATATCACCCTCAACAGCTTCGTCTTACAGCTTCGTCTTGTAATCCTGCAATTCTCATTGGCCCGTAAATGGCGAGTCGTGATTGGTCAGGTTTGGCCAGTCTGATTGGCTGTTAACGGGAACCCCTGATGCTTGTGAAAGTGATAGACTCAGTTCATTGGTTGTTTGATGGCAGCAAGCTCTATAAAAGAGCTACTGCTGCCCAGATATTTTGCTCCGTTCTTTCTTGTTAAATAAAGAGTTGAAGTCACCGTCCGATGCCTCATCTCCGTTCCTTGCGCCCATGCCCAGGACTTAACACCTAACTTTTGTCAAAGTATCTTAATCTGAGCAAAATTTTCTTAAACTGATTTAGAATCATACAAGCAGTTTAAACAGTAAGTAGAGATCTGTTGTTGGAAAATTCAGTCTGTTTTAAATAATTGGAATCTCTATTTGCTAATTAATTAAGCTTTTAATAATTAAGAGAAATAGTGGGCCCTGGCTGACATGGACATTGCCAAGTTGAAGTTATCAGGCCTTTGAATGTAGCTGTGCTGGTTCTGATTCTGTGAAGGCAGCATGCCTACTCGGCTATTGAATTAGAAAACCCAACAAATTTGACCAGTCAAAGGGATAGCTGAATAATCTAGCACCTAATAACTTTAAGGATGGCTTTCTGGTCTAAACAGAATATGTGATATTAATTTAGTGTATTGTTCACTATCATAAAAATCTGACTCTTGAGGTCATGTTCAAAGCTGGCGATTATTTTTCTGACTGATGTTCATGTAGAATTGTTTCTCAAATATGTCACAGTTCTCCTGTTCAAAACCAAAATAATAATAGTACAAGGGACATTGGATGACAGAAATACAATATGCAGTTACTTGAAACAGGAAGAGGAGGAGAAGGAGAAGGAGAAGGAGGAGAAAGAGAACAGGAAGGAGGAGGAAATAATTATTCTATGCTAAGCAAATGCACATAGAAAGAAATAAATTCCATTATTCTGGCTGTTTTTAAAGCAGTCTCCTGAAAAAGAGAGAGAGAGAGACACCCAAAGCACAGATGAAAATGACTTTTTTTAGGCATATCTTTCTTGCAACAGGAAGAAAAGAAGCTGAGCCATCAAAAAATCGCAGCATTGGTCTACAAGTGTAGTAAAATGATAGAGTAAGTGCTTTGCATGCTGAAAGTCCGTGATTCTATTAAATAAAAGAATACAAGAAAATGAAGACCTGCTGCTCTTTCGGAATCAGCCATGGAGGCTAGATCTGGAACTAGGGAAACATTTGCGTCTCCTTTGATGCAAAACAAAAATAAAATGGTAGTGTCTGGAATCATAAAGATGTGATAAGTAGAAATGAAGCAATTTATAGTAGGTCTTAGGAAATAAAGTGGTTTCTACTCTGAACATACTGTATTATCTAGATAATTCTGAGTAAGATGCACTGAAACTACTTTTTTGTCATTATAAATTTTGTTTACATCAAAACCAATAAGTACAGAGACATTTGCACATTATTTTCCATTATTTATGTAAGTCAATAGATTCTGGGCTGAGTTACTGGTTAAATCAGCAATTAAACCACTGTTGTGGCTTATGTATTTATGTGGTATTCTTTATGTTTTCTAAGTAAGATTCACATTAATTTTTAAAAATGTTCACACAGTCAGTAGCAAGCAATAATATGACAAATAATAACCAAATATGAGATGTATCGCACAAGTAGCACGAAGAAAAGAGGATAAAACATTTGCAGTTCTGTACTGAGGTAGTGATGTGCAGGCTTCAGAAGTAGCAGCTGCGTTACAATGATTTGAAAAAAATAAGGCAGATGAAATGTTCTTCAGAATCATATTCAAAATAGATAAAACTGTTGTGACAGAAGACCACTGCAAAATTCATGATCAGGTTTTAGTAATATAATCAATAGTTCCTTTGCAATGTAATTGTGGTCTCAGAGCAGTTGTAAAAGCTATTTCTTCTCAATACAGATACATTCTGACAGAACAACAGGAATAGTTCAAATATTTTGCCTAATTTCTATGATTCACGGACAATTTGTTTAAAAAGTACTAGTATTCTGCTTCTTCAAATGCTGCAGTTCCAATGAGAATCAGATTTATATTTATGATTTCAAACAAAGTCATGCAAGAGAGCAGCATGAAATACATTGACTTTTAAAACACGCTAAAAATATGATCACTTAAAAAGCCTTCTTAAGTTACTACCTCACATAATTGCTATTTCTTTGCCCAACTATCTTCTGGCATGAAAAATATATAAAAACTTAAGAACACATACAAGTGCTGGATCGGACCACCCTGGCCCATATATTCTAATAGTGCCAATTAGCTGTGTAAGAAATCCCACTGGTCTCTCAGCAGAGGGATTTCAGAGGCAATCTCTGCTATCAAGGCTAATAGCCATTGATCTCTATGACATCCATGAATTGGTCCCGCCCTTTTTTAAAACCAGCCAAGAATGTGGCATGTTATATTGTATATTGTATACAATATACATTAAATTCAAACAAAACAAAACATCTTTTCTTTAATCCTAATTCTTCTAGGATTAAATTTCAATGGGTGACCTCTGTATTGGATCAAAAGTTCATCCACTTTGTTACTGATTTTATGCATTTTATTAAATGAAGACATCACAATTTAAATTAAAAAAAAAAAAAAGGTTTCCCCCCATCAAGGCACATAATTAAACATTATTTTCCTTTTCTGTACCAAGTGAATAGTATCAAGTTAACATTCTACATCTTTTTTCCCTTAAAGAGCCGTGGTGGCGCAGTGCTTAGAATGCAGTACTGCAGGATACTTCTGCTGACTGCTGGCTGACTGCAATTTGGCAGATCGAATCTCACCAGGCTCAAGGTTGACTCAGCCTTCCTTCCTTCTAAAGTTGGTAAAATGAGGACCCAGATTGTAAAACAGCTTAGAGAGGGCTGTAAAAGCACTGTGAAGCGGTATATAAGTCTAAGTGCTATTGCTATTGCTTCTGTGCATCTTGGATTTATATTAATTATTTGAAAATGTTTTTTTAACAAAATAACAGTTGGAAAAGATCTTTGGGGTCTTCTAGTCCAACCCCCTGCTCAAGCAGGACACCCTATCAGACAAATGATTGTCCAATCACTTCTTAAAAGCATCCAGCAATAGAGCATTCACAACTTCTGGAAGCAAGTTGTTCCACTGGTTAATTGTTCAAACTGTCTGGAAATTTCTTCTTAATTCTAGGTTGCTTTTCTCCTTGATTAGTTTCCATTCATTGCTTTTTGTCCTGTCTTTGGGTGCTTTGGAGACTAGGTTGATGCCCTCTTTTTGTGGCAGCCCAGCCCTTCTTTTCATTAAACTAGACATACCAACAACCGTTCTTTTAATCAACTTTCAATAAAAAGAATGGGGAAAAAATCTTAAGACTTGCAAGGACTATTTGAGTCCAGAGACTCATGTGCACCATATAATTTACAACAACAGCAAATAGCCTGAATCATGACTCATCAACCATCCCACCATGGTCAGGGCTAGCATTGTGCTGTGTATGAGGTTCAAAAAAATGTGTGTTTTTTTTTTTTTTCAATCACAGTCTCTTGCAGAATCTGTATTAAGGTGTAAAGATGTGGGCAAAAGCTGCATTGCAATATAATTTCTCTCCATTGTTATTTGCAAGACATTGGCAAGAAGGGTATCACTTCTCATGATAATAGATTATCATGGGATGGCAAATGATCTATTATATGCACTTTCATATAATTTTCATATAGAATTGTCCTGCAGCTCTGAGCTGCCAAAATATTAGTGCAGGAATGGATTTGATTTTTACTGTAATCAGTGTTTCCTGGATTCTCAACATCTTCAACCTTCCTTTCAGGCAGGAAAATTGTTCTTGGGAGGAGTAACTGGTCTTTTGTCATGCTTTGTTGATTGTCAAGTTCAACTACATAACTCTTTCTTAGGAATCTCATTCATGTTCCAGGCAAAGCATGAAAAGCAACAGAAGCAGTCTTGCCTGGAAGAAGACACTCCAGACACTGGTTTACACTGTATTCTTATTCCCTGCAGACAAAAAATTAAGTTGGGGACAAAGGATCTAATCTTTTTTATTCATCATAGCCATTTTTGATATATTGATGAGGTTTGCATTCACAAAACCTCATTGACATGTTCTTAATTTCATTATCAGTTTGAAGCCTAGGATTTAAAAAATAATAATTACATTATTTAATGCATAAGCTTGAGGGTCAAAGTCATAAAAATATTGTTGTCAATCAAACTATATATATTAAAAGTCTTGGAACTTCTGACTTAGTAATGGGAAACAAATGGCATGATAATACATATGAGAACAATTCTCAATGGATATTCCTATTATTTCTGTTGAATTCAGATTAGCTACTGATAAACAACTAAAGGGAACAACTGGAGCTGCATGAGGCGAAAGGTTAGTGTCAACCCTGAAGCTGGCCTGGCCAAAGCCATCTTGGAGCTTCAGTGCTGCCACACTGGAGCTGAGGAATAGGAAGGGGGGATTAGAGAAAGCTGGGGCCTTTCAGGGTCGGTTTAATGTCAGGGTTACAAGTAATAGATCCATATCAAGCAACACTCCAAGGCAAGTAAATATGTCAAAGAACAGCTTCATTGGAATTATCATATTGGCACATATCTGGTGAAAACCTACTCCAAAAGTTAGTTTTGCCCATAGTGTGTTAATTAACATCTAATAAACTTTTTAAACTTATTTTTATTTTAATGTTATCTTAACAAAGCTTTGCAGGAAGGACTTTGTATAAAATGAGAGATACTACAGATAATCCTCGACTTACAAGAGGTCATTTAGTGACTCTTCAAAGTTACAATAGCACTGAAAGAAAATGACCATTTTTCACAGTTACAACCTTTGAAGCATTCTCATGATCATGTGATCAAAATTCAGATGTTTGGCAACAGACTCATATTTATGACCCTTGTTATGTCCCAAGGTCCTATGATCATCTTTTGCAACCTTCTGATAAGCAAAGTCAGTGGGGAAGCCAGATTCTCATTACAACCAGATTACTAACTAAACAGCTTCAGGGATTCACTTAACAACTGTGGCAAGAAATGTAATAAAATGGGGCATTAATAAATGTCTCACTTAACAATAGAAATGTAGGGTTCAATTGTGGTTGTAAGTTGAGGACCACCTGTATATGGTGATTCTTAGAGCTTTTTACATAAGGAAAACATCACACATTCGTACCATAGAGATGACCTGGATTTTCATTACCATATCTTAAAAAACAAACTCTAGACTGCCAGAAGAAAATGCATCATGCACTTTTCATCCTGGACTGGATGAAGGATGAGAGAGACTGGATAACCAATCTCATTTGTCTGAAATGTTATTGGGGGTTGGATTATTTCCTGCCTGAGCTGGAAGTTGGACTAGAAGACCTCCAAGGTCCCTTCCAACTCTGTTGTTCTGTTCTATTCTGACTGATGGTTGCAATTGTTGATTGCAGCCTTTCTTAATTATTTTTATCTTAGAACCCATGTTTAAAAGTTCCCCAAAGAGTTATTATTTATATGGGTTATATTTATCGATATTTACTGTATTAAAAATTAAAATTGATGTATTCTCTGCTGCTTCCACTTCACATGATTATTTGATGAGATTATTAATATTGGTATTACTTTTCAACATAATATAGGTTGGCAATTTTTTTTTTTATTGTGAGGACCCTTGAGTGGGTCTTGGGAGACCTCTTGGGTTCCTAGGAGCACACTTTAAGAAACGCTTGTCTGCTACAATTATCTTTACGTGGGGCTGCCTTGGAATACCATTCAGACAATGCAAATGGTGCAGATTGCAGCAGCCTGCTTATTGGCAGGTAAAAACTGCCAATCTCACATAAGAGACCCCATGATTGTAATGACCATTGTCAGTGTCAAACAACAATCCACCCTGACTATGTTCAATACAAAGGAAATGGCTTTTATTTTCATGGACATATTAAACAGTGAAAGGGTTAGAAGAATCTGGGTTTTTTGTTTGTTTGTTTGTTTTTTTAGTGAATCTACACGCTCCTTTATTTTGCCCTCTTGCTTGCACCTATGGCAAAAAAAATAAAACGACCTGACTGTTGCCAACTCTTTTGAGATCGTGCAGCTCATCTAATATTACATGAGATTGTAAATAAAAATGTGCCACTCGTATATCAGGTTCTTTCTCTTTTCCATATTATCTAGTTCATCTTTTGAAGATATGGTGCATTAAAAATAAGCGGAGGGAGGGGGGGAAATGGGCCTGCCAGAAATGATATGTTCCAGGAAGATTTTGCTTAGAAAATGTTGGAAAAAAAGTACTAAATATTAAATCTGTCTATACTGAAAGCCAGATTTCTTTATTTACAACCTGTATAGACTGTAGTGTATGTAGTAGTGAGGCTAACTGTTCATTCATCCATTCATCTCCCTGTTGCTGCTTCATGTAATCTAATTGAATAGAGAGCATCAGGGACTATTGGTAGCAAAGGTAAACCCAAATTCTTCAAGTATGAATATGTGGTAGCAAAAGTAACTCTAGAATGTATCTTCTAGTGACAAGATATGTTTGAGAGATCTTACTCATCTATTTATTTATTTAGATTTGGTTGATCCTAGAGCATCTGCAGAACCCCAAAATCTGAAGAATTATGAAACAAGTATCACTAGGTCATGATATAATATCCATCTGTGACAGAAATGTGAAGTCATATTCTTTAGTAGATGGAACCAAAAGTGTGCCTCTTGTGCCAGACCTAATGAATAGCAGTATTAATAAGACAGACATAATTATTAAGATAGCAGCATTCCAGTATTTGAGGAGCTCCCAAAAAGAAGAGAGAGTCAAAGCACCAGAAGGCAAGGCAAGGCAAGAAATGATGGGTGGAAAGTGATGAAGGAGAGAAGCAACCTAGAACCAAAGAGAAACTTCCTAACAATGAGAGCAATTAAGCAGTGGAATTGTGGGTGCTTCATTACTGCAGGTTTTTAAGAAGAGACTGGACACCCACTTTTCTGAAATGGTATAGTCTCTCCTGCTTGAGCAGGTGGTTGGACTAGAAGACCTCCAAGGTACTTTCCAGCTCTATTCTATTCAAAGTACCTAGCTAGCATATACTGTAAAAATATTTAAAAATAACTTTTAGAGGTTTCCCTCTAACTATTTTTTTCATTGTTGCCTTGGAATGTGACATACAACTGCAATTCACTAGGTTTCATTTTGCCCACAGTGAATAATATCTTGTTCTTTTGAAACTCATACATGGCCAATTTATGTAGAAAAGAACAAACCAATTTTTGTTCTAGTCATTGTCTCTGTTAGCCAGACTGTATTATAATGTGACTTGGAAAAAAAGTCTGCACGTACAAAGACAAATAAATCCTTATTCTGAAACAGAATGTTCAGTCCATTGTGAGTTCTGAGGAAATTTGGATGTCTATCAATCATCTTTTCAATGTCACTCAATGTAAATCTGTAGCATTAGTAAATGGAACTCAATGGAACTCATTATTTAACATATAGTAGGGCACTTCAGGAAAAAAGATTAAAAATTTGGATCAGTTTTCACTCTGCCTGGGACTGCCACAGGCAGCAGCTATATTAACTGGAGATCTTTGTTTAAAAATAAAATCAAAATCCTAGACACACGTGTTTAATATAAAAATTAAAGGTAAATTTTCCCCTCACACATACATACTAGTCATTTACAGCTCTGGGGGCAGTGTTCATCTCTGTTACAAAGCCAAAGAGCCAGCGCTTATCGGAAGACATCTCTGTGGTCATGTGGCCAGCATGACTAAATGCCGAAGGTGCACGGAATGCTGTTACCTTCCCATCAAAGGTGGTCCCTATTTTTCTATTTGCATTTTTACATGCTTTCGAACTGCTAGGTTAGCAGAAGCTGGGACAAGCAATGAGAGCTGTTGCGACCAGCAAGTCCTCACTCCTGTTTAAGCGGGAGCCAGAGAAGCCTTTCATTGGCTGAACTGTTTGACAGCTCTTAGTGACAGCTCTTTTTGTAGTGGCTTCAGCCATGTGGTTCTCTCTCTCTCTTTGCCTCAGGAATTGCCTCAGTTTGTCAGCAATCTCACCCTCATTGCCAGTTTTGAGTTTGGCACGCTGAGAAAAAGTTAACTGGCTTTATTATTAACTTGTAACTCAGCTTGCGGTAGCAGCTGAGAGAGAGAGACAGCTGATTCCATTTGACAGCTCCTTTTATACAGAACCATTCAAATGGTTCAGCCAATCAGAGGCTTCTCCGGCTCCCACTTAAACAGCGAACTGCAGAGAGGACTTGCTGGTCACAACAGGAGCTCACTCCATTATGCAGTCCTAGGGATTTGAACTGCCAAACTGCCAACCTTTCTGATCAAGATCAGCCTCTTAGCCACTGAGCCACCACATATTATTTCAACATGATATAGCCATGTTGAAATAATATGTTTGGGATGGGGAGATTCAGCCATGTTGCTGTCATTCAGATCTTTCCAGTGGAGTGGGGGGACACAATGTGGGTCACTCTACATGCATACATCAAAATGTGCTTCCAATTTTAATTATTTATTACACAACTTTGTGTAGCCAGCCACCTCACATATAGGTGATTCCAGGGTGCTTAGAAAAGGGATGGGGAGTTGACACATCAGTGTTGGGAAAGAATTAATTCAGGATTTGGAAAGAAATGATAAAGGCCTCTTTGAAGAAAGCTTTATGAGTCATGATTATCCAGGCTTCACTGTTCATTAAACTATGGCCACACTTCAAGCAAATCCTACAAAATGGACTTTTTGTCTTCTAAAGGATTATGCCGACTATCCAAATAGTTGCTCTGTGGTCACAAGGGAAGAATACTATAATAATGTAAGGAATGCTATGCTGATAGGAGAAAATGCATTTTTCCAATTATGTGGGTTTCCAGTGAAACTATTTTCATGCTATTTCCCTATAGTAATAACCTTTATTTCCTTTAGTATTTGCTTGTTCATGGAGTTTTTATTTCTATTTCTTACTCCCTCAGCAACAGTTCTCATTTTCTTCCTGGATGGTACCATCTCTTTTTCACTCCAATGTATTCATATTCATTCCTCCTTGTTAATCCACTTACCAATCCACTAGGCATGCTTGATAGTTACTTCCAGATAAGCAGTCTTATGTATTCTATATTCTTTTACTCTTAGATGGATGAAATGCAATGGGGCAAAGGAGTGAAGAAAACCCCTTCTTCAGTCTGCAGTCTTCCCTGTAAACCAGGAGAACGAAAAAGGATTATGAAAGGGATGAGTTGCTGTTGGCAGTGTGAGCTGTGTGATGGTTACCAATACCAGTTTGATGAAGTGAGCTGCAAGCTGTGCTCCTACAGTCAACGGCCAAATGAGAATCGCACAGGATGTAGCCCTATCCCTATTGTAAAGTTGGAGTGGCATTCACCCTGGGCGGTCATCCCAGTCTTTCTAGCCATGCTTGGAATTATTGCCACCATATTCGTCATGGCAACCTTCATTCGGTACAACGATACTCCCATTGTGAGGGCCTCTGGAAGGGAACTTAGCTATGTTTTGTTGACAGGAATATTTCTGTGTTATATTATCACTTTCTTGATGATTGCCAAGCCAGATGTTGCCGTGTGTTCTTTCCGGCGGATCTTCCTAGGATTGGGAATGTGCATAAGCTATGCTGCTCTGTTGACTAAAACAAACCGTATCTATCGCATATTTGAACAGGGGAAAAAATCAGTGACAGCACCCAGGCTTATTAGCCCAACATCACAATTAGCAATCACATCAAGTTTGATATCAGTACAACTTCTTGGAGTTTTCATTTGGTTTGCTGTTGATCCACCAAACAGCATTATAGATTATGATGAACATAAATCTATGGAACCAGATCAAGCCAGAGGCGTTCTCAAATGTGACATTACGGATCTACAAATAATATGCTCTTTGGGGTATAGCATTCTCCTAATGGTTACATGTACTGTTTATGCCATCAAGACTCGGGGTGTCCCAGAGAATTTTAATGAAGCCAAACCCATTGGATTCACTATGTACACTACATGTATAGTATGGCTTGCCTTCATTCCAATATTTTTTTGCACTTCCCAAGCAGCTGAAAAGGTAGGTGAAAATCAAGTAACTTATAAAATCATTACATTTTAAAATAAAGCATTGAAACCACCTTCTGGATATGGGAAAAAATGTTTGGACAAAAATGATTGGTAAGTGCTTCAGCTATACGTAAAGTTTCTGTTGTTGTTTTTCCTCTAGTTAGGTGAAGGTTATGATGATGATGGAGATTGATAAAGTGGTAAATAAATCACTAAGAATCATATAATCCATTAATTTTATGGTTGTTTCAGCCACAACTAGAATGTAGTCTAGTTGCAAATTGCTTCAGTGTGAAATACAACATATAGCTTAATCAGCTTTCTTATTCTTAATGTCTGTCAAAAAATATTTTACATGGGCCCATGTTTCTCAGTTCAGACAAAGCAAGAGCAAAATATTGTTTATTGCTATGGTATCAATTCCTCTAATGTGAAGTAAATATTAACAACCATTGCTGAAATCATACATACTGAATCAAACTTATTAATATGTACCAAGCACACCTAACAATAAATCCAGCCACCACTTGTTGCTGCAAAAAAAAATTGTGTTGCATTTCTGGATTTAATAAAAAGAAGAAAGTTGATTGATGGTAATTTCAGTTTATGCCAATGGCCTTCCAAGACTGTTTAGATATTTTTGGGATTTTACTCAGATAAAATCCGTAATAAGAGTTGGATCCAGTTAAAAAGTATGGCCAAGCATAGGTTGTTTTTTTTTACATCAATGATGGCAATTTCAAACAAATATTTACATTAGAACAGTATTAAATGAATTAATAAATGGTTAACAATAAGTAATTGTCCAAGTAATAAAAAGATATGGAGAACCAAGTAGGCAGAGACCAAATAGAACCATGACCAACCATATGTCATTGTTGAATTCAACTGCCTGACAGTTTTTCTCTGCAAATTTGCATATGATGTATCTGAATATGGGTTTCTGTAACATTCATTATTCTGCTCACCCCTTATTTTGTGATGAATTTCAAGCAATAAAACCAAGAATCATATTAAGGTACTTTTCATTCCCAAATCTGAAACTAAGAATTGGGAATGATGTGGCTCCCGTTGGATGTCATACATTCCTTGCAGTACCATCTATGAGTATCTGCAAGTAAAACACTTAACAAGTACAAAGGAAAATATCATCTTCTAAGTACAGCCATACATATGAAGGGTACCATTCACCTTATACCATTACACATATATGTGAAGGCTTTCTCCCTTCAGAGAGGGGTGTGTGTGTGTGTGTGTGCATGTGTGTCTGTCTGTCTATCTATCATCTATCTGAGTCTCTCACTGATTCACTACTAATATTAAATATGCACTACTAATATAAAATATCATTACCATGCGAGTAATGAAAATCATACTGTCTTTTACATTTCCTAATTTAAATTAAATAGAATTGGAGTCTGTTCAGTGAGGACTATGAAACCATTCAAGACCCCACCAATATCTATTGGGGCCAAAACTAGAAAATGAGATAGCTTCTTTTAAAAAAGCACAGTGAACCTAATCCAATATCACTTAATCTGTTGTGCCTTCTATTTCCTAGAGGTCTCCCAAATTACTTCTGGAGGTCACTCCAATACTCTGCAGCATGTTTTAGAAGAAAAAGCCATTTTCCTAATGATTTCCACTCTTGACAAGCAGCATTAAATAGAACTCCACGTCTGTTACTGTGCATTTAGATAATAACTACCTTGCTTAATGTTCCTAGTTAATGTTAATCTTCTTTTCTTCTTTTATATAAGATTAACTTGCTAATTTTGTTTCTCTGTCAGTCTCCAGATCCAGTTAGAAATGTGAGGGAGGGTATCTACTTTGCAATGAGTTTGTTCTACCTCAGCAAGAGAAAATTCTTCAACTGCCTTACACAACATTGGTATTGTTCATTTTGTGCACAGAATTATAAAGTATCTTTAAATAGCTAACCAAAATCTATTTTGCAGTCAGTTCATTGAACATTCTCTTATCCCAGCAGCTCCAATTCTATGCATTTCATAGAACGATACCAAATGAAGCAAAGCATATGTTGTTCAAATTAACCCATGTCACGGGGACACAAATGACCCTCTTCTTAAATACACTGATTCTTCCTGTTTCAAAAGCAATATAATTATCTCTTAATCTGTACTTCTGCAGTTCATCTGAGTGCATATCTTTTTGACTTCAAAATGCAATTTCTGGTCACGCTTCAATAACTCTCAATTATTATAAGGAAAAAAATGCCCCTTTTCCCCAAGATGCTGCTTAAAAAGAATTGTTGGGTTTTTTTTTTCCCCTTTCCTTTCCTTTCCTTCCGCCTTCCTCTCTTTTCTGTTCCTTTTTTTTCTTTTTTGATAGATAAAAGCAATATTCAGATTGTTTTTAAAATAACAGTCTGGGCTGCTTTTAATGCATTGTTATTAAAGGTTGTATTTTTTCATATACTTCATGGGGAAAAACTCTAAACAAGAATATTTGGAAAGTAAATTTAAGCAACTATATATGCAACTTACACCAGAACTTTTATGTCTCCTAAATTAGAACTTAATCCTTTCTATGTGTATGGTACTGAATATTCATTGAATTGCATAAAACAAAGATATTGGGAACAGAAGGAAAGAATGATAAATTATTTACCCCTAAAATGAAACAGTAACCATGAAGAATATTTTTAATCTTAAAGATAGTTAGAACAAAGTATAAAATAATTCCAAACATAGACTTTTTTTTCCAAATATAACTATATAATGTTGAGTCAAAGGTTACTTGGGAAGAAATTAATATTTTTTAACAATGTAGCTCTTTTGAAGATTATACATGGCTAAGCCTTTTATCTAACTGCATCTTTGTCACTTTGAGGTAGAATAGATACTATTTTTGAAAAAAGAAAAAGCTGCCAGTACAATGACTAACATATTAATTGGCATGAAACATACAAATATTTTTTTTTGTATTGGAAGTTTATAATGGTTCAATTTTGAGTCACTTTTTTTAGTTTTAATGAGGCTTTTTAAAACAATGATTTGGAAGGCTGTTGATTGTTTCTGGCCAATTTTCTTATTAGTAGTTGATTCTGATTAAAATGTTTGACAGCAACTCCAGTGTGTGGACCACAGCCAAAATGGCCTTTTAATTGTTCATTATATGCTATTTAATTTAATAAAAGTGCTGCAAGCTTCAGACAATATGAAATTATTATTGAACTTGGCGGGATGTGTTTGTGGAATTTATTGAACTGTTTGTTTATTTATGATCCAAGATCAAGTCACAAAATTTTTAAAATACAACACACCATTAATACAGGCATAAGTAAATACATATTCCCTGTGTTTGTTTGTGTGTGTGTGTGTGTGTGTGTGTGTGTGTGTGTGTGTGTATGAATGAATCCATGGAGAGTTACCAATTAATTGAAGACAACAGATATATGAAAAGTTTCAGACAACATTATTGTAACTGGAATTATTCCCTCACTTTCAAGAAGTTTTCTGGAACTTACCAGGATTGTCCTTTATGTTCTGTTATATTTAATTTGATCTTGAAACCACTGATATCTCTTATCAGGAAACCATAGGATCTTTGGGCCTAAAACAGTTGAATACAAATTCTTATTGTTATTATATGTTGTGATGATATATTATGTTTTATTGACAGTGATGATTGTTCTATACCTGAACTTAAATATAGTACAGCAGCTTAGTTTTTATTTAATTTAATTACTTTTTAAGATAATTTACAATGTTGGTTATAATGATAAAAACAAGTACAAATTAAGCAATTCAAAAAGAGAAATAGAAAGAGGAAATAAAGATTTAGTATCAGCAAAAAGTTTGTAAAAGATTACCAGAGCTTTATAAAAATACATATTTTCTTAACTTTGATCAAACAAACCAACTTTAATATTCCTTCATTTTACTTCTAATAATCTTGAACTTAATTCATTCAGATGTTGTTGCAGGCTCTGATCTCATGTCAGTTTTTCCCATCCTAATTTTTTTTCCCAATGATTTAGTAAACCACTTTTGTAAATCTAATAAAGAGTCATTAACCAGATGTCAGGTGGCACTCCCTTAGTTTATCATTTGTATTTCCCATTTAACTTTCAAGGCTTTAACTAGCTTCTTTTGTAGATCCATTAGATAATGCTTATCCAAGTGATTCTTTTGCTTGTTTCTACTTTAATTATATTATCTATCTTATTGTATATTCCATACTTTTTTATTTTCACTATTTCTGATTCTAATATTTCTGTCATTTAATTTTGTTTCACTTATTTATGTTGTAAATCTTTCAAAATATTCATTCACATCTGTCATTCCTACATTAACAACTTTTGGACTTAGTCTAGCTGTAGAAACAGATATCATTGTAGCAACCAATTTCTGATCCCATTGTTCAAAAAAATTTTTGGAGCATTTCAAACGTCATAACATTTTGTTTTAGTTTGTAAATTTTAGAACCAACCAAAAACAAAGGTCAGGCTTTTATTGTCTGTCTGTCTGTCTCTGTCTGTCTATCTGTCTGTCTGTGAACTTTAGGCTCCTCTAATGTTCAATTTCTGAATACATAAAACTCATGATAAAGCATAATACTAATGTTTAGATCAGCCAATCACAATGGCAGTATAGCAATAGCAATAGCAGTTAGATTTATATATAATTTCACAGTGCTTTACAGCCTTCTCCGAGCAGTTTACAGAAGCAGCCTATTGCTGACAATTTGGATTCTCATTTTACCTACCTCAGAAGGATGAAAGGCTGAGTTAACCTTGAGCCTGATGGGATTTGAATTGCCAAATTGCAGGCAGATGGCAGACAGCAGAAGCAGCTTGCAGTACTGCACTCTAACCACCAATGCTCAATGGCAGTATAATAAAGTAAAATATATTTGATTTCATTATTTACTTACTTATTTATTTTTTGGGCAAGATGAAATTTCTCAATTTCTGTCAGCAATGAAATTAGTTTTGGAGAATTCGAAATCTGCAATATTTTTCTAGATAATTAATCAGTATTGTTAGGATGAAAATTGGACTTAAAAAAATCTAATGTCATTTCTTGACATTATAATAGTTTGTAAAGTATTTTAAGATGAGTATTTGTCATATTTTGTTGTATGCTACAACTAATGTTTTACAAGAATTGGCTATGAGTTTCATCATATTTAAGCTGAAAATTTAAAAGCAATTATGTACTTTTAAGCATATTATATGAATTGTGTATCTATAAGTTAGTAAATATAATTTCAAAAATAATATGGTTTAAAAATGCGAGTATGATTTGAATTACATAGTCCAAATTTAGATTTTATCATCACATGAACAACTAAGGATTCATTGGAGGAGGAGGGGGGGAGGGGGAGGAGGAGGAAAGACACAAATGAAAAATAATATCATGGATGGAAAGACAGTGCTATCATGGCTAGATTATGTCTGTTCACTGTCTACTTATGAAGTGGTTCATAAGAATAATGGAAAAGTGGTCAATTATTGTCCATTGTTATTCATTAATAACATTAATTCATTAATAAGCAGTAGCCAATGATTTAAGGAGAATGAATCATATCTCATAGATTGAAATATAATACTAGCCATTCTGTAGCGAGCGTGGTGCACAATAGTTTAATAACATTCTCAACTATTCAGAGATACTATTGTATGTTCTGTTGTCAGGACAACTGACATTCCTTGTGTGCCATTTGCTTCCTAGCTAAGCACCATAGTGTATCACAGCTTGTTAACTCACCTTTCTAGAAAAGTGATGTTATACAAACAAAATAATGTTACTGTTGTGAATGCATAGGCCTTCATAAAAATATCTTAAGCTTGGAGTCAAGTGCAGGGTTCTGGCCCTGCACTTCTGATTGGCTGTTGGCCCGTTCCGGGGAATCCGATTGGCCATTAACGGAGCGTTCTTATTGGTTAAGGGAGCTAGCGCTCCTAGATTGTTATTGGTTAATAGTTATTGGGTTGCCTATATAAGGAGGGTTATAACTGCCATTGAGTTTGAGCAGTCACTATGTAAATAAAGAATTGAAGTTCACCGTTCCAGAGGCTCGTCTCCATTCTTTCTCGCCCATGCTCCATACCTAACACTGGCGACGAGGATGGGATGTGGAGACGTCTGAGCCGACTGAACTAAGAAGAAACACCGAGCACGTGGCTGACAGCGCTACACGACGGAACCATGTCCGGCGTTGTCGTACCACCCGCTCTGTTCGATCCAGTGCAAGAGGACTGGGAGTCCTACATGGATCATTTTCAAATGTTTTTGAAAACTAACAATTTAAAGGATGCCACAGCCGGGAAGAAACGGGCAGTATTCCTAACGCATTGCGGTCCAACCGTATTTAAGATGGCTAAAGCACTAGCAAAACCTACCGAAGTGAAGACGATGGACTGGGATGACCTCGAACCCCTACTAAGAGCTCATTACGCACCGACCGTGCCCACGCTCGTGAGACGGCACGATTTCTATCAGAGAAACCAGCGAAAAGGAGAAAGCATTGCCGACTTCATAGCAGACCTCCGAAACCTGGGAGGCCTCTGCGGATTCGCCGATTTGGAAGAGGCACTGAGAGATCGAATTGTTCTGGGATTAGATGCACCAGGCGTGCAGAGCAAGCTGATGGCGAAAGGCGACATCAGCCTTGCCAATGCCATCGCTGATGCTACTGCAGCAGAAGCAACCAGGAAGTTGGCTGCACAATTACGCTGCAACCGCGCTCCGGTACACCAACCGACAAGCGAAATTTTACCCAAGTCAGAAGGGCAGCTTTCAATGACGCACCACGAGGACCTCTCTTCGTCGTCAGACAGCAACAAAGAAGAGGGCCATTGACTGCGGTCTGACCGGGACCACCACCTGAAGTCCCTACGCCCTTGCGCTGGCTGTGGAGCCAACCATGCCAAGTCCGAATGCAAATTCCGCGACCTGCTCTGCCATGAGTGCGGGAAGAGAGGCCACATCGGATGGGTCTGCCGAAGTTTACAAGGACCCGGCCAGGCCTCAAAAGGGGCTAACTATCGCCAATTGACAGGAAACCGTCCTGTAAGGCGAGAACCAGTAAACCACTCCTACAGAAACCAAGTTTTGCAGTGAGAAGAGGCTCACCATACTATCACTATCGGTCACGCCTCTGCCTTGGGTGCCAAGAAAATCCAAATTAAAGTGGCCATCGAGAATCAGCCTTGCCACATGGAAGTCAACTCGGGATCGTCCCTCTCGATGGTGTCCTGGAAGACCCTCAAGCAACTCATCCTCACGATCCAGCGCCAAGACCTCCGCTTCCAAAACTTATTCTTAAGGACTATCAAGGGAATTGAATCCCTGACGTTGGTTCCTGCCAAGTCCGGGTCTCATTCAAGAAGCACACAGCGTACTTATCGCTAACTGTGATCAACAAAGATCGGCCTAGTCTGCTAGGTCTCCAATGGTTTGCGCCAGTTGGCATTGAAGTGGCAGGCATAAACCGAGTCAGCGGAAGTGACTGGGAGGAGGACCTCATCCATGAATTCAAGGACATATTCACGGAAAAATTAGGCGAGTACAAGGGGACCCCAATATCGTTCAGCCTTAATCCAAAGATAGCTCCCATCCGCCTTAAGCCTCGTCGAGTTCTGTTTGCCTTAAAGCCGAAAATCGATGAACAACTCGATAAACTAATAGCTCAGGGGGTGCTAGAACCTACCGATCACTCTCCCTGGGAAACCCCAATCGCAACACCCATTAAGCTGGATGGTTCAATCCAAATTTTGGGGGACTACCGGGCCACCCTGAACCATGCCCTACAGCAAAATGCATATCCGGTGCCGGTGGTGCAGCATCTCCTCCATTCCCTGGGGGGTGGAAAAGTCTTTGCCAAATTAGACTTAGCTCAGGCATATCAGCAATTACCTGTTGATGAAAAGACGGCACAGGCACAAATGATTGTGACGCACCGAGGTGACTTTAAATGTACCCGGCTCCAATTCGGAGTCAGTGTAGTCCCGGGGATATTTCAGAGCCTTATGGAGAGGCTACTACAAAGGATTAAAGGTGTGGTCCCCTATTTTGACAATGTATTAATTGCTGCATCTACAAAAAAAATCTTACGGGATTGTTTAAAGTTGGCCCTACAAAAATTCCAAGACGCCGGTCTTAAGGTAAAAAAGAATAAGTGTAAATTGTGTACAGATAGTATTGAGTTTTTAGGGTACCTAATTGACAGTCAGGGTATTCACCCTACCGACAGTAAATTAAGAGCAATAAAAAATGCTCCCAGGCCTCGGAACATGGCCAATCTCCAGGCATACCTAGGCCTCATCAACTTTTATAATGTATTTCTTCCACATAAAGCAACTGTCGCTGAGCCGTTACATCGTTTGCTAGACAAGAAAGCAAATTGGTTATGGGGTCATAAAGAAGAACAGGCGTTCCGTAATGTAAAAAAAACTACTGACTTCTGACTCTGTACTCATGCAGTACAATGAGACTTTGCTGTTAAATATCACATGTGATGCTTCACCCTTCGGAGTGGGCGCCATTCTGAGCCATGTACTGCCTAATGGTAACGAAGCCCCTGTTGCATATTTTTCAAAGACACTTTCAAAAACTGAGCGAAATTATGGCCAAATCGATAAAGAAGCCCTCGCAATTGTATCGGCCATTAAAAGATTTCACAAGTACATGTATGGCCAGGCTTTTACTATCGTGAATGACCATAAACCGTTATTGGGGATAATAGCTGGAGATAAGCTGACTCCCTACATATTATCCCCCAGGATGACTCGCTGGTCAGAATTCTTGGCTGCTTATAATTATCGGCTGCAATACTGCCCGGGGAAAGCTATTCCCCACGCCGACGCATTGAGCCGAGCACCGCTTCCAGAGACTCTCGACGATCCCGCACCAACGGTAACCACGCTACAAATTGAAACACTCCACTCACCGCCATTAACCGCTCGAGATATCGCGAGAGAAACCAGATGTGACCCCACCTTGGTGCGAGTCCTAGGCTGGGTAGAACGCGGATGGCCATTGGACCAATTATCAGATGACTTCACACCATTCAAGACTCAACAAACGGAGTTGTTCTCTCAAAAAGGCTGTGTCATCTGGGGCGATAGATTCTTTATCCCAGAACGACTCCAAAAAGCAGTACTGAGAACCTTGCACGATGGCCACCCCGGTATCATGCGGATGAAAGCCCTCGCATGAAGCTACGCATGGTGGCCAGGCATCGACAAGCAAATCGAAAATTGGGTTAAAGCTTGTCATAGATGCCAGGAAGTGAGCAACGCCCCACCAAAAGCCATCCCTACCGAATGGGAGACACCATGGGGACCCTGGTCCCATATTCACCTGGATTTTGCGGGGCCGACCAAAAGCCACACCTTTCTTCTAACCATCGACGCCTACTCGAATTGGCTCGAGATTCACCGCATGACGAACACAACCACTGAAGCGGTTATCAAAAAATTGGAAAGACTGTTTGCAACCCACAGATTACCAGACGTTCTGGTATCCAACAACGGGCCCCAATTTACCGCGCTGTCCTTTGAGCAGTACCTGGCTGACCACAGCATCTGACATGCGCTCAACTCGCTTGCACACCCTGCGACCAATGGCAGGGCTGAGCGCATGGTCCAATTTGTTAAGAAAACCTTGCAGAAATTAGACTACGATAACATCGACGACAAAATCAACCGAATCCTTTTTCTACAACACATCACACCTCATAGTGTCACTAACAAAACTCCCGCCGAATTGCTAATGGGACGAAAACTCCGCTCCTACCTCGACCGGTTACACCCAGCTTATGAACCGGAAAAACCACTAGGATCCAGCATCCAATGTCGTGCCTTCCAGGTAGGCGATTTGGTGTACACAAAAAACCTATCGGGCGATCCGCTGTTGGTAGAGGCGATAGTAGTTCATGTAACCGGCCCGAGATTCTACCTTGTACAATGCCTTGACGACAGACTATGGAAACGCCATATCGATCAATTATGATCACGGCTCCGGTTGGGCAATTCTGAACTCCCTTATGACCAAACTGAGAGAGGGGGAGATACGGAAGAAGACGAATTTCAATTAGAAGAAAACCCATTCGAAGGGAACAATGGCGGAATAGAGACACAGGAATTGGAACTAGAGAAGGGAATAGATTCACCTCAGGGAGTTGCCGAAGATATTGGTGACGACGGAAATGTGAACTCTGAACCAGAGGCAACCCTGTCGACAAACAACGATCTACCTCAGCGAGATTGCAGCCAAATGCAAAACACACAGCAAAAATCAAAAAAACTAATAAAGCAACCGTCCTACCTGAAGGACTATGTAACTGCGCCCTCTAAACAGAAGCCAGGGGGAAGGGGTGTTGTGAATGCATAGTCCTTAATAAAGATATCTTAAGTTTGGAGTCAAATGCAGGGTTCTGGCCCTGCACTTCTGATTGGCTGTTAATGGCAGGATCGGATTGGCCCGTTCCAGGGAATCCGATTGGCCATTAACGGAGCTTTCTTTTTTTTTTTTTTGAAACAAATTTTTATTAATTTTAAAGATAAAACAACACATCATTAACCATTAAATACATAAACACATAAAACCTCTTAACATTGTAAATCCTTACAAGTCAAACAAAACATTATTTTTATACAGCATAATTCCAATTTATCCCATCTCCATATGGACACACAAACATCTTTCAGCAAGTTTCTCATTTTTTCTCTTTACTCCTATTCAATTTCATTTCTCTTCCATATTTATCCATTTTATAGTCATCATATTCTTTTCTTTCTGGCTTGTATAAATTATTCTCGTCTAGCATTCCTCCAAGGTTTTATTGATTCTTTCCTTTTTTTTTTTTTTTAATAAAAAACAAATTTTGTTAGTTTTACCATAAGCACAGTACACAAACATACAAACACAAAACATAAACAAAACTAAAAGATCTTTTCTGAAGGTTGTCTGTTCCCGGGTTAAAACTCTTTACACAGACACAAATTCAAACATCATATTCAACCCATATCTCCTTCCAAATCTTAGTATCATTTTCTTTTTTATATATATATATAAAAACCATTTTTATCAGTTTTATAAAAACAATGCACAAAAAATCAAGGCATAGCAGCTTATAAATTCTTTTCTAAGAAAAAATAATAATAATAGACCAATAAAGCATAACATTTCCAGATTATAATATCAGTATTACATATAATATTAACTTCATATCTTGTCCCTACTTCTCTTTTCCATCCAAATTATTTATTAATTAAAATTTTATTGCCTTTTATCAATACACAAAATCCAAAAAAAAAAAAAAAGCATATATATCCTTCCATATCTTATTACTATTTTCAATAACATTCTTTGTCTGTTCTATTTCCAATTATCCATTCATCTTTTTTTTTCTTTTACTATACTTCTCCTGTACACCAATTGGAGTAACATCTATAACTCATTACCCTAACTTAGAAATACTACATATAGCAATCTTTCTTGGGATTCTGTTTAAAAAAAAAAAATTCTAAAATTACATAATAAATTTTATATTCTAAATATACATATAAAAACACACTCTTATATACCCTCCAGAATCCCTCTTTTAATCTAAATTAAATTCACCCATTATCTCTAAATAAACTTTTTTTCCTTAGGTCTTGCTTCCCCACATTAAGGCTTCTCCTCCCCCCCTTTCTCTCTTGCTTATTCTTCTCCTTGCCCTTTCTACCCCTTTGTTTTTTCTCTTCGCTTTTCTTGCTCCTTTTCCTTTGCTTTCTAACCTTGCCTCCATCTTTTCGCTCATTTTTCTCTCTTTTGGTTGTTTTTATAATTCTTAAAATCCCCTTTTTGTTATCCTTTTTGTCCTCCTTTCCAGAAGGGACCCATTGTTCATCAAAGATGGCTTCTTCTTCCTCTTCTTCCTTGTCCCAGTCCTTCTGCTGCGTAATCAACTTTTCAAAGGAACATAACGCCATTTCTAAGAATTGAAACAAAGCGCCCAAAGTATCTTCTTTTTTATATTTTTGATATTCAATCTCTAGTTCATCCACAGACGATGCCATTATGAAAAGGGAAACTTTTTCCAAAACAACCACAAGAATTTTTAATCAAAGACAATCAAAAGCAATTAAAAAAAGAAAAAAAGTTCCAAAAGTTAATACTTTTCTTCCTTCTTCTCTTTCTCTTTCTGAATTAATTTTTAATCAAAGAGGTCCAATTACCATATATCTTCTTTTGGGATCCACAAAGACGTTCTAATCAATCTCCTCCTTTTTCAGCTTCTGCTCCAATTTTTTTTTTCTCCCTTCCCACTTGCAATGAGAATTTTAATAATCAAAAATCCATACCTCCAGCAGAGATTTCCCAATTTCTCACATTTTTCAATGTCCAAAAATCCCTTTGTCTCTTATCTTAGCTTTCAAAACAATCCACTTTCAATGTCTAATATATCCAAATATTTCTGCTTTTTCCGTGGGGTGGGAGAGTAAAAAAAAAAAAAAAAATTCCCTTTAACAGCTTCTCCGCCGCTTTTCGCTCTTCTTAGGGATACAATGTATCCTCCAGCAACAAACAGCTCAATTCCAGGCAATTTAAAAGGTGTTACTTGACCCGGCTCAGACAGAACTTTCACTCTTCACACTTCCTCCAGCACAGTTCTTACCCGGTTGCTGGCTTCTTCGTGGCGGCCATTGCTGACCGCCGCTCCACCGCCTTGGGAAAAAGGGGTTTTCCCGGAGAAAGGGGGGGTCTGCGATGCCCCCACCTCCCTTTCCGACTCCCCTCTATCTTCAGCTGTCCCTACAGGGCAGCCATATCCCCCTGACCCATCTGGATCGGGGGTACCTCGACGGCTAGCCCAGCAGGAATCGCGAGCTGTCGCGAATTCCTGCTGCCCCAAAGCCACGCAAACCAGAAGTTTCATTAACGGAGCTTTCTTATTGGTTAAGGGAGCTAGTGCTCCTAGATTGTTATTGGTTAATAGTTATTGGGTTGCCTATATAAGGAGGGCTATAATTGCCATTGAGTTTGAGCAGTCACTATGTAAATAAAGAGTTGAAGTTCACTGTTCCAGAGGCTCGTCTCCATTCTTTCTCGCCCATGCTCCATACCTAACAGTTACCAATATAATTGGTCCTGACTACAAAGCTATTTTAAATTCTCCCCATATTTGTGAATGTCGCATTCAGAAACAAAGTCAACTCCCAACAAGTGTTAGTCCAATTATAGAAACTAGAGGCTGAAGCAGAATCAATACCAAGTGGCACTTGAAAACAGCACATGTGCTGTAGCAGATTTTGAACTGAAATAAAAAGAGGCTGGTACACTTTCAGATCAATCTTCCTATTCTTATCCTTCTGACACTGTCTGGGAATTACCTTAAGTGTGACCTTAAATCTCTTATTGAATATCACAGGACTGAAGTCTTAATATATGATACCCTGGTGGAAACAGACCTGAACACAGAATGTGCTTCTAGACCTTATTGTAATTTTACAATAGCCAAAGAGAAAGCCTGGAGAGATTGAGAATTACTTAGAAAACCACTGGAATGGGTTTGTAGGATTTTCTTTTTAATCTTCTGCAGCTCTTTGACAAATGTATCTTTGCAAGTTATTTCTGAAGATATTTTCTGAATGGCAACAATGAAAAAGAACTCAGTCTTAGGATAAAATCACACCATGGTGCATGCTTCAACGCCCTGTAAAAGGAGTTTTTGGGGTAGATTACTCCTGTTTAAAAAATTGCTGTAATCATGATCTTTATCATGATTTGACCATATGTAGCTCCTATCGCATAGTAAAAATCAAAACTGAAATAAATGTTTATTAAGTGTAATGGCAACATATGAGGTAATAAGAAAAAAAATTGTCTGCCTTATGAAGCATACATTTATTTATTTGTTTGTTTGTTTGTTTATCTATTTATTTTGATTTGTCAATCATTTACAAGATACCAGAGATAAGTATAAACATAGTTATGGATGGATACATGAAATGCATACATATAAGAAAAATAAAAAAGAAACAATAGGACAGGGATGGTAGGCACGTTGGTGCATTTATGCACACCCCCTACAGACCTCTTAGGAAAGGGGTGAGGTCAATAGTAGACAGTCTAAGGTTAAAGTTTTTGGGGTTTGGGGAAGAAACCACAGAGTCAGGTAGAGTATTCCAGACATTGACCACTCTGTTGCTGAAGTCGTATTTCCTGCAATCAAGTTTGGTGTGGTTAATCTTGAGTTTGTATCTGTTGTGTGCTCTTGTGTTGTTATGGTTGAAGCTGAAGTATTCATTGACAGGTAAGTCATTGCAATGTATTATTTTATATATCATACTTAGATCAGACCAAAGACGGCGTAATTCAAGGTTTTCTAGGTCTAGAATTTCAAGTCTGGTGGCATAAGGTATTCTAGAATGACTGGAGGAGTGGAGAACTCCTCTTGTGAAATATTTCTGGACTTTCTCAACTGTGCTAATATCTGATACATAATGCGGGTTCCAGACTGATGACCTGTATTTGAGTATTTGTCTAGCAAATGTTTTGTATGCTCTAGTTAGTAGTGTGATATTATCAGAGAAAAAGCCATGTAGGATTAGGTTAACATCTCTTAATGCCTTTTTGGCTATGTAGTTACAGTGGGCTCTAGCATTTAGATCACTAGAGATGAGTATTCGAAGGTCCTTTACAGAGCTCGGATCATCAGCAAGGTCTTGACTATTCAGCTTGTATTTTATTTTCTGATTTTTTTTTGCCAATATGTAAGACAGAGCATTTATTTGTTGAGATTTGAAGTTGCCATTTGTTTGACCATTCTGATACATAGTCAAGATCTTTTTGAAGGGTAGCAGTATTGTCTGTGGTATTGATTGGTACTGACTATTTTGATGACTCTTCGTACTTTCAATTAAAGCAGGAATTCATAATTAAGAGAGTGGGAGAAATAATGTTATTATCACCTATTTACTGGGGAAGAGGCACATACATTCAAGTCATCCCTTTTCATAAGGCTTTTTGTTGGAATGCCATATTAATTATAATTAATTTATAAAAAAACACTGAAAAATATCTGCTGAAATATCACCTATTGGGTGTTTATTTTATTGTGCTATGTATATGTATATTTATTTTTAAGTATGAAGAAATTGTGAAAAAATAATATCAGAATATGTAAATATATAGACAAGCAGACAAATACGTCTGCAAGCAGTGTGCTCTAGCAAAAGAATAAATAAAAGGATTTTGTAATTAAAAGTGTGGGCATCTCAAAAGAAAGAGGTTGGATAGAAATAATGCATACTGTCAGGTGCAAAGGAACAGGTTCATCTGTTAAATTGTTGCACAGAATATTTATTTAAGCCTTTAGAAAGAATCTAGTCAATTAAAGTTCAACATTAAATTGGTGCCAGATAAGGGTCAAAATAATTCAGCAGGAGTTGGACCATTTGTGGAAACATGATGACTCTAAGCTAATGATGCACTTAACTCCACCTTCCCAGTTCTGCCTACCATTCTACATCTGCAAGATCATAGTTTGCTGTCTATGTGCTGTAAAGAGTAACAAGATTTGAGAACTGAGCATTGACTAATATATGGCTTCCGAATCTTATTTCTCCTCTAGCCTTTATTTATATTCAATTAATGAGAAATTATTAGAGCAGACCATAATTCTCTCATGTGCATTCAATTTTTTCTTTGGCACCTTAAATAAATTCATAAACTTTCATGGAGCATTGTCAGGTTGCTCAATTCCTTAATAACTAATTGAAGAAGCTCTCAGTATAGCTAACTATTAAGTCTATTAAGCATCTTCTGGTTCATAGACTACTGAATTCTCATTGTCACATGAACAGTATTATTCATATCTTATCATTTACATTATAAATGAGTATAATTTTATGGAAAGATGTAAATGTGAAACATTTGTCCTGAAACAAAACTGTTTTCATAGTGGCATTATGGATCTTTGACTCTGCCACCTTTTCCTTTGGGAAATGGGAAATGCTTAAGTCCATTTGTTCCTAAGTCCACTTCATGTCATTGCATGTGTGTGTGTGTGTGTGTGTGTGTGTTTGTGTGTGTGTGTGTGTGTGTGTGTGCATTTCCAGATGCCTTTTCCTTTCAAATGAATAAGAGGAACAGGCTGGCCCAGTTCAATTTAGCAGTATATTATGTTACTGTACACATTGCATTTTAGGCCACTCGGAGGAAATGTAAATGGATTAGTTTCTGGTTGCATAAAGTACCATTTAAATAAAGCCACATTAGCAAGTAAGCACTCTGCCTACTGAGTGTTTCTTAAAACAAAAGGATTATCTTCCTTTTCCTGCCATGCATAACATTGCTTGATTAAAAAAGCTAATGTGTATTTCACCAGGAAAGTGCTGTACACCTCTGAGAAACTGCATAAAATATCAGTTGCTATAGCAACAATATATTCAAGAATGTGCCTGTTGAAAGGGTACCATGAAACCATTTGTCAATGTATACATTATAGAACTAAAAACATAGCTATTAGCATTTCTACATATGACACTCCATTCTACCAAATCTTGTGTTATGCAACTCATCATTCCAATAACTATGATAAAAGGAAAATGTAGATCACCTAGAATTGTAAATCTTTTTTCTTCTTTTCAACATCTTATCAAGTCATGTTGACTTCTAGTGACTGCCTGGAGAAATGCCTGCAGTTTTCTCACCAAGACTTCAGAAGTGGTTGACACTGCTTCCTTCCTAGAGTTGAGAATGAATGACTGGTCCAAGGCTTGTACCAGCTGGCTTTGCGGATAAGACAGATCTCCTTTTTCTAGGTTGATTTTTCATTCTATTTGGTTATTTGTTCAATTTTTTATTTCCTTTCCTTTCCTTTCCTTTCCTGTCCTGTCCTTTTGGACATCTATATTAGGCTGAGGCTGAAAAAGGTGACTGGTTGCCTGTGGCTATCACTCTCTTCTTTAGTTCAGAATAAATGACATGGCCCGTATAAATCATTATTTTCCCTTCCATATATTATGTCGATAAATTAAATATATGACATTATTGTTTCCCTCACTGTAGATTTCCTTTACAATTTGTTAGAATGACATGGCAGTCTTAATTCTTAAAAAAAAAAAAACACTTTGTTAAACCTTTTTTAAAAAAAAAAAAAAAAAACTTTAAATTAAGATGTTAGTTTGACAAGTTGATTTCAGTTACCTATTGTATAGGGGAAGGGGGATCTGTGTTGGCATCAACACATTTCCCCTATGTGATCTACAGCTTCACAGCAACATTAATCTGCTGAAGTCAAGCAAGGAAGATAATTTCAACATTATCTGGGGACCCCAGAGTGGGATAGAGCTCATTAAATGGCTCATGTGATTTTTATAATATTATACTATATTAATTTATTTGATTCTTTTTATTAGTTTTATTGTTTTAAATGTGGTTTTATATTCTGTAAGCCACCTTGAGTTGCCAAGGCCAAATAGGTGGCAATATAAATTCAATAAATAAATAAATAAAATTTGATCATTGAGATTCAGATATGACAATATAATATTTATTTTATCATAGTTGAGTCTATCACCCATAGTAAATTTCTGAGACAGTCGTGAAATTCTCTTGATTCAACAATTCATAATATGAAGCACAATATTTAGTTTTAATTAACAACAGAAAATTTCCAAGTATTAATTTTAAAACTAGTCCAATAGTTAGTGAATGTGGATCTATCTATATCTATATCTATCTATATGTACATCATCTATATCTATATCTACATATATATCTATATGTGTGAGACTATGTTTCTTGAATTCTTTGAATATTTTTTATAGAAATACATCTTAGTAAATATATTAATATTTATTTAAATATTTATTAGCTATATATTCACATTTATGTTTAATGTGAGATAAGCAATACAATTTATTTACACGTACAAATAAAAAATAATCCTTCAAATAATTATTTCCAGGTGTTTTCTAAAGAAACAACAATTTAAAATCAGAAATTAAACTACCATAGAAACTTTTAGCACCTATTACATATCTCAAATATCTACCTTAAGGGATCTGTTCCAAAATAATAGAGAATGTTGAAGCAAATGTTTGTTGGAGCAAATATAAAAACTAAACCTTGAAATCATGCAAAGTAGCTTTACTACATAAAAGAGCTTTGCTTCTTCCAATGAACAAACAAAACAATGTTTTCAGAGCAATTTTCTTGAAGAAATCAATACTGTTGTAGACTTACTCTAAGGAAATAGAGGTAAAAATGTAGTTTGCTTTTCTTTTTCATTCCAGAGTGAGTAATGCTTTGAATGGTATTTATTCAACATGCCCTGAAACTCTGAAATCATAAAACATTCTGAGCTTTATAGAAATAACAAAATAAGCATTTATTTAAAAGAACATGCAAGAACACTGATAGAAGTTCAGAAAAATGCAACTTCAAATATTTAAATGGAATTGGAAACATATCTTCACAATGAAAACCAGCAATTGTAATAGCTTTTCAAATAGAGTTAGAATAATTTAAGGAAGAGACTATGATATTTTGGAATAATTTTTACAGTAGTTAAGTATATGAGTCAATTTACTGATGAATATGCAATGTCAACACTGATGTACAGGAAATTTTTAGTTAATAATTTAATGTCTGAATACATTCAATGGAAGAATGTTCAGTTTTTTAAAATAATAACTATTTATTATTCATGTTGCAGATTAATTTTTCCTATCTTATCAAGGAATGAATTAGGCATAGATGCTTTAAATATGGATGTGATCCACAAATTCACAGAAAGAATGAAAAGGATCCCAATATTTTTTTAAAAAAAGATCTGGTACCAAAGAAAGAAAGATTGATTAATTCATCATTCAGACAAACTACTGAAGGCTCAAAATTCTATAACTGAATTTTATATGTGCAGAAATGTTTCTCATGCTGAATTAAGATTACTATTTTTCATATTGTGTTTAAATAAAAATGCTTACATAAATGCATTTTTATTTAAATGTGTGTTTGCCAGCATTTCAGGACTAGATTTTAATATCCTTTATTTTTTTAAAAAAATTAACTGTTATGGGCTCTACACTTCTTGTTTTTTAAATCATATTACATAAAATGCCTAAGTACATAGCTTTGTTTGTGCTTGGAAGCTAAGGAAAATTTAATACGTGGATTGGAGATGACTGGAGAAATTCAGGAATGAGGGGTAAACTGGGAAGTTTTAAAAACAACTTCAAAGATAGCAAAGAGAAACAATTTCTACAATGACAATCGACTTTGGATGTTACTCAGTATCACTCTGGGATGACTTTAGAAATTTCAATAATAAATTAAATAAATGAACAGTAATTCAAAGAAAACTATATAGATATGTCCCTCTAGATTCCTTGGATCCAGCTCAACATGAAGGATTACTTTTTAAAAATTTCATGGTTCCTGATAAAAACTCTGTGTTTTAGGTTTTTAACCAATTAGATAGATGCAATAATATTTTTAATGATTTTGGATGGCTATCTCTTTGTGGTCAATACATTTCTTCCACATGGTAAGAATTTCCCTTGATTTAATAACAAATAAAATCATGCATAAAAGAGCCAGTTTGGTGTAGTGATTAAAGCATGGACCTGAAATCCCTGAGTTGTAGTCCCACCTTAGGCACAAACCCAGCTGGTGACATTGGGCGAGTCATTCTTTCTCCAAACTAGGAAGAAGCTGGCAAGGAAATATCATTACTTAAAACACTACTTAGAAAACTTGTCCAGGAATCAACTGACTCAAAGGCACTAAAAACAAACAAACAAATCATTTACATAAGGATTTGTTTCTCAAGCATATCCTCATTCTTTTCTCTTCTTCCAGGTTTAGCTTACAAATGATTATGTAGGATGTTAAAACGTAGCAGTGAAAATGAAAGGTACATAAATAATATATTATATATTCAAATGTCTCAGAATCTGTGGTTAAAATTTAAGGCTAATCCTCAAGTTTCACTCTTGCCTAAGAGGTCATAAATCAATAGATTCTGTTCCTTGAAAGTTTGGTGTTAATTTTTCCAATCATGCTTGTTGCATTGCAATTTCCCGTAAAATATAAAAACACCTATAAGATTTGTTGGCAGTTGAGAATTGTGCATCTACTTTGAAATATTGAACAGGAAGAGCTCAAGGCCATAATCCTGCTCTTGATAAATAATTTAGAAAACTGGATATTAATTTTCAATGACAAACATGCCACCAGCCATTTGGATGGCATAAAAAGTATATGCATGAGGCTGTAACATTCTGTATTTATAATAGGACTATACAGATGGATGCTGACGTATTACTAGTAATAATGTCTTTGTGGAATGTGGAGTATCTTCACAATGAAACAATATTGTAAAAACTTAATTTTATACAACACTGATTTAGTCAAAAATTCTTTAAAAAACAATTGGTACCTCCAGAGATAGGTCTGTAGTCAGTGAGGAATTCTTTGAAACCAGAAAGTTTTGACACTTTGATGTTTCATGCAGAAAGTAAAGATATTTTTCTTTGCCTTCACTTTGGTGGGATTATTCTGGTTTCTTTCTATATATGAAAGAATGAAAATTCAAGTAAATAATGTATATTAAACATGAAGTTAAATTTACAAGCCAGGAAGGCAAATGAAAAGATAATGCAGGAAGGCAAATGAAAAGATAATGAATTTGGTAGAGAGGCAGAGAGAAATGCTCAATGCATGTGACAAATATAATACCATATTCTATTTGTCTTATTGATCCAAATAAAAAAGAAGAAAAGTAGAATGGAATGACACAAAATATAAATATCATTTATTATTTAGGGAACACTTAACAGATAAAAGATCAAATTGACACTGATGGTACTCTTTATTCATTTTTCATGGCCCAATTTGCCTATTTGTTTAAGATTGGGATAGTGAAATGGGGTGTGTGTGTATAAATTAAGTATATAAATAAAAATATTGCTTCTAAATGTTTATCAGACCACACCTCAGGCATGACAATCATTCTTGACTTTCTAGAACAGGGGTCTCCAATCTGTGGGCTACAGCCCACTACTGGGCCATAGTCTATTTGAAACCAGGTCATTGCATACACAGCCCGACTCACATGAACGACAGGTCCCAGTATTCACAGCCCCACTCACAGTGAGCCACAGGAGCCAGAGCACCTAGCCCAACTTTCCCCTTGGACAAAACCATCCCCTCTTCCACCCTACACACACACACACACACACACACACACACATGGCCAGCAATCTGAAAAGGTTGGGGAATTCTGCTCCAGAACACTCAATTGTATGTTCATCAAAAAAGAGAGAAGTTTCTTTTGACATGACTAGATCATATCCATAAAGATCTGGCTAGAATAGAATAGAATAGAATAGAATAGAATAGAATAGAATAGAATAGAATAGAATAGAATAGAATAGAATAGAATAGAATAGAATACTTTATTGGCCAAGTGTGATTGGACACACACGGAATTTGTCTTGATGTAAATAGTTTCAGTATAAATAAAAGAAAAGATACATTCATTAAGAATCAAGAATCATAACGCACAACACTTAATGATAGTCATAGGGTACAATAAGCAATCATATCATACTAGGAAACAGTCAATATAAATCTTAAGCATACAAGTGACAAAATTACAGTCCTACAATCACAAGTGGGAGGGGAGGGGTGATAAGGAATGATGACAAGATTAACAGTAATAGTAGTGCAGACTTTGTAATAGTTGAACAGTGTTGAGTGAGTTATTTGTTTAGCAGTGCTTTCGGGAAAAAACTGTTCTTGTTTCCAGTTGTTCTGGTGTGCTGTGCTCTATAGTGTTGTTTTGAGGGAACAAGTTGAAACAGTTTATGTCTGGGATGTGAGGGGTCTGTAAATATTTTCACAGCCCTCTTTTTGACTTGTGCAGTATACAAGACCTCGATTGAAGGCAGGTTGGTAGCAATTGTTTTTTCTGCAGTCCTAATAATCCTCTGAAGCCTGTGTCTGTCCTGTTGGGTTGCAGAACCAAACCAGACAGTTATAGAAGTACAGATGATAGACTCAATGAATAGTAGTCTGCACTACTATTACTGTTAATCTTGTCATCACTCCTTATCACCCATCCCCTCCCACTTGTGATTATAGAATTGTATCAGCAGCTCCTTGGGCACTTTGAGCTTTCTGAGTTGGCGCAGAAAGAACATTCTTTGTTGTGCTTTTTTGATGACATTTTTGATGTTAGGTGTCCATTTTAGATCATGTGATATAGTAGAACCTAGAAATTTGAAGCTCTCTACTGTTGATACTGTGTTGTCTAGTATTGTAAAAGGTGGTAGTATGGGAGGGTTTCTTCTAAAGTCTACTACCATTTCTATGGTTTTGAGTGTATTCAGTTGTATAACCTCCTGTCTGTATGCAGATTCTTCATTGTCTCGAATGAAACCAATCACTGTTGTGTCATCAGCAAAGTTCAGTATTTTAATAGATGGATCATTTGAGATGCAGTCATTGGTATATAGGGAAAAATGGGGAAAGCACACAGCCTTGGGGGCACCCTGTGCTTATTGTACAGGTGTTGGATGTGATTCTGCCTAGATTCACCTGCTGAACACAAGAATGTGTGTATGTATATGTGCTATGTGGTTTCTGGCCTTTACATCTCCCATTTCTAGTCAATAAATATTTGGCTGCTCTTTTTTCAAAGTTGGGAGTTTGTCCCATTTATTTTATGTTTTATTTTATTTATTTTGTCAAGCAATTATAAGATAACAGGTATAAGTATAAACATAGCTATGGATGGATACATGAAATGGATCCATATAAGAAAAACAAAAAAGAAACAATAGGGCAGGGATGGTAGGCACATTGGTGCATTTATGCACAACCCCTACAGACCTCTTAGGAAAGGGGTGAGGTCAATAGTAGACAGTCTAAGGTTAAAGTTTTGGGGGTTTGGGGAAGAAACCACAGTAAGGTAGAGTATTCCAGACATTGACCACTCTGTTGCTGAAGTTGTATTTCCTGCAATCAAGTTTGATGCAATTAACCTTGAGTTTGTATCTATTGTTTGCTCTAGTGTTGTTATGGTTAAAGCTGAAGTATTCATTGACAAGTAGAACATTGCAATGTATAATTTTATAAACTATACTTAGATCGGACCGAAGGTGGCGTAGTTCCAGATTTTCTAAGTCTAGAATTTCAAGTGTAGTGACATAAAGTATTCTGCAACAAGTTCTGGACTTTCTCAACTGTGTTAATATCAGAGACATAATGTGGGTTCCAGACTGATGAGCTGTATTCAAGTATTGGTCTAGCAAATGTTTTGTATGCTCTTGTTAATAGTGTGATATTACCAGAGAAAAAACTTCTCTTTTTCTAAGGTAATGTCTTTTTGGCTATGTAGTTACAGTGGGCTCTAACACTTAGATCATTAGAGATGAGAACTCCAAGGTCCTTGACAGAGTTTGGATCATCAAGAAGGTCTTGACTATTTAGCTTGTATTTTATTTTCTGGTGGGTTTTTTTGCCAATATGTAAGACAGAGCATTTATTCGTTAAGATTTGAAGTTGCCATTTGTTTGACCATTCTGATACATCGTTGAGGTCTTTTTGAAGGGTAGCAGTATTGTTGAATAGCTTTACATCATCAGCGAAGTTGCTCTTAATATAATCACAGAGATCATTTATATAGAGTATGACAAGAGTTGGTCCTAGAACACTGATCTGGGGGACACCACTGTTGACAGGTACAGAATTTGATAGGATGCTCCCAATGTTGACTATTTGTTGTCTGTTTGTTGTCCCATATTTATGATTTTGCCAACCTCAGCCCCAACATTACCAAACTGCACTTAAATTTGGGGGTTTAGTTAATAAAAGAAGAACCTAATTAAAGCTGAATCTCAGAGCCTAACTCCAAGGCATTATATTTGGGGAATAGCAATAAGCCTGACTGGGCATCTGAATGAGTCGCAAACCGATCAAAATTGCAGTCTCTGGCATTATTTTTTCTTGCTTTAAAAGCATTTTATAAAGTGAAGCATCCAGCTAGATATATACAATGTTACAGATGCTTATTAACCCAACCCATCTTTTTGAACAATAAAAGAATATGGCCAAAGTAAGCTCTATTTCTATTTTTGCAGAGTGGATATTGCTATGTTTTAACTAATTTTAAAGTGCAAAACTTCATTTGCAGTTTTCAGATCAGAGTGAACAAAGAGATCCCCAATATACAAGAAATGTTGGAGCTGCTGGAAATTACAGAAGGGTGAGGAGATCTGAGGAGAAGAGATGTTAGTTATTCCTTGAAAATGAAAAAAAAACTCATATAGTCATTTAAGAGTATTCCAAGAACATTGTTACTTCTAGGAAAAAAATATCTATTGCATCATTGTGTAAATATCTTAATTATGAACAGAGATTACTGTTTTACTATATGCAGTTCAATAGTAAGGTTAACTTGATAAAGCCTCTAACCAGTTTATTTCTACATATATGGAAGACACATAGGACATATGTTTACTGTGGAGTGCTTGATGCTGTCTCAAGTTGCTTGTTTGCTTGCAGATGTTTCATTATCCAAATAAGTAACATAATCAGAGCTAAGGAGTGTGAGGTTTTCTCTCTGATTATAAACTAGTTTGTTCTGGCAATGATTGTGGGATGTGATTTTTCTCCTTGATAGTTCTTCAGAAAAAGCTGTCTCAAAAAAGAAAAAGTTTTGTATAGATGCCTATACAACATCTTCCAACAAATTGTATACCCAAGCAATTTTATCAAAAAGTGCATGATCATTCGATCCACTGCAAGATAACCAACACAAGCTATGAAAAGTAACGCTACAATACATAAAAGGCATCTAAGAAACAAGTAAGACTATTACAACCATATAGAATCACCACAGCATACAAACCAATTAAAGCCATCCAAAAGATCTTAAGTAAACCAATAGACCTAGTAGTCCAAGAAATAATGGGAGTATACAATATACAGTGTAAGTACTATAAGAACCACTCTGTAGAACAGACTAGCAGGGTACAACCATGAACACCAAGTAGCAGTCAGAAGATCACATGAAAATTTCTTCATGGTCAGGTTCACATGGTATATTCAACCATAGTTTCAACTGTAAGCTTCCTGGAACAAAATAAATCCAAAAATACTAGGGAATTCCTAGAAGCTTGGCAATCAGACAAATCAACCACCAATAGCCATAGAAATAAATAAACAAAAAGCTAGAAGAAAACAACAACAAACAACAAAAACAGAACATGTCCTCTTCAACAATTAACACCAGAACAGAGGTGGTATTCAACAGGTTCTGACCATTTCTGAAGAACCGGAAATTTTGAGTAATTCAGAGAACCAGCAAATACCACCTCTGACTAGAGATTTTACAGTATCCTTCCCCTGCCACGCCCACAGAACCGGTAGTAAAAAAAAAAAAGAATCCCACCATTGTATCAGACAATCAAGTGTAAAACAATGCCTTAATCAACTATCAAGAACAAAGCAACACACATATCTAACACCAACAAGGCAAGCTATTGTATATAAACAGAAAGCAAATCCCACACTCCATAGTAATTAATGATGTTATCTAGCTGGGTAACAAAATATCAGCAAGCAAATAACCAAGCTCAGAAAGCATAAAAAAATTTCACAGTTCAACCCTGACTTACATATATTTGCTTCTATTGGAACTTTTATTTATTTATTTTGGTCAGCTTAAAATTCTACTTCTTTATTTTGCTTTAAGTATAGCATCTTTAATACTGCAGTAGCTTGAAGCTGCAGTCATTCTGCCTCATCTATTTTTGGTTCTTTTTTCATGACAATACTAGAATGGAATGGAATCTTGGGATTTGTATCTATTGGCACCAGGTTTTTGTGATGCATATTTATCAGGCTCCAGCTAAATTATTTTGCAAGGCATTAAATGCACCAGGCTCACGCTCAGCTTCTCTCCCCTCTCCCCTCTCCCTCTCTTTCCCTCCCTTAAATTTAGAAATCATAAAGCCTGCAAGCACAGTTTGAATATCCCTCATGTGACATTGCATAATCATACAACTGCTAGCTAAAATAACCACAGTTTAATGGAAAATATTTGCCATTCCATTTTCTATGTTTTGAGCAACAGGAAAATAACACTGTTTCTTCTTTGATGTTTCTTTTTTTATTTTCAAAATGTGATTATAAATAATTCAAAGGAAATATTATCCACTTACTCTCATGCAAAATTTTATATTTAATATATTAGGCCCATGTGAGACAGCCATGTTTTGTCTTAATCAGGCATTGGAGGTGAGTATTTTCCCACAATGAGGAATTCCACCATACTTCTGGGGCTTCATCTGGCAGTATTTAGTTGCAGTAGCTAAAAGCATGTGCTTTGCCCTCACAAATGAGGCACTGAAAAGCAAAACCAGTGCTTCCTTTTTAGGGGAAGGAAGGCCAGATTGAAAAGTGTCTTCTATGAATATTCATCAAAGTGAAGTACTTCAGAACTGCATTTGAACATTTTTAATATTTATTCCTTGATTTACTATGCTGTTAATAAAAATCTCCCCAAAATTAAAAAAGGAAATCAGCAACAAAGCACATACTCACACACATATAGGCAGTCTTCATTCATAATTGGGACCATCAAGTTGTTAAAAAAAAAACAGCTGCTAACATAGTTTATCATTTTACTTCAGCTTTCTTTTGCTTTATAGACCTGCAAAAATAGCCAATGTAAGGGATGATCATACAGTTATGTTTCATCATTATGAACTGTCTATGAGGCAATTATTACATGAGAACTACCTGTAAAAATTAGTTGAAAAGATGAAAGGAGGGCTCTCTGGGCACCAAGGAGTCCCACAATCTGCTTGCTCCTTTGGGCTCCTCATGTGAGGTTGCAGAGCCATGTTTTAACTCCTTTTCGGAAGACCAGGAGAATGGACATTTTCCCTCATCTCTGGGGGCAGAATATTCCACAGTGATTAGTAAAGCTACACATAACAGTTCGATTCATGCATACATTAAGGCATAACAGAAGTTTCTGTGTTGTGCCAGTGGGTCATCAAACTCTGAAACTGCCATAGCATGTTGTTTCATTGACCAAGTTCCACTCTCAAGACTCAAATATCAAGTGGAGTCAGGATAGTGATGATTTTGGAAAGGAAAATAAATGCATTATACAGAGCTTTGGACAATTCTCTGAGTGAAAGATAATGATTGGTCCCATCTACAAATCCACAAGCCTATGTTTAAACAAGCCTATGTTTAAGCTTGTTTACAGTCTTTTCCCCAGAGAAAATTCATTTGTTTTGATTGATTGATTACCTGCCATAAAGTCACTGTCAATTCTTAGAGATCATATGGATAGATTTTCTCCATGATGATCTGTCCTTAACCTGATCCTTCAGTTCCTCCAATGCCATGCTCATCACTACTATGAGTCTATATCTTGCTATTAGTCATTCTTTTGTTTTCTTTCCTTCCATCTTTCCCAGCATTAGAGCTTCTCTAGAGAGCTAGGGTTTCACATAAGTCCAATGTAGGATAATCTCATCATTTATGTCTTCAGTCTTCTGGGTTGAAAATTCATTGGTTTGATCAAATCTAAAGCAATACTTCTGAACTGATCAGATTTAAATCAAGAACCTTCTGATGCTTAGTGATTCAAACATTTGGGGAAGGTGGGATAGGAAGAGGTAACATTTCATCTTAAAATATCCATATTGGGAAAATAGTAGAATGAAGATAAGGCAAAATAACATTGTCACTGACAGCACTGACGTCTAAGCAGGTTCAGGGGTTTACTAAAGATTGTTCTTCCTCTACCTGAGACAAAGATCTTGAAGTAATTAATACACGGTTCAGTTCAAATTTAGGAACAGGGGTGAGACAAGAGATTTATGGAATCTTTGGGATCCATTAGGCTTGATTAGAAGCTACACGTACTGTCATCTCTTCATTTTCTGAAATGTTTCTGTACATTTTTTATTTAAAAAGTCTATATTGATTTTTAATGCTTATCTCATCTTTTCCTTGTAGGCTCATCTGGTGGAAGCACCAGTTTTACTTTGAGTGAGCTTAGAAATAAGGTAGGTCAGCCTGCTTAGAGCTTGGATAAGGGCACTATAATGCCACATCTCTAAGCTAGTCAGGAAAATTGAAAACAACTGAGAGAAAAACAATGGCAAACCACTTCAGCACTGTGGCTAAGAAAACAATATGAATATATTCATGAAGTCACTGGAATTAAGGTCAGCTTGAGGGAATGTTATTTTTATACCTACCCTGATGAGAGCTCAGGTTAGATGATATGAGACCAGTACTTCAACACTGGCTTTATTATTTGCATGCTACTTTTCTGAAATGTTTCCATGTCTAACGACAAGTAGATATGTTTCTAATTTCCATATCATAACAAATGGGCTGGAAGGGAGAAGGGAAAGTAAGAGAAATAATTATTCTTCAAAAAAGAAGAAAAAAGGAGGGGAGTAGTCATGGCAAGTAGATGCATTATCTTTCTCAGCCTTTTTTCCCCTGTGAGGATAATTGAGCTATTGATATGAAAGGAAGATGTGACACATACTTGAAAGTATGTTTGGCTCCTTTAAAAAAGTTTAAATTAGGGAACTAGATGTGATTGTAATTTTGTAACAGCCAGGATGGAGGGATTACTTTTTCACTCTGAAGCCATTTTATGCTTAGAATGATCAGCCAAGCTGCTTTGTATCTCATATTTTTTCCTCTTATGTGTCACAGAGAGTGGGAGAGACATGTAAAAAACAGTTTACAGAAGAAAATATATCAGTTCAAGAGAAAGAAAACAGTAATACTAAGAAAATTTGCTTATTCAAAGCATTGTTGTTAATGATAATTAATGAAAGAAATATGATTTACTTCTCAGCTTTAGATAATTAAGATGGGATTCTTTAACAGAGAGATTACACACACAAAAAGTAAAAGAAAGTAGCAATGGCAAACAGCAAAAAATCAGGAGGAAACATGACATTTTGATAATCTCTGACTTTGTTTAAAAATTTGGTTGAAACCAGAAATGCAAACCTGGATTGTTTTCTCCCATGAGTATTGATGAAATTATTTGTTGCCAGTTTTCTAGATTTTTGACAATTTTTTTTTAAAAGACTCAGAAGAGGCGGGCAATAACAAAGACAGAAGATGCAGGGTTCAGCAATGTAAAAGGACCCCACTGCCACGGCCCAGCTGCTATTCACCAAAAGACTGGCACTGAGGCACAGACATATCCACCCACTTTTGGGGGGAAAAGTGTGTCTTATGGAGTGAAAAATACAATAACTTATTTATGTTTTTAGTTTATAGAGTTTTAAAATGTATTTATGATGGTGAACTGCCCAGAGTTACCCTGACTGGCCAATCATTCAATCAATCAATCAAAAACTGTAAATGTGTTGCATTGTTTCCAACATCATTTAGGTCTTTGCAGGAGAGAATATTGCACATATAAACTTATGTACATTCTTGCATTCAAACTAATAAGGCGTTTTGGAGATGTGTCACCATAAAGAATGATCCCCACAGTATGCTCACCACTTATCTTGGAACCATATATTAAGAAAGTTTGTAAATTAATTATCTCCATTGAATGCAACAGGCTGAATCAGAGTTTATAATGCAATATTCTTTCAATTAACCTGTGCTTCATTTGCATGTTAAGCATTTAATCGATACATGTTCATATGTATTTGATTTTGAATCCAACAATCAAATTTGCTTATATTCTTTTTGTGGTAGACAACAATACTGGGGAAATTGGGGAAATATTTGAATAATGTGAGAACTTCCCGGTTCATTCTCAAAGTTTTTATAGAAAGTTTTTATAGAAAGCATTCTGTGTGGAGAAAAGTGAAAAATATCAGGTGGTAAAAAGAGGTATAACCTATATGGTAAACCAACTGAATAGTAAGAATAATTAGTTAATAATAGCTAATTATAACGCAAGATATCAAAACTCTTCAAAACTGTCAGCTTTTTTGCAGGACTGTTGTTGCAGAGCGGCGGTTACAAAGGGAGACGGAGCCAGGCTAAAGGCTAACAACTTTATTCTAACGAATAAAAGGTTGCCGCGGCTGCTGAGGCTATCTGACAGTCAGCTGGCAGCGACAGCTGATGCCGTTGGACAGCTCCCTTTTATAGCCGGCTGACAAATGGCATCAACCAATGGGAGTGATCGGTGCTCCCACGTTGGCGGCGGACTGGAGGGAGGACTGCTGTTAGTCTTTGAACACAGCACTCCTTCCCCCTGGCCACGAGCATGCGTAGTCCTGCAGCCATGATGACTGCTTTCGCTTGCGGCCTGATCTTCGAGGTTCCTGAGGCTTGTTGGCGGCTGGTGCGTCTTGTTCTTCCCGGGCGGTGACTGGAACCTGCAGAGGGTCGCTGGCCATCCCTGGACTGCTTTCTGGTGACTGCTCGGTGAGTCTTCCCGCAGCGGTCGGCTGGTTACGTTGTCGGGCGGCAGGTAGACCGGGTCCTTCGGCGGGTTGGCTGGCGATGAGTAGACTGGCTCGTCCGGCGGCGGGTAGACCGGGATTTCGGTGGCAGTCTTGTTCCAACACCTCCTCAGCTGGTCTACGTGCCTTCTCCAAATCCGGCCATCTTCCAGAAGGACTCTATATGATCTGGGTCCTGCAACAAAGACTATCTGCCCTGGCAGCCATAAGGGGTGCCCCGCATAGTTCCTGGTGTACACCTGGTCTTGCAGGGCGAATTCCCTGGCATGGCTGTCAAAGGCTAGTGGCATGCTGGGAGTGTAGTGGGGGTGCAACCTGTCCAGGGTGGTCCTGAGGCACCTGCCCATTAACAGTTCAGCAGGGGACTTGTTGGTGGAAGGGCACGAGGTGGTATGTTGTGTGAGTAGGTAAGTTGATAGTTTGGCGTGCCAGTCTGCCTGGCCCAGCTTGGCCAGAACTTCCTTGGCAGACCTGACAGCCCTTTCTGCCATTCCATTACTTGCTGGGTGAAAGGGGGCTGTGAGAGCGTGTCTGATGCCCAGATTAGCTGTGAAGATGGCAAACTCGTTGGAACTGAATTGGGGACCATTATCTGAAACTAATGTGTCAGGAAGTCCATGAGTAGCAAACAGTCTGGTCAAGGCCCTTGTGACAGCCAGCGTTGTGGTGGAGGGTAACAAGGCTACTTCAGTCCATTTGGAGAATGAATCTACAACCACCAGGAATGTCCTCCCTTGTATGGGAGCAGCAAGGTCTACATGCAGCCTGGCCCAAGGGCCCCCCGAATCTTCCCCCTTGGTTGGGGCAGCTGCTGGTGGGGCTGCTCTTGTTGCCTGGCAGGGCTGGCATGTGTTAATCCAGCTGGCAATCCGGGCATCTAATCCTGACCACCAGACGTAGCTGCGGGCCAAGGCCTTCATCCTTACGATGCCAGGGTGACCCTCGTGCAGTGCCCTTAAAACTGGTTCTTGCAAGGTGGGTGGTATGACCACCCTTGTCTCCCATAACAGGCAGCCCTGTAGTGAAGAAAGCTCCTGCCTGCGGGTCTTAAATGGCATGAATTCAGGGGCGAACTGAATGTCAGGCCACCCCCTCCCTACCCAGGCCAGGACTTGGGAAATAACATGGTCCCTCTTGGAGTGTGCAGCAATATCCCCAGCTGAGACAGGTAGGTTAAGTTCATTGCAGTCGAAGATTGCGTGGATGGGAGCTGGGTCCTCGACTGGTGATGGCAGGGGGCATCTGCTGAGGGCATCAGCATGGCACAGGTTCTTCCCCGGGCGATGTACCAGTGTGTAAGAGTAGGCGGCCAGAAATAAAGTCCATCTGGTCATTCTCGGGGATAACACCTGTGGGGTTTGCTTATCCCCAGCTAGCAGTCCTATTAGAGGTTTGTGATCTGTTACAAGTTCAAAACTATGGCCATAAAAGAACTCATGGAATTTTTTTACAGCGGCCACAGCTGCTAAGGCCTCCTTATCGATCTGACTATAGTTCCTCTCTGCAGCAGAGAAAGTTCTTGAAAAATAGGCAATGGGTGCCTCTGATCCATTTGAGAGCCTATGGCTCAATACAGCTCCTATACCAAAGGGTGAGGCATCAGAGGCTAACACTAGGGGCAGGTTTGGGTTAAACTGAACCAACACAGAGTTTGACATTAAGAGAGACTTCACTGCTTGGAAGGCGTGGGCTTCCCTTGGTCCCCATTGCCATGGGGCTTTCTTATGTAGGAGCCTATGTAGGGGTTCAGCTACAGAGGCTTTGTGAGGCAAAAAGGAAGCATAAAAATTAAGGAGTCCCAAAAAGGCCTACAATTCAGTTTTGTTAGAGGGAGTGGGTACCTCGTGAATAGCCCTAACTTTACTCTCTATGGGGTGAATTCCAGATGCATCAATTTGATAACCCAGGAAGTCTACCTGTTTGGTGGCAATGGTGCATTTGTCTTTTTTCAATTTAAGCCCGTTTAGCCTGAACCTGTCAAGGACAGATCTCACTCTGAATAAAAGTTGTGTTTTGTTGGTGGCAGAAACTAAAATGTCATCGAAGTATGGAACCACCCCAGGTAGGCCCTGGAGGATTCTTTCCATGAGTGATTGGAAAATGCCAGGGGCTATGCTAACTCCAAATTGTAAGCATTTACATTTAAACGCGCCCCTGTGAGTAACTATAGTTTGTAGGTCAGCAGTGTGTTGTTCAATGGGAAATTGCTGGTATGCCTGGGACATGTCTAACTTTGCAAAAATTATGCCTGGCTCAAAAGAGTGGAGCAGGTGTTGGATTACAGGTACTGGGTATGCGCTAATTTGTAGGAAATGGTTGAGGGACATCTTATAGTCAGCGCAAATTCTCACACTGCCATCTTTTTTTAAAGGGGTGACTATGAGGGTTTCCCACTTGGCGAAGTCTACCTGTTCTAGCACCCCTGTTTGATAAGTTTATCTAATTCAGCATCTAACTTAGGCCTAATGGCAAAAGGTACCCTCCGGGGTTTCAAACGAATTGGGGTGGCTTGTGGACCCACATCAAAAGATATGGGGGTGCCTGAATAGCAGCCTAGTTCACTACTGAAAACATCAGAGTAGTCTTTAAAAAGGGCATCTACATCAGAATTTTCCACAGAGTGAATTCCCGTAACATTGAGGCCTAGGGAAACCAATCTAATCCTAGCAAGCTAGGAAGGGCACCATCTACGACCACCAGTGGCAAGTGACCCCTAAAGTTTTGGAATTGAATGAGGAATTTTCCCTTACCCAGGACTGGAATGGTCTTCCCCTGGTAATCCCAAAGAGTCAGGTGGCAGTTGGTCAGTTTCTTTTTTGAGAGCGAAGGCAGCAACTTCTTCAGGGAGGCCCACGAAATGATGGAGAAGGTTGACCCGGTGTCTACTTCCATTCGGCAGGGCTTACCTTCTATAAAAAAGAGAAATGCTTAATTTGTTAGGCCTAGAGGTGGTGTTGTTTGCGTGGTAACAAGTGTAACAATGTTCCACTTGCCTTTGGTAGGAGGCAGAAACTTGAGGTCTTTGTATGGAGGCCTGCTCAGCTTGGCAAACCCTGGCTATGTGCCCTTTCTTCTGGCAGTTCAGACAGATAACATTTCTGAATCTGCAGGTTGATCTGTGGTGGTTGCCCCCACAGCTCATACAAGGGGTTTGCTGTTTGGCTGTCTGATTGTTGTATTTCCTAGGTGGCCCTGGGGGGTGGGGGGCTTGGACGCGTGAGGCGGTTTACCTCCAGAGGTTCTTCTTCCACTTCTTGGGAGACCTCATCATAGTGGACTGTAGCCTGCCCTTGCTTAGGGGTGTTCCCCTGAATTTCAGCTGCTGATAATTCTGACAATTCAGCAGCCTGAGCTTCCTCAATAGCTGAGGCTAGGGTTAAGTCTTTTTTAGCCAGTAACCTCCTTTGCAGTTTTAGGTCCCTTACTCCTCCCACAATTTGATCGAGCAGCATGTCCTCAAGGTAGTCCCTAAAACCGCAGTGTATGGCAGCCGATCTCAATGCTGCCATGTACTGACTCACAGTCTCCCATTCATCCTGAGTTCTTCTTCTAAAAGCCAATCTCCTGGCTATCCTAGAGGGTCTGGGGGAGTAGTGATTTGACAAGATTTCTCTTAACTCATCCCAGCCTTTATAGAACGTGGGGACACTAGCGCAGAGGCTGTGTCAAAAACTGTGGCCCCACAGAAACTTAAAAAATAGGCGCTTTTTCTTAGATCCGTGGCTTCATCTAGCTCGATGGCATTTAAAAAGCATTCAAACCTATTCATATATGATTCCCATGTTTCTGCCCCCAGTTGGAAGTGCGGGAATGTCGGATTAGAGGCCATTAGAGCGGCAGTGTTGGTTTCCTCAGCTGAGGAAAAATAGAGTCTTCGCTTTTAGAAAAGCGTTTTTGGCTGCGCCTGTCAGCGGCATTCGGTTCCTCAGCTGAGAGGGCTTTTAAATTTCACGCTCTTTGGAGAGCATCAGTGGCGGTGACTTGGTCAGCTCGTAGCGGCTTGGGCTCTTTCTTGTTGTGACTTCGGCTCGATTTCCTGCCTGGTCGTCTTAGCTGTATCCCGCCCTCGTCGCCAGTGTTGTAGAGCGGCGGTTACAAAGGGAGACGGAGCCAGGCTAAAGGCTAACAACTTTATTCTAACGAATAAAGGGTCGCCGCGGCTGCCGAGGCTATCTGACAGCCAGCTGGTGGCGACAGCTGATGCCGTTTGACAGCTCCCTTTTATAGCCGGCTGTCAAACGGCATCAACCAATGGGAGCGATCGGCGCTCCCGCGTTGGCGGCGGACCGGAGGGAGGACTGCTGTTAGTCTTTGAACACAGCAACTGTCTTCAGTGATGATCACTGGCTTCAAAATGGTGGGTGCAACAATACTAAAAGTCTCAGTTTAATTGTGCTTCACATGCAATCTCTACAGGTAAAATAGAACAGGGCTTTGATCACTGAATTTCAACCACCATTTAGAAACCAGAAATTATTTCTGCAAAGCTAATTATGCTTCCCTCCTTGCTGTATATAGCGGAAGAACCAGATGTAGGTTCAAGATTTGACCAGTTCTGTCAGGAAACTGTTCTAGCAGAAATTTTGAGTCATTCAGAGAACTGGCAAATACCACCCCTGACTGGAGATTTTACAGTATCCTTCCCCTGCCACACCCACAGAACTGGTAGTAAAAAAAAGAATTGAATCCCACTGGGAAGAACAACTCTTATTTCTTTTTCTTCTATAAGCCCATCTTTGATAATTATAATTCTATTGTCCTCCTTTCTGGAGACATCTATAGAAAGGTTGAGGTTGATTACCAGATTATGGATTCATTCAGTTTGTCAGATAAAATGAAGTTGATATCACTTTGGAAAGACTAGAAATTCCTGTGTGAAATAAACCTCAGTGGTTTTTTTTTATTCTGCTTTTATTGATTATACATAAAAATAAACGGAATCAGTTCAGACAAATAGAATAGAATATTTGTTGTATATAATGTAGAAAATAGCTCTCTTTACACTTTTCCAGATATTGAAACATATTATAATTTAGGAATTTGGCTATCACTTCTAGTTTTAACCATCTTGTAAAAGACTCTTATAAAGTTTACCTACCTAATTTTAAGATTATATTTTGTTCATTTGATTTAAGAAGTAAAAGTGATCCAGTCAATAATCTCACAATATTTCTTCACATAAAAGCTTTTCTTTCGCAGTAAAGCTCACTTGATTATGATATTTTGCCTCTTGCCAGGCAAAATTCTTATTTTCTTTGTCTTTAATATTATGTTTTAAAATATAAGTATCTATATTTAATCCTTGAGTTTTCTGTTGGAAGTGACTGAGCTACTTTTTTTTGCCTCAAGTTTTTGTTCATTTGTCTAAGATGTTGACTTAAAGGATTATTTTTGTTTTTTTTAATAGTACAATACCATTAAAAACATTGAAATGTGCAATATGAAAGATTTAGTTTAAAAATACATAAACTGTCTTTTAGATTAAACAGTCCTCAGGAAACACATAAGAGCATAAAATACCAAGTTAGTAATATTGTTTTGAATTAATGTTAGGCAAAGAATGCATACAAACTTTGCTGAATAATCATATTGATCTCTGACTTGTTGGAAATAGAAAGAACTTCTTAGAAAAATTATTAAATTGACTATCTTCACATAAGCACACAATTGAGGTAAAGAAGCCATCAATGTTAAGAAGTCAATAAGAGATTCCGATTCATCCAAGCAGATGTATTTTTCCCTGTATCTATTTATTCAGAATGTTTGTATGCTATGTCCCCATTTTAGAAAGATCTCAAATTAGTGTGCCATAAAACCAATTAAACTATAACTGATGAGAATAAAACTGTACATTAAGACATATTTTAAAAGCCCAACAAAACAGTAACATAATAAAATCAGCAATTGTTTGTTTCATGGGTTCATTTTTTTAAACCCAACCGAACTGGACTAACTAAAACTCAAGAAACATAAAAAGGTAGCGGACTCTGAAAAGGTAGTTTCTTTTTATCTCTGTATAGATTTGAGGTGATTTTATGTTGTGAAAACAAACATAAAAAAGTTATATGTGTTTCCTATATTCTGTCCCATTGCTAACTCTATAGTATTATGATGATCATTACTATTACTATGTTGATTATTATATATTATTACTATTTAATTAAAATTATTCATATCCTTTATTCTACATTATTGCTAGGATGCATCAATGTTTCTTAAAACCTGTTCTGTCTTAAGTCCCCTCTGATATGTCTTCCTTTTTTATTAATGGCTGCATGTAGAGTTCATGCACTTTTTATATTGTATGTTTTCTTGCTGGGCATCTGTACTTAGACTATTCATTCCTTCCGAAGGAAAAACACCTACTTTTGTCTGACAGTTTAACTTTGCAGATGGCTGCAAAGCTTCTAAAACATGCATTTTCTCCCATCTCCTCTCATACACATTTCAAAGTTGCAGTTTTATTGGTTCACATTGCCATACTATTGCTGGGCAGAAGGTGAAATAGGAGGAGATGCTTACAATTTTTCTAAGCAGCCTGCTTTTCCATGGTTGGTTGATACTTGTTGGTTGGTTGATAATTGCTGTTTGGTCATCCACTGGATTTGACATTTTTATCCACCTATTGAGTTCTTCCCAAGAACCTGAAATAAGCAAATATTGTTTGATGGTGTTAATAGTATCATTTCAGGATGTAAGCTGTTCCAAGTAAATCTGCCTTATCTAATTGACTGATGGTTATTTTGTCAATGCTGACACTTGTTTTGGAGTTACATACAAAGTGCCCATTTATTATCTTTATTAATATCCTTGTGCCACAAAGATGTTTGTAAATTCCAGGCATATTTTACTTCACCAAAAAAAGCATTACAGTTTGGGGGCAACCACTGAAAAGGTCTCCATCTGCATAATCATCCACTGTATCACAGTATTGTATGATATTCAGAGCAATTTCTCAAATAAGATCATAGGATTGCCTGTGTTTGAATAGGAAGAGATCGTCTATCAGATTCAAGCACCTTATAAAGCAAAGTGTTGTGAATGAATAAATGTTTAATAAAGTTATCTAGAGCTTGAAGTCAAGTGAAGGCGTTGTCCCCTACTTTGACGATGTGTTAATTGCTGCCCCTACTTCAAAAATTTTACGGGATCATTTAAGATTGGTTCTCCAGAAATTCAAAGATGCAGGCCTTAAAATGAAGAAAAATAAGTGTAAGCTGTGTACAGATAGTGTCAAATTTTTAGGGTACCTAATTGACAGTCAGGGCATTCACCCTACAGATAGTAAATTGAGAGCAATAAAAAACGCTCCCAGACCCCGGAATAAGGCCGACCTCCAGGCGTTTCTAGGCCTCATCACTTTTTATAACGTATTCTTGCCGCACAAGGCAACTGTCGCTGAACCTTTACATCATTTACTGGACAAAAAAGCAATTTGGGTATGGGGTCATAGAGAAGAACAGGCGTTTCGTAATGTGAAAAAACTACTGACTTCTGACGCTGTACTAATGCAGTACAATGAAACCTTACCATTAAATATCACGTTTGATGCATTGTCTTTCGGAGTGGGTGCCATTTTGAGCCATGTATTGCCTAATGGTAGCGAAGCCCCTGTTGCCTATTTTTAAAAGACGCTCTCGAAAACTGAGCGAAATTATAGCCAGATTGATAAAGAAGCCCTTGCAACTGTGTCTGCTGTCAAAAGATTTCATGAGTACGTGTACGGCCGGGCTTTTACTATAGTGACTGACCACAAACCTTTGCTGGGAATAATAGTGGGGGATAAGCCAACCCCCTATATATTATCTCCCAGGATGACTCGCTGGTCAGAATTCTTGGCTGCTTATAATTATCAGCTGCAATACCGCCCCAGGAAAACCATTCCCCACGCCGATGCGTTGAGCCGAGCACCACTTCCAGAGACTATTGACGACTCCGCGCCAACAGTGACAACGTTGCAGATCGAGGCACTTTGTACACCGCCATTAACTGCCCATGATATCGCAAGAGAAACAAAACACGACCCTGCCTTAGCACGAGTCCTCATGTGGGTGGAACGCAGATGGCCATTGGACCAAGTATCAGATGACTTCGCACCATTCAAAAGTCGACAAACAGAGTTGTTTTCTCAAAAGGGCTACATCATCTGGGGTGATAGAGTCGTTATCCCAGAACGACTCCAACAAGCACTACTAAGAATCTTGCACGATGGCCACCCCGGCATCGTGCGCATGAAGGCCCTCACACGAAGCTACGTGTGGTGGCCAGGCATCAACAAGCAAATCGAGACATGGGACAAAACTTGTCATAGATGCCAGGAAGTAAGCAACGCTCCACCAAAGGCAATCCCAACCGAATGGGAGATACCGCGGGGACCCTGGTCCTGTATCCATCTGGATTTTGCTGGGCCGACCAAAGGCCACACCTTCTTGTTAACCGTGGACACCTACTTGAACTGGCTCGAAATCCACCGAATGAGGAACATGACAACCGAAGCGGTCATTAAAAAACTAGAAAGACTGTTTGCAACCCACGGATTACCAGACGTTCTGGTATCCGACAACAGGCCCCAATTTACTGTGCTGTCCTTTGAGCAGTGCCTGGCGGACCGCGGTATTCGACATGCGTTCACTTCGCCTGCGCATCCTGCAGCCAACGGAAGGGCCGAGCGCATGGTACAATTTGTCAAGAAAACGCTACAGAAAGTGGACTATGACAACATCGAAGAAAAGATAAACCGAATCCTCTTTTTACAGCATATCACTCCACACAGCGTCACCAACAAAACTCCCGCCGAGCTGCTAATGGGACGAAAGCTGCGCTCCCACCTTGACCGGTTACACCCAGCGGACGAACCAGAGAAACCACTCGGATCCAGCGGCCGATGCCGTACCTTCCAGGTAGGCAATTTGGTGTTCGCTAAAAATTTATCGGGCGATCCATTGTGGGTAGAAGCGACTGTGGTCCATGCAACTGGCCCGAGATCATACCTTGTACAATGCCCTGATGATAGACTTTGGAAGCGCCATATCGATCAACTACGATCAAGGCTGCAGTCAGGGATCTCTGAATCCCCTAATAATAAAACTGGGGGGGGGGGAGATACAGAGGAAGATGAACTTCAATTAGCAGAAAACCTTTTTGAAGGAAATGATAGTGGAACGGAAACGCGAGAACAGGAATCAGGGATGGGAGTGAGTTCACCACAGGGTGATACCGAAGATGTTGGTGACAACGAAAACGCGAACTCAGAATCAGAGACACCCCTTTCGCCAAACAACGCCTTACCTCAAGAGTGCAGCCAAATACCGGGTGCACAGCGGAAATTAAAAAGACTTACAAAACAACCGTCCTACCTCAAGGACTACGTGACCGCACCCCGTAAACGGAACCCGGGGGGAAGGGGTGTTGTGAATGAATAAATGTTTAATAAAGTTATCTAGAGCTTGAAGTCAAGTTCAGGGTTTTGGCCCTGCACTTCTGATTGGCTGTTAAATGGCGAGATCAGATTGGTCAGGAGAATCTGATTGGCCATTAGCAAACCGTTCTCATTGGTCAATGGAGCTAGCGCTCCCAGATTTTCATTGGTTGAATAGTTAATAAGTTGCCTATATAAGGAAGGCTATAGCAGCCATTGAGCTGAGCTGTCACACCATGTAAATAAAGAGTTGAAGTTCACTGTTTCACCGGCTCGTCTCCATTCTTCGCACCCATGCTCCAGACTTAACACAAAGTAAGGTAAAGGTTCCCCTCGCACATATGTGCTAGTCATTTCTGGCTCTAGGGGCAGTGCTCATTTCCATTACAAAGCCAAAGAGGATATCTCCATGGTCATGTGGCCAGCATGACTAAATGCTGAAAGTGCACAGAATGTTATCTTCCCACCAAAATAGTCCCTGTTTTTCTACTTGCATTTTTACATGCTTTTGAACTGCTAGGTTGGCAGAAGTTGGGACAAGTAACGGGAGCTCACTCCATTATGCGGTGCTAGGGATCTGAACTACCAAACTGCCAACTTTTCTGATCAACAAGCTTTGTTTCTTAGCCACTGAGCCACCACATCCCTAAGGCAAAATAGTATCCTGAAATAAGACCAGAAATGAATAGAGAGCCAGAAAAGATAACAGATGACTTTTTTTTCTGCCTCATATCACACAATTCCAGCCAGTCCTGTTGCTCAACATTAATTCAGGTTTCTGGACTAACTTCAGAAAGTCAGTGAAATGAATTACAATAATTTAATAACAACCAAATGCATGTGTTTTCAATTGCTGATAATGATGGATTAATCCCCACATGTTAAAAGTGCTATAGTTTTACAAAACATGAATTGGCCAGGTTTTGTATATTTATTTAGGAAGCTTAAGGCTCAATGTATATGAACTTTTAATAGGCCTGAGACTTATTGTCTTCTTTTATAATTCGAACAATTTATTTCTCTATTGATCTTATAAACAGAAGAAAAGAATGTCTTTTATGTACCATGTAGTAATGAGTTAATTAAGTCAACTCTAAAACAAATCTATTTTCACAATTCAATATGTACTTTAGTTTATTCAGCTTTAAAGTTCTAAATGGCTAGGAATCCAAATCTATGGAATACTGCATCCAGTTTTGGTCACCACATTGTAAAAAAGATGTTGAGACTCTAGAAAGAGTGCAAAGAGCAACAAAGATGATTAGGGGACTAGAGGCTAAAACATATAAAGAATGGTTGCTGGGATTGGGTATGTCTACAGGTAGTTTAATTAAAAGAAGGACTAGGGATGACATGATAGCAGTGTTCCAATATCTCAGGGGCTGACACAAAGAAGAGGGAGTCAAGCTATTCTCCAAAGCACCTGAAAGCAGAACAAGAAGCAATGGGTGGAAACAAATCAAGGAGAGAAGCAACCTAGAACTAAGGAGAAATTTCCAGACTGAAGCTTAATCATTGAAACAATGATTGCCCAACAAGGTAAATATTCATACATGCATGAGAGTGGGGGGAGAGGGAGGGAGGGAGAGAGGCAGGCAGGCAGACAGGCAGAAAGACATTAATTCCAACCATGTTTAGAAATGAATATATTGTGAATAAAACAGCCTGAAATTGAACTTCGAACCTTGGGAGTTTTCTTAGAAGGGTGTTCCTTATTAAGCCTTTGCTTGTGTGAACAATTGAATCACAAAACCTATCATAATGTAGATCATGCATTGTTTAAATACTACATATGGAGTTTGTTCATTATGCAGTATGTCATTCATATCCAGAAAAAAATGATTCCTTGAAACATCTATGGATTACTTGTCATATGAAGAAAGATTCTGGGAACTACCATGGGGCCTTAGGAAGCAAGAGGTTTGGACAGAGGACATGGACCAATATAAAAGCACCATTCCTTACATTAGTCACATTATATGTCCATGGATATGCCATTGTAGATTGCAATGACTTAAATCATTTAAGTATGCTTCCTGTCCAAACTATTGCTTTTCTCAGTGAAATATAGAAAGCATCAAAGCTCTCCACCATTTTATTTTTTTCTTTTTAAAAAGAAGCAATAATAAGCTGGCACATTTTACCCCGGAAGCAAAATCTGAAGTATAGAATGGATGTCATTCCAAAATAAGGCAAGGGTGTTGCTCAGAATGAATTATGAAGGGGAAAAAGTGAAGCTCTCCCCCAAAAATGCATACAATATTTTGCTTTTAGTGAAGAAAATAGAAATAGAATTGAAATAGAAATGCAGGTGGAGAGACAACTGCACTCAGATGTGCACACACACATGGAGAGGGAGGGGAGGGGGAGAGAGAGAGAGGGAGAGAGAGAGAGAGAGAAATCCCAAGAATGGAGGCTTTTAAATAATATATTGGTTGCATTAGCCAACCTGGTAGGACTGTGGCAGATTGACATGAATAGATCAAATGTTTTGCTACACACATACTTGTTAAATCAATATGAGTCATTAACTCCCTTCAGTCGTGGAAAATGAAAACTGATAATGACTAGGGACAAGAATGAGGAGGCTTGGCCCTTTAAAAATTCATTCTTTGCAATCAGTGATGCATTAGCCTCAATTCCTTTGGCAGATGAACCACATTGTCAATAGAGGCTGGGTAGATATGCACAAGATAGAATGTGGAGTTTTAAGGATTTAATCTGATTCAAAAGTGAGTAAAGAAGATTCATTTGGAAGAAAGGCTGCATGTCAGATCAAAGGGGGATAATATTGCCATACAGTTACTCAAGATACAAAGTAGGCCAGCAAACATTGCTCAGCCATACTAGCCTGTTCCTTCCACTTCTCTTAAAGTTTGGCTAAAATAGTTGGGTTAGAATTTTGTAAAATGTTCTTCTTTCAAAATCAAACTTAGCAGATTTTGCATTTTTTCTCAGACAGTGGGTGAAAAGAACTTGCATTAAATAACCTCATAAAAACATCACCAAGTGTTTCATCTATCCCTACAAATAAGGATTGAAATTTGTAGCTTCTTATTGAGTTGTTGCTCTTGGGTTTGGAAGTTAAAGATTTTTTTTCACTAAGTACAATATTAATGAAACAGGTCAGGAGAGATCAGAGACAGAGATAGACAGACAGACAGACACACAGAGAAATGAAATAATAAAATAGATTTCAATAAGCTCACAAAATCGTATGGCTATCTATTCAGGCTTTAACTATCACAGCAGACTGCAGCTGTAACCAATCTATCTTGAAATCTATAATGTAGGGGAAAAAAAGGATACTCTTAAAAGGCTAAATGTAATATCTGGAATTGAGACTAATATATCATTTCCATAAAGTAGGAATTGCAATATGCCTACAAGCTAATTTCTAAAAAAATAGTCTAATGTAGTTGTTTTGGCCACAAGAAGGTTAATATAGAGATTAAAGGGTCCTGTCAGGCTCCAAAAACTAAGGCTCATTATAATTCCTCCAAGCATCAATCCAGAGAAGTATTTATGAATATATCTCACAAAACTGTAACAGCAATGAAATCAAACATGGAGCTAAAATCAATTAATAGAATGCATAATGCAGAGTTTATTCAAGATCAATGTTTTTAAGGCAGATATTGCAGCATTGGCATCATGATGGTGTGGCTTTTAAAATGCTGGACTTTTTGGCTGGAAAGCCAGCAGCCCAGGTTTGAGACCCAAGCACCACGCCACAGGGTGAACTCCTGTCTTTACCCCAGCTCCTGCCAACCGAGCAGTTGAAAAGCATGCAAATGTGAGGAGATAAATAGATGGGAAGATAACAGCACTCCATGACATCATGCTGGCCACATGACCATAGAAATATCTTCAGACAATGGACATGTGCTGGTGACATATAGTTGGCGACAACTAGCAGAGTAAAACCCCAATGAACCTTTTTCATTGCAGTATTAGGCCATTGTCATAGATGCAGTGTTCAACTTTAAAGCTAGCTTGACCATCTGCCCCTATACCCATGATGAGCACCTATATGCCACCTATGTGCCACAGGTGGCATGCAGAGCCCTCTCTCTGGGCATATGAGCCATTGCTCCAGCTCAGCTCCACCACATAGTGGCAGTGTGCCTCCTGCCAGCCAACTGGTCTTTGGGTCTCTGCTGCACATGCATGGGGAGTGCATGTGGGGTGGGGAGCATGCATGGGGGATATGTATGCATGCATGGGGAGCACATGTGCGGGGGATGTGCGCATTGCATTGTGGTGAAATGGTTAGCCATCACTCCCCTATACTGAATGCTCTAAATCACGGATGGAAAACTCAATCACATCACAGGATGTATCGTGATTTTTTTTGCCTTTGTGGAGCTGGGGTGGGCATGGCCTGCATGTGACACATTTGGTTTGTGGGACCACCAGTTTGACACCTCTGCTCTAAATCAATCCAACGACCAATTTGCTATGGAGATGTATTTGCAAAGAGCTTATTTATTATGCTAGAAGGCTGATGGATAATAGTTAGGAAGCAGTTCACACCTATCCTTTTGATAAATGGGCACTAGGATAGCTGCACATCAGTTCATTAGAATTTCTGCAATACAATTAGTGCAGGTGAACAGGGAAGCAAATGCAGGGCTCCAACATTCTATATGCTGCATAAAAACATATGGACTACACAACTGGATCAGGGCAAAGCAATAGACTCAATTTACATAGACTTCTGTAAAGCCTTTGATTCAGTGGTACATGACAAACTACTACTAAAACTAAAATCTTGTGGTATCTCTGGACAACTGCATAATTAGATAGAAGCATTCCTGTCAATCAGATAACAAATGGTCAAAATTGGGAGCATCCTATCAAATTATCTACCTGTCAACAGTGGTGCCCCCAAGGCAGTGTTCTAGGACCAACTCTCTTCATACTCTACATAAATGACTTCTGTGATCATATGAAGAGCAATTGCATTCTCTTTGCCAATGATATAAAGCTATTCAACACCATCGACAATACTGCTATCCTTCAAAAAGACCTCGACTATGTATCAGAATGGTCAAACAAATGGCAACTTCAAATCTCAACAAATAAATGCTCTGTTTTACAAATTGGCAAAAAAAAATAAATAAATCAGAAAATAAAATACAAGTTGAATAGTCAAGATCTTGTTGATGATCCAAACTCTGTCAAGGACCTTGGAGTACTCATCTCTAATGATCTAAGTGCTAGAGCCCACTGTAACTACATAGCCAAAAAGGCATTAAGAGTTGTTAACCTGATTCTGTGTAGCTTTTTCTCTGGTAATATAACACTACTAACGAGAGCGTACAAAACATTTGCTAGACCAATATTTGAATACAGCTCATCAGTCTGGAACCCACATTACGTATCTGATATTAGCACAGTTGAGAAAGTCCAGAAATATTTTACAAGAAGAGTTCTCCACTCCTCTACTCGTTCCAGAATATCCTATGCCACCAGACTCGAAATTCTAGACCTAGAAAACCTAGAACTATGCCACCTTCAGTCCGCTCTAAGTATAGTTTATAAAATTATACATTGCAATGTCCTACCTCTCAATGAATACTTCAGCTTCAACCATAACAAAACAAGAGCACACAATAGATACAAACACAAGGTAAACCACACCAAACTTGATTGCAGGAAATACGACTTCAGCAACAGAGTGGTAAATGTCTGAAATACTTTACCTGACTCTGTGGTTTCTTCCCCAAACCCCAAAAACTTTAACCTTAGACTGTCTACTATTGACCTCACCCCTTTCCTAAGAGGTCTGTAGGGGGTGTGCATAAATGCACCAACATGCCTACTGTCCCTGTCCTATTGTTTCTTTTTATTTTTCTTATATGTATCCATTTCATTTATTCATAACAACTGTATGTTTATACTTATACCTGTTATCTTATAATCGTTTGACAAAATAAAATAAATAAAAATAAATATTACTGCATAAAGTCTTCTACAGTAATAAAATCTCCTTTGAGCTTCCAGATTTTCTAGTGCTTCTAGATTATCTAGAAAAATAGATCCCTCCCCCTTTGGAAAAAACATCTAAAAGTTATATTGGTAAATCAAGTAGTCTAATAGTTTTAATATAGCCATGTAAGTCTTTCGAAGAACTCAAGGTCCATTTTTTAAAATACTGTATATTAAATATCTTTGAAATCTGATAAATATGATAGGAAAAAGTTCCACTCAAAATAAACACATTTCTTAAACCAGGGATCCCCAATCCTTGCTCCATGGACTGCTATGAGTCTGCAAAAGTGGCAGGCAAGTGTGCAAAGCTACACTAGCACATGCATGGATTTAGATTGTGTGCACAAAACTATTCCCTCTCCCCTGCCACTACCATCACCCACCACTGCTGCTGTGCTGCTGCTCCTTGGAGCTGGAAAGGTTGAGGACCACTGCCTTAAATAACAATAGCAATAGCACTTAGACTTATATAGTGCTTCACAGTGCTTTACAGCCCTCTCTAAGCAGTTTACAGTGTCATCATATTGCAGTCTGGGTCCTCATTTTATCAACCTGAGAAGGATGGAAGTCAACCTTGAACATGGTGAGATTCGAACTGCCAAATTGCAGGCAGCCGTCAGTCAGCAGAAGTAGCCTGAAGTATTGCACTCTAAGCACTGTGCCACCATAGCTCTTATTCTTAAACCAATGAAATATGCTAGACTTCTTTAGAAAGATATGGAGCCTACAGTAATTATTCCAGGTAATAAATCCACTATTATACATTTGTGCCATGTAATCCTCTGCAAAAGTGAAACCTGTTGATTTAATTAGATTTATTCCAGGTAAGTTTAAGTCTTCTAATGCCTACACTTTAGTTTCCCTGCTCACTGTGGCAGACTTCCAAGACTTCATATGAAACAAGCAATTATTAATATATGTTTAATACATTTCTATTGCCCAAAGCGATTTTAAAAATAGCTAGCTCTTCATTACTTGTTCTTGTACTAGAAAAGATATTGATGCCTTCAATTATTCAAATGTAGATCTATTTGCACATTTTTGTTTATACTGTAAGTGAAAAAGTTAGTTATCCTGTTCATGTCATCCTCATCCTGTTAATGTCAGTAAAAAATAGCCTATCTCTGATGCTTTGTGAAAAAACTTGTTACCACAAAAGGTGATTATAATATTTTCATGTGTCTAAAAATCAACCCATGCATGATCTTGGTAATAATTTCATTATTTTCAATATTTTGCTGGATACTTTGTTTTTGCTGAAGGCTTTTTTTCTTTCTGTTGAGTAGCACATACTTTCAGGGTTTGTGATTGGTGAGGCTGAAGCCAGCAAACGGATTGAAAGAGTGAATGATCTCACTTTTGCTTTTCTTCACATGTTTTTCATCTTTTCTCAACATATACATTTCATAGTTGCTTGAAATTAGACAACATGAAATTACCTTAAGAAAAGCAAAAGTGAGATCATGCTGAGAAGTAACATGATTGCAAGTAATGAAATTCATCTCTAGATGTACAATAGTTTTAAGTCTGCAAAGCAATGTTTTCTTTGAGGATGCCACGTAACATTTACAGGATCTATGGGATCATGCTTTAAAACAGACAGGTCATTGTACACTAAATTTCCTAACCTCGTAATCAGTATTGTTTTTAACCTATCAATAGAAAGTTTGGCAGCAATATATTTCCACTGGCTTTACCAGCAGACACTGGGCAGAAGGATAAGATGCACCACAAGCCAAGCAAATTTGTTCAATAGTTTTGAAAAAGGAGTCAGAATTTAAAAGCAAACAGGCTATGCAGACAATGGATTTGAAAGGTAAAATATGTGCTTGCTCAGCACCATGTGGGCACTGGGCATTATCTGCTATTCCTTAAAAAATTGTGGCTGCTTTGTACTCACATGTCTAGTATTATAGAATGAGGACCACTTAAGTATACCAGCACACACCAGAGTTTAAGAGATCCTTATGAGTTAAATAAGAGTAAGCTAGAACTAAAACTTTTTTTTGATGTTTTACCATTTTCCAGAAGGGTAAATCTGGTGAGTAGAATTTCAATATTTGAAATACTGAGAAGTTATTAAATTAAATCGGACTTGTTAAGGCACATCATGAAACCCATCTGAGGGTTTGTACTGTGAAAATATGCAAAGCAATTTTCTTGCACATACAAATGGAATCTGATAGCTGATTTCTGAACTTTCAGCTTTAATTCTTTTCAAAGTCATCTACCTAGCAATACACCATCTTCTAGGCCAGATTACCACAACTGATATAGTACCAACTTTGCAAGTACTAAAAATACATATAGAATTGGCATTATTTAATAAAATTATGCAGTTTTATGCATGTGTAGAGAAATATTTCTAAAATACCGTGGGATATAAACACATAGGATACAGAACAAAACAGAAATGTCACAGGGCTGTGGACAAGTCAATAACTGTAGAAATGATTTTTCATTTTGATCCCATTTAAGGTGAAAAAGTCAAGTTCAGTTAAATCAGTAGAACTTCCTTCTAAGAAAATTTGACTAAGATCAGGCTGAAAAGTCAACTGAAGCTATTATCATTTCCCATTTATTATTTATAGCTTTTTAAATATAAGTTTACCCAATTGGTTGCAATCATTTGTTTATTTAACTAGTAAAATATATCCTGAATGTGTCAAGACACCGCAAATATTTCCAAACCAATGTCAGTCCTTCAAGATAGATTAGAAATCAAAGTCAGACAAACTAATGACATATTTTTATTATATAATAGTAACAGAATTTTGAAGGTCAGAATGTGCTTCTTACTCCCTTCCTTTATCTTTGTGAGAAATAATGAAGGTCTATTCTCTGTTCTCTTTTCTGAGATATTTTGTCAGGTTACAGTTCTGTTCTGGACTGAGATTTCTTTTATCTCAGTCTTTATCATTGTCTTGAAACTGTCTCTTTATCCAGTTCCTCAGGGCTATTTATTCCTTCTGACTATTACATTTGACCATAATATGTTTCCTTCTAAGTTGGTTCCAGATTAGAAATCCAAATGTGTATAGAAAAGAATACATGTACTTGAAATAATAGAAGAATTGGCTGTGATAGGCTTCTGGCTCATTGGGCAAAGTGTACCAGAACTCATTGGTACTTTCCTTCCAATAAGCAAATAATGCTGCTTCTAGAAATAGGATAACTGAGATTGTCATCTGGTCTGCAGTTAATCTGTTTTTATAATGTTCAACCTCTAGTTGACTAAAGTCATGATGGCCCCTAAAGATCAATATCTATGAGCCCATCTGCTGAGGACCAACCATATCACATGAAAAATTGCAACTGGTAATGCAAGAGGAGTAAATTGAAAACTAGATGAATTAATACATAAACTGAATTAAAGATATATGTTGTATGTTTGTGAAGAGTGGCATTTTGATGTAATGATTAAGGCACCAAGCTTAACTACTCCAAACCTGGAGACAAGTTGAATGATATTGGACCAATGACCCTCTCTCAGTCCTAGGAAGAAGGAATCTTGCCAAGAAAACTGATGAGAGCTCACCAGGAATTAACACTGACTGAATTAACACTGACTGAAAGGGAGGGAGGGAGGGAGGAAGAGAGAGATAGAGATTACAATCACATTTATATCAGGCTGGTCTGCCTTTTAGACTAGTTAATGAATATATGCTGGGAAGCAATTAATTATGACCAAAAGGACTAAAATGTATATAAGAAAATGTGAATTATTGCCATCTGGGTTGTCTTGGTGCACAGAAAAATAAGAATGTATATGTTGGTGATAAATGTTGTGCTCAAATGAATTGTGATAATGGAAGTACTATGGATTATGAGGGGAAAGTGTGCAATATTCTGAATAAATGCAGTTCAGAAGAAAAATGTTTTGTTTGATGAAATGAATTTAAGCAAGCTGAAAAAGTATTGAAGAAGAAAGGGGCAATTCAGAAATCCAAAAAAAAATAAACCTGCTAAGAAAAAGGATTATTTCTTTTGAAAATAGGTAGTTTGAGTTTGTTTTCATGTACATGTGGCAAAGAAACAAATGTAAATTTAAAAAGCATAATTTACTAGAGTTAGAGAATGGGTGCTGAATGAAATAAGAATAATATATGGTGGAAATAATGCTTATAGGAGACAAAATGAAAATCTTGGGAATGAGTTAGCATTGTGTGATAGAGATTAAGGCAAGAATGTGCAGTATCCTCTTCATAGGGTAATATATTTATGGAAAAAACTATATAAGAAACTTTGTTGATGTTACAGATGTGTTAATATGGAATATAAATATGTGTATATATTTATGCAGATAGTATTCATTGTTAGCTGAGAATGGGCGTTGGTCCTTACCTGACACGCCGTTTCTCTTCGAGCTGTGAGGAGCATCCAGAGTGTGGGTGGTGCTTCCGTCTCTGCTATTGTAGGCTGAGCTAAATTCCTGAGGAATGCTCCTCCTTCCATCACGTGACTCCATCCCAGCGTTCCCCAGTTTATGCTCTCATCTTACTATACTAGGTTCCTTGGCCGCAAACAAGACCCCACCAGACAGTGAAGGAAAAGGGAGGGGCTGGATGCTCCTCGCAGCTCGAAGAGAAACGGCGTGTCAGGTAAGGACCAACGCCCATTCTCCTTAGAGCTGCTCGGAGCATCCAGAGTGTGGGACATACCAAAGCTGGGCCTGTCCTACGGGAGGGGCGCCGTCTGGTCTGGGTCCCCTAGGGTTCCCTGAGAACCCTCTGATGAACCCTTCAACTGCAAGAAACCTCAGCTGAGGCTTACCTGTAGATCTTGTAATGGCTGAAGGGTGACATAGAGACCCATGCAGCTGTCCGGCAGATGTCGAGTATTGGGTCCTGGGAAAACCGGACAGCTGAATTGCTGCACTCCTAGTGGAGTGAGCCATGAAGCCCCTGAGTACCTGGGGGGCCTGTTCCTGGTATGCCTTGGCGAAGGCCTCCCTGGGTGTGTCATAATCTCTCCCTTTCGTGAGTTGGACCGAAGCCAAAAAAAAAGGGGGGAGGGTAAGGTTCAGGGTCCTGTGGGAAAGCCACTAATCTTGGGCAAGAAGAAGGGGCAAGCCTTAGGACCACCGTGTAAGGATGGAATACGCAAAAGTCTTTTCTAACTGAGAGCGCAACACTCTCTGATATCCTAGACGCTGAAGAGATCACTGAAGTGATCCTACCAAAGGAAATTACTTTGAATTATAGGAACTGAAGAGAGACCTCTCTGAGGGGAGCAGAGAGTGGGTTGTGTGAGGGAAGTAAGAACCCTATTGAGGTCCCAGGATGGGTACCGGTGGAGGGCCGGAGGACATAAGTTTGAGGTACCTTTCAGGAAGGCACGAATACCGGGTTGGTGAGAGAGGGAAGTAGCCTCTTTAAGCCGATGCCTGTGGAAAAAGGCTGCTACCTGACATCTTTGTGTATTGGGGGATGGTCCCTTGCTGAAATCCTCCTGGAGAAAGTGAAACCCTGGAGCACTGGAAGAGACCATTGTAAAAACCAGAAATTTGACACACCCTTTCTCGAAGTCACCCAGATGTCTTTCATGGACCAGGTGGGATTGATTCACAGTCTCTGCTTTCTAGCTCATGGGATTAACCAGTAAACCAAACTGGCTCCCTTACTGATTGAAGATAGCCTGGCTGCTAAGAAGGTATAAAAGACCTTGCTGGAGAGGATTTCCCTCTTCAAGCATTCCCGCTCAACCTCCACACAGCTAGTTGAAGCCATTGCGGGATCGGATAGAGGAGGGGACCTGGAACCAGAGAGATTCTGTCTGCTGGGATCCCCCAGGGAGGGGCTACGGTTAAACTGTGAAGAACGTGAACCAAGGGACTGGGCCAATAAGGAGCTAAGAGGAACAGATCCGTTTTCTCGTGAAGTACCTCTTGAAGGACTAAGGCACCAGCGCCAGAGGGGGGAAGGCATGGAGGAGACCCGGCGGCCACGGACACCGAAGGGCGTAATGGATATCCGCCAGTTGGGATGGGAATCTTGAAACTAACCTTGGAAGTTGGGTATGGAAGAGGGAGGCCAATGGGTCTACTACTGGCAGACCGATATGCGTGTCGCCTCCCTGAATAGAGCTGGAGGAGAAGCCTCTCCGACTGATCTATGGTGGTCCTGTATGACCAATCTGCTCAGGTGTTGGAGAAGCCCGAGATGAGGACCGTGCTGAGAGACAGGAGGATAGACTCTGCCCACTGACAGAGGCGCTCGGCCTCCCTCATTAGGCGGGATGACTGAGTACCCCCCTGTTTGTTGATGTGAGATGGCCATGATTTTGCCAGTGAGGAAGAGGACGTGGCGGCCGCGTACCTGGGGGAGGCAACAGCGGAGAGCCAAGGGACTGCGCTAAGCTCCAGCCAGATTGTGTTGCAAAGCTTCTCTGTTGCTGACCCTTCGCCCTGAGCTGAAAGGGACTGAAGGAGGGCACCCCATCCGGACAGACTGGCATCTGTGGAACGGAGAGTCTGGGAGGCTCCTTGAGGGGGCAGCCCTTATTGATAGACACTCTGCTCCACCAAAAAGGGGAGAAGAGCACCCTTGGTTAAACCTTGACCTTCGGGCCCAGGGAATAATGGAAATATAGGATATCCTTAACCTAGTAAACCGGGAGCTCTGAAGGGAAAACCTTTCAAGGCCTCTGTCAGGTCTGACCGATTGTGGAAGCTAAGAAATCTCTCCGGAGAGAGAACACCCTCTCCTTCACAGGGTCTATTAGCATCCCCTGGAGGGTTATCCCGGAGGAGGGGGATAATCAGTTTTTTTGTTTTTTTTTAATTGATGAGGACCCAGTGTTCCTGGATAACGGTAGAGAGTTTTGAGGGTCCTTCACTGCGTGTACCCTGCAAGGGGAAAGGATGGGGGAGACATCCCAGTAACAGAGTGGAGCCCCGGGAGGGATCTGAGGAGGGCAGGTAGAGCAGCCAAGACCTTGGGAAGGGTTCTGGGGGCAAAGGCCAGCCCGAAAGGGGAGGGCGTCATGAATGAAAATGGAGGTTATGTAGCAGAGGCACAGGAATTTGGAATGAGGGGACCGGATCGGGATGTGTAAGAATGCCTGCGAAAGGCACTGGAAGACAACCAGTCTCTATGCCCCATCCCTAGGGGGGATGGAATGCAACATGCTCATTTTGAATTTGCGATATACGAGATGGCGGTTAAGCCGCTATAAACCAGAATCACTCTCAGACCCCCAGAGAGTTTGGGAACCACGAATAAGTGGGAATAGAATCCCTGTCCTCTGGGCGATAGAGGAACAGGCTAGCAGTGGCTGGCCCCAAGTCACTCAGTAGGCATTCATGGTTCAAGTGGGACTTGAACTTATGGTCTCCTGATTTCTAGCCTGGTACCTTAACCACTAGAACAAACTGGCCCAACTCTGTCGAGCAGGGGCTGAATTGCTGAGTCCCGAGGCTGCGCTTGGAGAGGTTCTTGGAGAGGAGACATGCCCTGCAAAACTCGGGGGGGGGGCAGTTTAGAACTCGAGGGCAGACCAAGCCTGAAGGAGTCCATAGCCCAGGCATCGGAAGAGGAGGAGTCCCACTAGGGCGAAGGCTTCTAGGTGCCCGCCGATGGGAATTAAGTCTAGTGGTTTATCTGGAGCGCCAAAGGAGCTTGATGCCTGAGCCAAGAAGAGGCCTCTTGAAGTTACTGCCTCTTCTGAGTCTATCAGAGGAGAAGGACCTATCCTGAGGCTGTCCCGAGCCAAAGGGTGGGGACAGCCTGGGAGAGAGAGAGGATTGGTACCTGGGAGAGAGAGAGGATTGGAAGAGGGGATGAAAGGGAGCTCTCCGAAGGGGCTGCCAGGATCTGGACTCTGACTGTGGATGAGGGATGATCCGAACAGTTTATTTCCCACGAGGGGAGCGGAGGCTAATTTCACTTTATTCTAGAGATCTGCCTGCTAATGTTTTGGCGAGAGCAGACTAGGTACAGAGACATGGGAGGGAATAGAATGGGAGGAGGCTGGTACATGTTGTTTGAGCTGGCTGGTCAGTGAATAGATGACCTGATGAAGAAGGAAGCGGCCGTGGCCGAACTGATTGCCGATGCTACAGACTGATGAGCTCAGTGTAGGCCAGCTCCGATCAATTCTCCTCTGGCCTCAGGGCTTCTAGGGAGTCACTGAGGGTGGAAGAAGAGGCCCGGCTCCAATAGGTTCATCCACCGCCGGGGTGCTCAATGGGTATAAGATAATTATATTAAGCACCTAAGATTTTCTATTCTTTTCGTAGAATAACAGAATTTGGAGAACCCCGGATCATCTAGGCCAACTCCCTGCACAAACAGGAGAGTCCATTCCAAGAACTAGCCTTTACCTATGATCAAACTCATGGCCTCCTGGTTGTGAGGCAGTCACTCCACCTCTATACCAACTGAACTGCTCCAGGATCTGCCTGAGCGATAGGAGAAGGGTTAGCTGGGTTCTGACTTGATAGAACCAAGGGAAGCTAGGTTTAGAGCAGGAGGGATTTGATTAGATGGGGCCTGCAAAACTCTACAAGGGAGGGCTGGTCGGGGTGAGACCCATGTACTCTGACACCTCTGCCTCTGATGGTTCTATGTCGGAAGGGGGGGGTTCGTTATAGTGTAAGGACCCCAAGAAAATACTGCTCCTGCTCCTCCTCCTGGTATTAATCTAAGTCCCCTATCGCCGCCGCCTCATCCCCCCTTGTGGAGGAGAAAATCTCCCGCTGAAGGGTACCTGATCCTGGGTCGGCTCAGAACTGAAAGGGAATGATCTTACAGATTGGGAGACCAGCGGTTGTAGACCAGGCCTGGTTGCCTGTTGGAGACCTTCCACGATTCTACTGCGGATAGCCAACTCCCTCCAGGATCTCAGTTGCTCCAGAACCTCCTGAATGAGAGGTTCCTCTTTGTGTGGGCCGGTAGCTGAGGGCATGAAGGTGGTCTCTGGTGTTTGTCTGGTCTGTGGTCCAGAAGCCTGGTGGCCTTGAAAAGGCGAGCTGTGCCTGGATAGGAAATAGAAGGAGGAAGAATGGGAGGCACCATGCCTGCCTGCCAAGTGCATTTATCAATTTCTTTTTCCAGGGCCTTGAGGCGCTTTAATGCGTCCCTCTGGAAGGCTTTGGAATCCTTAGCCTGCCTGCCTGCGCAGATGATGAATTTTTGATTTGGCCTTCAGAGAAGGGCCAGTGGGAGATTGCCTTCTGCCATTTTTATATATAATTGAGGAATATAAATTTCAATAGGAGGCGGTTGGCGCGCCTAGGGGTCGACTTACAACAAGGCCGGGAGCCCTGAGAGAGTATTTTATGCCCTAGGATAATTTGCTCCTGCTCCCTGTTATACCCCCCCTTCAATTATTTTATTTATTTTTAATAGTTTTATTGTATATAAATATATATGAATAATTCTCTCTCTCTCTTAGTTTCTTCTGGTCTGTTGATCTTGCCTCTCTTATTCCTTTTTTTTTTTTTTGTATTTGAAAACAGAGGCCAAAATGACCTAGACACGTCAGAGGCCTTAAGGCAAAGGAGCCCCTAGGCCTAGACCCAACTGCCTTCCCAGACAAAAACTGGGCGGGAGTGGTGGGAGGTAGACCGCACCAGCTACAGCTTGCTGCGGGTTAAGCCAACAATACGGAGGCAGGAAAACAAGCCTCTAATGCCACAGAAGGATTTCCTGAGTAAATATGTCTGAGCAGGCCTATGGGTCCTGCTGCTTTAAAACCGCATGCTGCAGATCGGAGATAAGATTCAAAATAGCGCCCGGCCACGAGGTGGCGCTAAAAGTGGTGACCGCCTGCTGCGTGGCCTTACAGGGCCCTTAAGCAGCGACGAGGGAAACAGTCCCGAACAATTCAAGGTCCCCAAAGGAACCCAGGAAGGAAGGAGGCAAAAGAGGCTTCGCACTAAGGAAAAAACGCGGCGTGCAGTGGGGGGGGGGAATGGAGTGAAACGGAGCATCTATTAAAGCGGCAAAAAAATGTCAGAAGGCAATGAGGAAGGGTGAGAGGGGTAGCTTGTAACGTAAGCTATCCTTCCCCTTAAAATCCCCTGGGCCCAAGAGGGCTTCCCAGGGGAATGCAAATTACAAATTGCGAAACCACTGCACAGGGCTAAGGGAAGAAAATGAACAGATACAACCTGAGAATGAAGTCAAAGTAAGGCTTGCTGAAAACAGCCAAGAGCACTTGAAAACACTGCCAACTCTGCGAGCGGCTGAGCATAAACTGGGGAACGCTGGGATGGAGTCACGTGATGGAAGGAGGAGCGTTCCTCAGGAATTTAGCTCAGCCTACAATAGCAGAGACGGAAGCATCGCCCACACTCTGGATGCTCCGAGCAGCTCTAAGGAGAACACAAATGATTTTTAATGAATGTCAGATAGTTTATATGAGTATGGAATTAATGTGGCTAGGACCAGGATAGCTGTGTTGACAGGGAAAATAAAATTATAAACTGTAAGTTATACATTAAAAGTAATAAATAAAAAATCAAAGCAAGCAGATGAATATGTATACCACATTAGAAAATTTGCCAAGAGTAGGAAAAGGGATGGAAAATTTTTAAGATTTACAAATGCCAGTCAAAAGATAATAGGTGGTATGTAGTTTGTGGTAGGGAATAAATGTTTATTGAAAACAAAGCAAAACTTTCTGTGTATAAGAGCTTGTTTCCGTCCGCTTTGTTATTTTAGTTCAGCATATGAGGAGAAACATAAAATTAAATTGAATGCAGTGGGAATGCAGTACTTAAGTTTGTGTGTGTGTGTACATTAAATATGAAGAGAAAAGGTCAAGGATGAATTGTTGTTGAATGAATATAGACTGGTACAAAATGCACAGAGTATAAAAGTCAGTCTCCATGCGAAAAACATATATTGGAGTGGATTTCCTTATAAAATTAAATAAATGTAAGAAAGGCATTCTTCAAATTAAGGAGATTTCTATTGACTTCCGTGGATGCATACAAGCACTTTTTGAGATGTGATATGAAAATGGTTTGCCATTGTCTTCTTCTAGCATTTCTTGAAATCCCCACATGGATTTTCAGTTCCTTTATTCTCCAGCCAATTGCCAATTAGGCCTAACTCTAGCTTCCAAACTCAAAGTCAGTCAGGTGCTACCAAATACTGAGGCAAAAAAAATGAGCAGAAAAAAAAAAAAAAAACTTGTTTTGTTATGGGACCTTCCAAGTTAGGGACTGGGCTTATTCTATTATCTTGCTCAACTTTGCAAATCTCAAATTGTGCTCCAGATTTTGGAAAAGGCACACTATTGCAAGGAGAAAATAAGTGAAAGGAAGACAAAGATCAATCATTTTACTCTACCTCTCCATTATTCAAAGTCTTATTCTTGATTTTATTTTCTATGTTTTGCTGCAACGCTGTAATTTTTTCAATACATTCTTCATCAAATGAAGACGCCCCTCCCATTCTCATCAAAATCATAAAAAGTTTCAAGAAGACTAACCAGGGTGCTTTGTCACAGTTAAACATTGTTTTCCTGCTTGTGGAAACTTTCCTATGTTTCTGAATACTACAGGTTTAAGAAACAAGCTGTTCTCGCATGAGCTGTTCAGAGCATCCAGTAGTGGGAGGTGCTTCAGTCTCTGCATGTCTAGGCTGGGCTTAATTTGTAGAGCGCTCCTCCTCCTCCTCCACAGGACTCCTCCCCAGCGTTCCCCAGTTTTGGCTCAGCCTCGTTAGGGAAAGGCAGTGCTTTTTCATTACTCCTTGGCTGAAACAGGAGAATTTCTCTTTTCGGGTTTGGAGACAGTCAATTCGTCTTTCAGGTTCTCTCAACAAATTGCTTAACAATCTACTTACACTGCCTTTTCCATCTGGCTGTCAGTGATCATTGTATCGGGAGGAGCTTCTTATGCTCCGAAGCAGAGGGAGGCTTTAGCTTTGTTCTGTGCCCCCCCAACCGCTAGCCCTGCCTGTTAAGTTTGGAGCATGGGCGCAAAGAATGGAGACGAGCCAGTGAAATGGTGAACTTCAAAACTCTTTATTATCATAGTGTGACAGCTCAGCTCAATGGCTGAAATTGCCCTCCTTATATAGGCAACTTATTAACTATTCAACCAATGAAAACCAGGGAGCGCTAACTCCGTTAACCAATGGGAGAGGCTCGTTAATGGCCAATCAGATTCGCCTGAACGGACCAATCCGATGTCGCCACTAACGGCCAATCAGAAGTGCAGGGCCAGAACCCTGCACTTGACTTCAAGCTCTTGATAACTTTATTAACACATTTATTCATTCACAACACCCCTTCCCCCCGGGTTCTGTTTATGGGGTGTGGTTACGTAGTCCTTGAGGTAGGCCGATTGTTTTGTTAGTCTATTAGACTTTCGTTGTGCACCCGGTATTTGGCTGCAATCTTGTTGAGGTAGAACGTTGTCTGATGAAAGGGGTGCCTCTAACTCTGAGTTTGAATTTCCATTGTCACCAACATCTCTGGTATCACTGTGAGGCGAGCTCACTCCCATTCCTTTTTCTTCTTCTTCACGTGATTCTGTTTCGCTGTCATTTCTTTCATTAAAGCTTTCTTCTATTTCAAGTTCATCTTCCTCTGTATCTCCTCCCCCCTCAGTTTGGTCATCAGGGGACTTGGAGATCCCTGACTGCAGCCTTGATTGTAGCTGATCAATGTGGCATTTCCACAGTCTATTATCATGACATTTCATGAGGTACGATCTAGGGCTGGTAACTCGGACGACAGTCGCCTCAACCTACAGTGGATTGCCCGACAAGTTCTTAGCAAATACCAAGTCGCCTACCTGAAAGGTACGGCATCGCCCACTGGATCCGTGTGGTTTCTCAGGTTCATACGATGGGTGTAGCTGTAGCCGGTCAAGGTGGGAGCGGAGTTTCCGCCCCATTAGCAACTCGGCGGGAGTTTTGTTGGTGACACTGTGCAGAGTGATATGCTGCAAAAGGAGTATCCTGTTTATTTTTTCTTCAATATTGTCATATTCCATTTTGTGTAGCATTTTCTTGACGAATTGTACCATGCGCTCGGCCCTTCCATTGGCCACAGTAAATTGGGGTCTGTTATTGGATACCAGAACATCTGGTAATCCATGCATTGTAAATAGTCTGTCTAATTTCTGGATGACCGCTTGGGTTGTTGTATTGCTCATGACGTGGATCTTGAGCCAGTTCGAGTAGGCATCCACTGTCAACAAGAATGTGTGGCCTTTGGTAGGTCCCGCAAAGTCCAGATGAATATGGGACCAGGGTCCCCGTGGTGTTTCCCATTCAGTTGGGACTGCTTTCGGTGGGGCATTGCTTACTTCCTGGCATTTATGACAAGCTTTGACCCATGTTTCTATCTGCTTGTCGATGCCCGGCCACCACGCATAGCTATGTGCGAGGGCCTTCATGCACACGATGCCATGGTGGCCATCATGCAAGGTTCTTAATACTGCTCTTTGTAGCCGCTCTGGGACAACGACTCTATCTCCCCAGATAATGCAGCCCTTCTGTGAAAACAATTCTGTTTGTCGACTCTTGAATGGGGTGTAGTCATCAGGTATCTGGTCCAATGGCCATCCACACTCCACCCAACTGAGGACTCGTGCTAAGGAGGGGTCGCGTTTTGTTTCCATCGCGATATCTCGGGCTGTTAATAGCAGTGTACGAAGTGTCTCGATCTGCAAAGTTGTCACTGTAGGCGCGGGGTCATCAATAGTCTCTGGAAGCAGTGCTTGGCTCAATGCGTCGGCATGGGGAATGGCTTTCTCCGGGCGGTGTTGCAGCCGATAATTATAGGCAGCCAAGAATTCTGACCAGCGAGTCATTCTGGGAGATAATATATAGGGGGTTGGCCTATCTCCTGCTATTATTCCCAGCAAAGGTTTGTGGTTAGTCACTATAGTAAAGGCTCGGCCATACACGTACTCATGAAATCTCTTGACAGCAGACACAATAGCAAGGGCTTCTTTATCAATCTGACTGTAATTGCGTTCCGCTTTTGAAAGTGTCTTTGAGAAATAGGCAACAGGGGCTTCGCTACCGTTTGGCAAAACGTGGCTCAAAATGGCACCTACTCTGAAAGGCGATGCATCACACGTAATATTTAACAGTAAGGTTTCATTGTATTGCATTATTGATCCATCCGGCTTGATGGGAGTAACAATTGGGGTCTCCCAGGGAGAGTGATCGGTTGGTTCTAACACACCCTGGGCTATCAATTTATCAAGCTGCTCGTCAATCTTTGGTTTAAGGGCAAAGGGAACTCGACGAGGCTTAAGGCGGATGGGAGCTATTTTGGGATTGAGCTTAAATGATATCGGGGTCCCCTTGTACTCGCCTAGTTTTTCTGCGAAGACGTCCTTGAATTCTTGGACGAGGTCTTCTTTCCAGTTGCTGCTACCGATTTGGTGAATGCCTGCCACTTCAATTCCAAGTGGAGCGAACCATTGGAGGCCTAACAGGCTAGGCCGATCTTTGTCAATTACCGTCAGGGGTAGGAATGCTGTACGGTTCTTGAACGATACTCGGACTCGGCTGGATCCTACGACTGGGATCTGATTCCCCTGATAGTCTTTGAGTATGAGTCTTTGGGATCGGAGGTCTTGTCACCGGACAGTAGGGATGAGCTGCTTGAGGGTCTTCCAGGAAACCATCGAGAGGGACGATCCTGAGTCGACTTCCATCAGGCAGGGCTGGTTTTTGATGGCCACTTTAACTCGGATCTTCTTGGCATCCAGAGAGGAGGCGTGACCGATCGTGATAGTTTGTTGAGCCTCTTCTCGCTTCGTGGGGCGGTTTAAGGTTTTGTTTCTGTAGGAGTGGTTGTTCCATTGGTGGTTCACTGGTTCTCGCCTTACAGGACGATTTCCTGTTGGTTGGCGATAGTTAGCCCCCTTTGAGGGCTGGCTGGGTCCCAATTGGCTTCTATAGACCCATCCGATATGGCCTTGTTTTCCGCACACATGGCAGAGTGCGTCGAGGAATTTGCATTCTGATCGGGGGTGGCTTGCCCCACAACCAGCGCATTGGTACTGAGCTCTCTGGCATTGGTCCCGTTCGGACCGAAGTTGATGGACCTCTTCTTCGTCGCTGTCTGACGATGAAGAGAGGTCCTCGTGTTGGGCCGTTAATAACTGCCCTTCTGACTTGGGTGAAAGCTCACGGGTCAGTTGGTGAACCAGGGTGCGGTTACATTGCATTCGGACAGCCGACTTTCTGGTCGCTTCTGCTGCAGTAGCTTCAGCAATGGCATCTTTAAGGCTGATGTCGCCCTTTCACCATCAGCTTACTCTGCGTGTGCGGTGACTCTAATCCCAGAATTACTCAGTCTCTCAGGGCTTCTTCGAGGTCAGCAAACCCACATAGGCCTCCCAGATTCCGGAGATCAGCTATGAAATCAGCAACACTTTCACCCTTCTGTTGACTTCTTTGGTAAAATTCATGCCATCTAACGAGTGTTGGCACGATCGGTGCATAGTGGGCTCTCAGTAGGGGTTCGAGGACGTCCCAGTCCATGGACTTTACTTCTGCCAGTTTTGCTAGTGCCTTGGCCATCTTGAATACAGTCGTTTCCAAAAACATTTGGAAACGATCCATATAGGAGTCCTAGTCTTCTTGCGCTGGGTCAAATGGAGCGGGTGGTAGGACACCGCTGGACATGGGTCCGCCATTGTGCGTTTCAGCCACATGCTCGGTAATCGATGTTCGTAGTTCAGTCAGCTCCGACGTCTCCACATCCCATCCTCGTCGCCAGTGTTAAGTTTGGAGCATGGGCACAAAGAATGGAGATGAGCCGGTGAAACGGTGAACTTCAAAACTCTTTATTATCATAGTATGACAGCTCAGCTCAATGGCTGAAACGGCCCTCCTTATATAGGCAACTTATTAACTATTCAACCAATGAAAACCAGGGAGCGCTAGCTCTGTTAACCAATGGGAGAGGCTCGCTAATGGCCAATCAGATTTGCCTGAACGGACCAATCCGATGTCGCCACTAATGGCCAATCAGAATTGCAGGGCCAGAAACCTGCACTTGACTTCAAGCTCTTGATAACTTTATTAACACATTTATTCATTCACAACTCTGCCCTTGCCATAGAGATAGCTGTGTCATTTTAACAAACAAACAGCATGGTTTTGTTTCTCTCATTCGCAACCGAGTTGTATTGCTGTTTTCCCCCCAGAATGCCACCCTGGGGTGAAGGGCTTAAACACCTAGTTATTTTCACCCTCCCAGCCATTTAGTACTAAGGGAAAGCTGTCTGGAGCTAATCCTGTCTCACAGTGGGAGATTGCTGCTGGTGCGCGCGCCAAAAATAACAGCCGGTTGCCATTTTGTTGTAGGCAGACCACGTGGCCGTGCTGAGTGCAAATCTTCTGTAGACTGTGTGAGGCAGTTTCTTATTCCCGATCAGAGGGTTATGATAGGAAATACTTTAATTTGGCCTCTGATTTCTTAAAATTGTTTAATACTCCTGAGGTAGACGAACCTATTGTGGGATTAGCGTCCTCGTCCTCCATCCCCAGTGAAGTGCTGGAGGCATTAAAATCAGAGGAAAAACGGGCCAAGCTGGCCCTATGCAGGGCCCATCAGTCTGATCCGAGGGCCATCAGAGCAGCCACAGCTGCTTCCTTCTTTACCCATCCTTCTCTCAGATGGCTCTGGCTCTTACGGGAGCATGTCCCCAATTCCAACATTAGAGCACACTAAGACATTGCAAAACTTATTGCAGTCACTGAATTCTCAGCTAACACAACCTTTCATGCAGTTAAGTTTTCAGCCAGAGCCATTACTTCACATGTCACAGTGCAACACTTACTATGGTTAAAACATTGGCAAACGGATATGAAGCAAAAATGCAAGCTGGCTTCATCTCCTCTTGTGGAAGAAAGACTGTTTGGCCCTTCCCTCGATCTGCTGCTTATTGAAACTCAAAACAAAAAGAAAATTCTACCTTCCCTTTTTTGGAATTCAGATCCTAGAAACCCTCAGTCTTTTTGGAAAGGATCCTTTCAGCCCTTTTATCAGGGACCATTCTCAACCAGATACCAGAGATCCCCATCTTTCCAACCAGGGCAGCAGCCAGAGAGGTCTGATTTCGGGGTTAGGAACTGAAGGGGTGGCCAATGCAAGAGATCCTTTCAAGGAGCAGAAAATAGACTTTTCCGGCATCCAAGATAACTCCATGGACCCAACCCCCATTGGTGGCTACCTTAAATTATTCGTCAATGTCTGATTTCGAGACACGATCAGATTCGGCTTGTGCTAGAGTTTCAATCCACTCCCCCAGACTTTTTCTTCTTCTTTTTTTTGAAAATTTTATTTGGGTTTTCACAAAAACAAAATACAAATAAAACATCTTTTTTGAAAATAGCATGGTCCCAGGTTATCACTTCTTCATACAGACACAAAACTCAATTCCATGCTCATTTTTATATTCTATTCCATATCTTATAACCATTTTATATTTTCTACATAGTTTTTCCCCTCTTTTAATTTTCTCAACTTTGTTTTAATTATCTCATCTCAATTCAAATCATTATATTTATACTTTTGTCTGTCCTGTTTCAATTTTACATTATCTTTTCTTATTAAGCAAATTTTTCCCTGTAGTTACCAATTAGAGTATAACACCTTTATATCGTTTAATTTTATCCATTCAAACTCTTATTTAAGCTTCAATGTATACCTTTAAGATTATAGCATTCAATATAATACATAACTTCAAATTAAGTTCTGCTTGGTACATTCTTAAAATAGAGACTATATTCTTAAAAAGAAAAAATTATATATATTCCAATTCAATTCTATCATTAATATGCATTAAAATCTTAACATCTTTAACATTTCTTTTCAATTAAATATTATACTTCCTTGGGAACACTTATAAACTTTCTATAGTTAATTCTTTTTTTCCCCATATTTCTCACATATTTTTATAAAATTACTAATAATTAAAAATGTTCCCTTTTAATTCTCTCAATCATTTTAATTCATTTATTTATTAACAAACATCCCACTACATTACAGTAAATATTTTATCCATCATCATATTTTCTAAAATTATTTCTATTTGTATTATAACAATCCTATCTTATGTACCTTTGCAGAATCCCTTTTGCAATTAAATTTTCACCCATTATCTCTAAACAAACTTATGGTTACAATCATTATATCTTTTCTCTGTTTCTCCATTTCTTGTTTCTGTTTTTTACAACTTCTTTTCCTTGCCTTCTTCCCCCTCTTCTTCCCCCTCCCCCTTTTACCCCCTCGTCTCTCTACTTCTAACTCTCTCATCTGTACTCCCCTCTTCTATTGATTTCTAATATTATACTTATCTTTCAAATTGTTCTTCTTTTTGGTTGTTTTTTCTAGTCTTAAACCTTTCACTCTCTTTCCCCCCTTTTCTCTTTCCCCCCACTTAAAATTATTTGATCATTAAAGATGGTTTCTTCTTTGTCCCAATCTTCTTGTTCTGCAAGCGTTCCTTGTTGCTTCTCATAGTTTCCAGATCTCCATTTCTAAGAATTGACATACAAAGCCAAAAGAACTTCTCCCTTCTTGTGCATCTTCTTTCCATTTTTTAAGTTCCATTTTCAGTTCTTCTAAGAGTAATACCATTTTAAAATCTTTTAAACAACCACCGGGTTAATTTTAGTTATCTAGATGCAAAAAACAAAAATCACCAAATAATCCAAATAATCCAAGGCTGTTTCTACTTGCTTCTTTTTTCCACTTTCTCTTCCTGAGGTTCTATTATTTTGCTACCAAGTTTCAATTAAAATGTATCTTTGAGGAATCTTGTTAAAATTTCACTGTAAGTTCCTTTTAATTACAGTTCCATTCCTTAATTCCAGCCAGTCTCCTCCATTTTTCCAGATCCTGCCCTTTTATTCTTTTTTTTCTCCTTTCCTGCTTTCAAAAACTTTTAAATGTCCAGAAATCTTTATCATCCCTTTGACTTTTATTTTCAGCTTAGATGCCTATTAATGTCAAAGTGGATTTTTTTCAATTTCTTGCTTAAGTCTCTTAGCAATCAGTATAAGGAAGGGAAGAAAAAAAACCTAATCCTTTCCCTTCTCTCTCTCCTTCGCAGCTTCAAAATCTTCTTTGGGAACAATGTTGTTAAGTTTAAATTCCAGGATACCTTATTTGTTGCTTTTGCTGTTTGACCCAGTCAACCAAAAATTTTTCTTCTTATCTTCCTCCTGCACATTCTTTTCTGGTCGAGTTCTTCTTTGTGGTGGCCATTTCTGACCACTGCTACAACCGCCTTCGGGAAAGGGAGTAATGGCCAGCTGGGAAGGATAGATGCTGCTCTCCTCAACCCTGCAGGCAGTCTCCCCCTCTTCACCACCTCTACGGGGTGGCTTAGCCCCAAAACCAGCCGACTCGTGGCACTCCAGTGGCGAGCACAGATCGAAGCCTCGGAGAGACAGGGTTTCAGTCTGTCACAGAAGAAGCTCAAACCGGAAGATCCCCACTCCCCCAGACTTCTTCATGTCCTGCCCGCTGATGATATATTAATTTTGTCATCTTCTGTTCATCAAGCACTCAGAGATACTGAGACCACATTACAATCCCTGCAACTACACATGTTCTCAATCAGTTGGAAAAAGAGTCAATTAACACCGTCAACTCGATTAATCCATCTGGGGGCAATCATGGATACCATGGAAGGCAAAGTTTTCCTGTCACCAGCTAGACAAAACAGCATCCATCAATTAGTAAAGGAGATCAGAGTTCAAAAAAGGGTGCCCCTATCTGACCTATCAAAATTGTTAGGCAAGATGATCTCATGTATATCTTTTATTCCTTGGGCCTGCCTCCACACTTGATCCCACCAGTGGTTCCTGCTCCTGTACCAGCAATCCAGCCAAAGCAACTCCAAATACAAGGTCAAGTTTCCATCAAAGGTCCTCATATCTCTCCACTGGTGGACTAGACCAGTCATCAACAGAGGTTGTCTCTTCAAAGAGCCCCACAGACTTACCATCACCACTGATGCCAGCCTGTTTGGATGGGGAGCTCACTTTCAATCGCTCACAGTCCAAGGCTGCTGGTCCTCTGTAGAATAGTCATGCAGCATAAACTGGCTGGCACTTCTAGCAGTACACCTGGCTCTCCTCAGCTTCCTTCGACAGGTACGCGATCAACACATACTAATATTGACCAACAATGTAACAGCAAAAGTTCACATAAACAGACAAGGGGGCACACAGTCGAAACACGTCATGCGGGAAGCGGAGCACTTGTATTGTTGGGTGGAGAGCAACCTACTTTTCATCAGAGCAGAGCACATTTTGGGACTGTCAAATACACAGGCAGACTGGCTAAGCAGGGCCACCATTGATCAATTGGAGTGGCACCTCCATCTGACCCTGTTTCAAGAGGCGGTCAGGACATTTGGACAACCGGTGGTAGACCTATTCGCTTCCCCTCCACAACTTTTAGCTCCCGAGATTTTTTTCCAGGTACCTCTCGGAAGGAGCGGAAAACTTCAATGCGATCCACTGCCGTTGGTCCCCAGGACTTCTGTACACATTCCCACCACTTCCACTGCTTCCCAAGGTCATCCAGAAGCTGCTAGTTGAGAGGGCAGAGCTGCTTCTAGTAGCTCCTTTCTGGCCCAGACGGTCATGGTTTGCAGACCTCTGCAGTCTATCCGTTTCAACACCATGGAGAATTCCGCTGGACGGGTCTTGCTAACCCAGGGACCCTTTCAACATCTGGACCTCAATGGTTGCATCTCACTGTCTGGAGGTTGAGCGGAGTTGTCAGAAGAGTGAAAAGTTTTCCAACAGAGTTATTGCCACCATCCAAGCTGCCAGATGCCCCTCAACAACTTGTATTTACAGTGCCACATGGTCCAGTTTCTGTAAATGGTGTACCAAGTCTCAAATTGATCCCATCTCTCCATCTGTGGCTCAAATCCTAGAGTTCTTACAAGAGGGGTTTGACAAGGGGTTATCACCTAATGCATTGAAAAGACAGGTGGAAGCCTTGGCATCAGTTATCACTTGTGAAGGTCTACTATCTCTTTACCATCACCCACGTATACAGAGTTTCCTTCGAGGAGCCAGCAGTTTACCATTATCCCACCTGGGACCTTAACAAGGTCCTTCTTGCACTCACTAAGTGCCCTTTCAAACCCTTGAAATTGTCAAGTCTCCAATTTCTGACGTATAAAGTAGTTTTCCTCATAGCGATCACTTCCGCTCCTCATATTTCTGAACTTGCAGCTTTGTAGATCAGACAAGATCTTTGTTTCTTCCATTCTGACCAGGTGGTCCTTCATCCTGATCCTATGTTTATACCCAAAATTAACTCGGCTTTTCACAGGGCACTTCCTAATTTTTGTCCCAGACCATCCCAAGCATTGGAACTACAATGGCATCGGCTTGATGTGAGGCAAGCATTGCGAATATATATTCACCACACAGCGACTTTCAGAAAAATTGAAGCCTTATTTGTGTCATTTCAGCCCAACACTCAGGGATGCAAGGTCTCATCTTCTACAATAGGCCATTGGCTACGGGCCACGATAGCTAAGACGTATCAGACTCAATCACTACAGGTACACAGCTCATTCAACAAGGAGTGCCGCAACATTGGCAGCATCAGCCACACAGGCACCAATAATTGAAATTTGTTGAGCCGCAACCTGGGCCTCTCCATTGCCCTTCATTAGGCATTATAAAATAGATGTGTTTGCATCCACTGAGGCCTCCTTTGGCAGAAGAGTTGTGCAACAGGTCCACAGGGACCATGAGGGGATTCCAAGCCAGATGGAGTCCCTCCCGTAGGACAGGCCAAGCTTTGGTATGTCCCACTACTGGATGCTCTGAAAAGCTCATGGGAGAGAGGGTGTTGGTACTTACCTGACATGCCCGTTCTCTTTGAGCTGTGAAGAGCATCCAGCCCCACCCTTTTTCTGTCTGGTGGGGTCCTGTTTCAGCCAACAAATTGTTAGGGCATTGAGGATGAGGGTGTTTATCTCTCATCTTAGCCAAACTGGGGAACGCTGGGGAGGAGTCCCGTGGAGGAGGAGGAGCATTGCACAAATTAAGCCCAGCCTAGACATGCAGAGACTGAAGCACCTCCCACTACTGGATGCTTTTCACAGCTCAAAGAGAACGGGTGTGTCAGGTAAATACCAACGTCCTTTTTCACTCATTGTTGCAATAATTGACACTATAAAGCAACCATCTGATTTCTACACATTGACACTCTTGCCTGCTATGTGCCAAATGTAATTCATACTATGCAGTGTTTCCAAAATGTGTGCACTGACGTGTGCATGCACACACAATCACATATAGCCTGGCCCTCTCTGTATTTTGTCAGGGTATGAAACAATGTAGGCAATATTATTCATTTTTGACAGCTTGAAATAGCTGCAGGTATTTGCTTTATTCCCAGACTTTTCATTGCCATGCCAACAGTGTTTGTGAATTTTTAAGTTGCTGTCGATTGTCAAGCTAAGCTGTAAGTTGTGGCTTGCCATTTGACCAAATACACCTGCACTACACATGCCCTGTTGTGAGCTGTTATCATATTTGTCTATACTGATGAAGTGTAATGAGGGGAAAGAAATAGCAAGTGAGACAGGGAATCCCAGAAGCAAACTTATCTCCATATCTGTCATGGATTTGGGTAATATTTCTCATTCCTTCTTTGTCCAGTGCTTTCACACAGGCATTGCAGCCTTCTTGCAACTGAGGGAGCCTAACAAATCAGAGCTGTACCTCCCAAAGAACATATGGATTGAATTGCAAGCATAGATCAAGGTTTCCAAAGAGCATGACTATATGTTCTTTCCAGATCCAGTTGAAAATTGATGGAGAGCAATGAAAATTTTGAAGAGATATTACATTTTTAATAGAATTATCAGCTGAGACACATTTGCTTGCCTCCCTCTGAAGTTCATAAATATAATTTATGCACATCTGACATTTGTTAGTCCAATGTGGCAAGATGATATCTCAAGGTTATGCATACTGGTATGCAGTAGTTAGTATCCAGCTGATGCCTGCCAGATGCTCCATTCAAAATATAATACCTTCATGTGGTATGGAGAAGATTTTATGAAGGATTAGATGATACTCAGTATGGGTAGTTTCTATGAATAACATTAGCCTTTCAGATTGGAATGATCCCCCCACCCCCCGGCCCAAATCTTCTTTGGAGTGATGGGTTTCAATGATACAGGGCAATAATAATTTAAGCAGAAATCCACTTATTGCACAGACAGAATTAACTTACCTTACCTTACCATATATTACCAGGGAATGGAACTGATAGTTGATTGAGAGATTGAAATTCCATTTTTTCCTCTTTTTTTCCTGCCAGATATATAGGACCTACAAGCTCTGCTGTAAGTACTTAATCAGATCTGATTTAGCTTATTCTCTTAGATCAGATGATTTGTAGTTATTCAATGATTTATCTAGAGTTTCATGCTGGGTTTTGCCAAGCCAGAATTAAAGAACTTATAGTTGGATATATATTTAGTTTAAACAATTCTTTTCTAAGTCTCATGAATCAAAGTTACCTTTGAAGATTGCTGTGCACAGAAGTTTGTGTATGAGTCTATGTTTTGTGCACGTTTATATGTGCACTTGAAGAAGAAAAATCTCTTTCATTTGAACTCTAATCTCTTACCACAGGTAGCATGAATGAAGTGCAAAGTAGCAAAGAAATACGATTTATAGCAGTAATTCAAATTTGATATTGAATACCAATGCTAAGATTATGTGTCAAAATGCTAAGATAATGTGTCAGTCACTTTAATGGCATATTTGAAGACATGAAAAATGAAACAAACTGTTCCCTATTCATTGGGTTGAAGAAACAGAATAAGCACATCAAATCCTAGTAGGCTTAATGTTCAAAGACTCCAAAATACATAGTTTGGTATTCACCCTCATACAACAGTGGTACATTCAATTATTTTACTACTGGTTCTGTGGGGTGTGGCTTGATCGGCGTGGCAAGGGAAGGATACTGTAAAACCTCCAATTAGAGTGGTATTTGCCGGTTCTCTGAACTACTCAAAATTTCCTCTATTAGTTCTCTAGAACTGGTCAGAACCTATTGAATATCACCTCTGTTGTACATCCTCATACATAGGAGCCATGGTAGTACAGTGGTTAATATGCAATATTGCAGGCTACTTCTGTTGACTGCCTGCTGCCAGCAGTTCAGCAATTTGATTCTGACTGGCTCAAGGTTGACTCAGCCTTCCATCCTTCCAAGGTCAGGTAAAATGAAGACCCAGATTGTTGGGAGGCAATAGGCTGACTTGGTAAACTGCTTTGAGAGGGCTGTAAAGCACTGTGAAGTGGTATATTATAAGTGTAAGTGCTATTGCTATTGCTATCCTTCAATTATGTGCAGGAAACTCAAGCCGCTGTCCTGTAGTTCATAAATTGTTCCATACTCCCTCTGCAAAGGTAGGGCAAATGGAATATCACAATCTAATCCAGCACCAAACACACATTTAAAGGCTTACAACACTGCAACACTGCAACACTGACTGCTGTGTCTTGTTCATTTTGTCCCCTTCCCCACAGATTCAGCTGATCTCCTGCTTGCACCACATAAGTAATAGTTTTCCCTTGTTGCCTTCTTGGTGAAACTGACCTTTGAACCTTTTTTGCAGTGGCCAGTCTCATATGAACATCAGGGCCACTCCTCCAATTAAACCTTCTACTGAAGCTGGAATCACCCTGTCTTCCTGCCGGACTGCAAAACATTTTTCCTTCTTCTTTGAGCTACACTTAGCTTTTGAATGTCACATTAGGAGCTAAACTTCTAAAATGCAGGTGATGCTAGGAGACCTTTGGATACTTAGGTTTAACTTAAGAATAATTCTGTTAATATTTCATCCCATTAATTAATTACAGTTTCTTCAATAACTTCCCCCTAGCCTTTTCCTTATATCACATGAAGTATTACAGCCAAGTTCGATCTTTGGGGTATATTTGCACCAAAGTACCATATCATTAGAAAACTGGGATGTTTTTTTTTCTTGGAAGCCCAGACTATACATTTTCATTCTAATATAATAAAATCTATGTGTGCCACTTAATAAAATTATATGTGCAACTTAATTATTAGATGTTCTTAGAAAAACCCTTTTACAATTATGAGTATCCATAATGAGTCTTGTAGGAGCTGAAAGACAGACCAATTTATTGTAACTTATACAAGTATGGTTAGAACTCTTTTACTTCAAACGGGAAATCAGGAATGGGAATAGTGATCCCAGGATTCACAAAGCTTCATATGTTTCTCGGCTTTTCCATATTACGTCCAAACGAACTGAGTCGAAACATACCCTGAATTGATGGCGCAAATCAGATCAGTGATATCACCTTGATTCTGCTTTGTTTTTTACATTAAAAAAAATAATCCCCCCCCCCGCACTGATCAAAATTGAAACCAAACTTTCTGTTGCTAAGTGAGACCTGTGTTAAGTGAGTTTTGCCCCATTTAACAACCTTTTTTTACTGCAGTAGCTAAGTGAATCAGGACAGTTGTTAAGTTAGTAACACAATTGTTAAGTGAATCTGGCTTCCCTATTGATTTTGTATGTCAGAGGGTTGCAAAAGGTGATTGAAACATCTCAGGGCACTGCAACTGTCACAAATATGATCCAGTTGTCAAGCGTTTAATTTTGATCACATGACCCTGAGGATGCTGCAAAAGTCATAAGTGTGAACAACAGTCATAAGTCACATCTTTCAGTGCCACTGTAACATCAAACGGTCATTTCAGATTGGACTCAACTTTGAGTCAAGATGAGATATTTCAAAGGAGCCCATTTTGTGCACTTCTAATGATGTCACAGACAGGTCCATGCAGTTTTCAAGTGAACAATATGGGTGTTGTTTGCGTCTTTTGCAATCTATCTGTCTGTGGCTCTGTCTCTCTCAGGTCAGTTAGATGTTGCTATGCAGTCCTGCATAATTAATAAATAACAATAGCTACTCTCAAAGCCTCATACCCTGAAAATGCAATATTAGTTTTAACTGGTCTTTTAACTTTCTATAGTCTATTATTTTAGTAAAAAATATTAATGCTATATTAAAGCATAAAATACTATATTAAAGCATAAAATAATATGTGAAATTATTTGAATACAACTAGGGACTGTTGTTGAAATATTATTTAGAAAAAAAGAGAGTACTGCTATGCTCTCCAAATATCATTATGTAAGATAAAGGGGAAAAAAAATATCGCTGTGTGGTTGCATGTAGTGGTAGGAGGTTATTTGACTAATGGGGAGGTAAACCAATGTGGAGGAATAAAAAAGGCTTCTCCAGTTATTGATGCTATAAATATTTAATTTCAGATAGTTTTTACAAAGTCTCCTGTTTGGATTTGCAGTCATTTTTTCCTCTTAAGATTTTTTTAGACTTTTGACACAAAAACTTCTCTGTAATCTGCAACTCTTATACTGCAAAAACATATGGACTACATAACTCAATCAGGGCAAAGCAATAGATGCAATCAACATAAACTTCTGTAAAGCCTTTGATTCAGTGGTACATGACAAACTACTCCTAAAACTAAAATCTTACGGTATCTCTGGACAACTGCATAACTGGATAGAAGCATTCCTGTCAAACAGACAACAAATGATCAAAATTGGGAGCGTCCTATCAAATTAATTACCTGTCAACAGTGGTGTCCCCCAAGGCAGCATTCTAGGACCAACTCTTTTCATACTCTACATAAATGACCTCTGTGATCATATCAAGAGCAGCTGTATTCTCTTTGCTGATGATGTAAAGCTATTCAACACCACAGACAATACTGCTATCCTTCAAAAAGAACTCGACTATGTATCAGAATGGTCAAACAAATGGCAACTTCAAATCTCAACAAATAAATGCTCTGTCCTACATATTGGCAAAAAGAATCAGAAAATAAAATACAGGCTGAATAGTCAAAACCTTGTTGATGATCCAAATTCTGTCAAGGATCTTGGAGTGCTCATCTCTAATGACCTAAGTACTAGAGCCTTCTGTAACTACATAGCCAAAAAGGCGTTAAGAGTTGTTAACTTAATCTTACGTAGCTTTTTCTCTGGCAGTATTACAGTAATAACTAGAGCATACAAAACATTTGCTACACCAATACTCAGATACAGGTCATCAGTCTGGAACCCACATTACATATCTGATATTAACACAGTTGAGAAAGTCCAGAAATATTTCACAAGAAGAGTACTCCACTCCTCTACTTGTTGCAGAATACCTTATGCCACCAGACTCGAAATTCTAGACCTAGAAAACCTACAACTATGCCACCTTTGGTCCTATCTAAGTATAGTATATAAAATCATACATTGCAATGTCCTACTTGTCAATGAATACTTCAGCTTTAACCATAACAACACTAGAGCAAACAATAGATATAAACTCAAGGTTAATTGCATCAAACTTGTTTGCAGGAAATATGACTTCAGCAACAGAGTGGTCAATGTCTGGAATCGTCTACCTGACTCTGTGGTTTTTTCCCCCAAACCCCCAAAACTTTAACCTTAGATTGTCTACTATTGACCTCACCCCTTTCCTAAGAGGTCTGTAGGGGGTGTGCATAAGCGCACTAACATGCTTACCGTCCCTGTCCTATTGTTTCTTTTATATATTTTTTTTTCTTATGTGTATCCATGTATTCATAACTATGTTTTTACTTATACCTATTATTTTGTAAGCAATTGATAAATAAAAATAAAATTAAAAATTAAAAAAAATATGTTTTGAGGCAAGAACCTTAGGATGGTAACACGTGGATAAATATTCTCACACTTAAGGGATATTGAAAATTAGTCCTAGAGGACCTGTTTACGGTTGCCTTATCTCCCCTTGAGTTTGCCCTCTCCAGGTAGTAATTTTTCCTATTGTGACTTCACTGCTCTCTTTGATACCCAGTGTTTCCTGATGCAACAGCTTTGGACATACTGAAATTTCATGAAGTCCATAATGGCACAACTAGAAGATGCAAGTTTGCCATTGCTCAAGACTGCCAAGCAAGAGCTTTAATTTGAGAAACATTTGTGTCAAGCAGCTTTAGCCACTGATCAGTGTTATTGTACTTCTTGCTGTTCTTTGCATCTTCAGTTTATTACTGTCGTCTGCCAGGCTTATATAGTGAGCCTAGTGTAAGTTTTTTTGCTGAAATAAAAACCCATATTTGCACCAAATAGTATCTCACCATTGTCCCATTAATTATGTTCCCTTAAATTCCATTGTTGAAAATTTCATAAATTACATTGGGCCAGTCTTTATTATCTCCATTCTTGAAAAAAAATACCACTGCTATTTAACATTCCTTATAGGAGAGAAGAACCATGTGGTTTTAAAGGCAAATATTGATGTTAATTTAGTTATTGTTATATTCCTCTGAAAGAGTAGACACTTACCTTCACATAGTTTTAAAAAGTATCACCATCCAATGTCTTCTGAAAAGCTTCTACATTCCTTCATGGAGGGATGTTGCTGTTTTAAGAAAAAAATATAGGGCATTTTTCTTTTAATTACATGACAATATTTTATTAATAATGTAAATCAGATATCTATTGAACACATGAAGGCTAGACATAGAATAAAGGCTGAAGGATCAGATAATGGCTAAATCCTTGTGCCCATTGACCTCTTACTTTTCCCAGTCTCTTTGTGCTCAGTAAAGAGATCTGGAGAGGAGCTGTAATTGTCTGAAACCAATTTGAGCTTAGCTCACTCAGAGGTCATGACTGCATGAGCATCAGAGTCAGGAAGGAATGAGGCAGAGAAAACTCAAAAGTGTAGTGAGGGCAGGGGAGCAAGTCTGAATAGGAAGGGATGGATCAATGGTTGCAGAAGCTGATGGATGGAGAAATAGAGAAACATGGAGATTTTATATTTCTTGTAAAAAACATTAAAATCAGATGAAAAAAATAAGTGTTCATCAAGCTTTTTGACCACAACTTGATAGTATCTTACTGCAGGCACGAATGAAGCTATATATTGTACAACAGTTGCTGAGAATTATGAATCAGAAGACATAAAAATTTATGCTCTCAAAGGTTTAAATTTGTGGCACCTAAATGAGTATTTTCTGCTTACATATTGGTCATCTGTGGCCACTCAACCCTCACAAGATTAGGTTATTAAAGCGATCTGCAGATTGCCTTTTGCCTTGTTTCCATTCTCACCTAAGAGTTATCTTTTAAAAGGTGTCAGACAAAAAAAAAATGCCAACATCAGTTTGTACATATCATAACAATTCTACAAGTGTGCCTAGATTGATAGAATCTAGATTTGCCTAGATTGATAGGATTTGGGGTCACTGAATTATATGCAAGTTTTGTGCCCTAGAGTCAGACATGACCATACAAAAGGTAAAATCTTTACGTTTTACCTTTCTGTTGGATTGCAGACTGGCATGGCAAAATTTTCCTATCACAGATAACAATATAATTAGTTAATGAAAATAATACAATTCTAATTCATTTATAAAGATCATCTGTCCCTTTTCAGACTGTCAGAAATAGAAAAACAGGTGTTTACCACATTTGCCCTCGGCAAATGACTCCCTGTTAAAATACTTTATGAAGAGTCTTATGACAGATACTTTGCCCTGAATGAGAAATTATACATATTCATGAAAAAGGGATTTTCAGTTTTACTGTTTTGTTTTTGAATGTTGCCTGCATTCATCACCTGCTTAGGACTATTTGACAGCTAATTAATTTTTGTCAGCCATAAATGTTTCCAAGATTTCCACATTGCTCAATAAAATTTATTCAACATGACAATTAATGCGTAGCAAGTTGAAGTCTGTAATTGATAAAAGTAAATTCCATATCACAAGAGTCTACAGATTACAAGCTCTCTTCTTGGTAGGACTAGCCCAGGAAAAGGGGGGCATCCTCTGATCTTACGAATTATTACTGCAGGCAGTTTTCATATAAGTGCAAAAGAACCTTCCATAAGGCTTCTTTTCAAATAAAGATCAGATCTTCTTTTCCCTATTCCAAAAAAGGATAAAGAAATTCAATCAAGAGTAATAATGGCTCACACTATTAAAAATAACATTTTAGATATGTGGTGATGGTGGTGTATGTCACGTGAAAGATAAAAGCACAGATTTGAATGAGGAACTCTCTGTGCAGATTTCTATGGAATAATTATCTTTAGTCTTCAGATAATTGCTTGAGATGAAGATATTGCCTTCCTAATTCCTTGCCTTTCTTTTTTTAATTCAATTCACCAAATGCAGCTCAGCTTCGTGTACTAATTATGTATTAAGCTATCCCCATTCTTCACTGTTCTGTAAGGCAGAACAGGTCATTGCTACTGTTTCCAAGAAGCTAGTATCTTCCCAGGTTGATTAATTTTTCTCATGTTACCCTGGCAGGTAACTTATATTGAGCTATAAAAAGGTAGTATATTTCAGAGATGTCTTCAACTCTTTGCTTATTTTGCATCAAATTAGATTCTGAGTTCTGTGCAGTCAGATTTGATATTCATTTCATCTTTGAGTTACTGTTATGCAGCTTAGCTCAGCAAAAATGTTCCAACAACATCCTTCAATTCTCCTGTTTTCACAATGTACTTCTGCTGTATTTTTGCATCAAAAAGGGCATTGGTACTTACCTGACACACCCGTTCTCTTTGAGTTGTGAAGAGCATCCAGTAGTGGGAGGTGCTTCAGTCTCTGCATGTGTAGGCTGGGCTTAATTTGTGGAACGCTCCTCCTCCTCCACGGGACTCCTCCTCAGCGTTCCCCAGTTTTGGCGAAGACGAGAGAAATAAACGCCCTCGTCCTCAATGCCCTAACAATTTGTTGGCCGAAACAGGACCCCACCAGACCGAAAAAAGCACCCTTTTGGATGCTGGATGCTCTTCACAGCTCAAAGAGAATGGGTGTGTCAGATAAGTACCAACGCCCTTTCTCCCATGAGCTGTTCGGAGAATCCAGTAGTGGGACATACCAAAGCTTGTCCTGTCCTACGGGAGGGACTCTGTCTGGCCTGGAATCTCTTCCTGGTCCCTGTGGACCCATTGCAGAACTCTTCTGCCAAAGGAAGCCTCAGAAGATGTAAACACATCAATTTTATAATGTCTAATGAATGGCGATGGGGAAGCCCAAGTTGCGGCTCGACAAATTTCAGTTATAGGTGCCTGTGTGGCCTATGCTGCCGATGTTGTGGCGCTCCTTGTTGAATGAGCTGTTATGCCCCTGGGCACCTGCAGGGTTTAAGTCTGATACGTTTTTGCTATTGCAGCCCGTAGCCAACATCACAGCCCGTATCACAGAAGGTGAGACCTTGCATCCCTGAATGTTGGTCTGAAAGGACACAAATAAGGCCTCCATTTTTCTGAAAGCCACTGTACAATTGATATATATTCACAATGCTCGCCTCACATCAAGCCTATGCCATTGCAGTTCCATCCCTTGTGATGGCCTGGGGCAAAAATTAGGTAGTATCAGCTCTTTTGCCCTATGAAAGGCTGAGTTAATTTTGGATATAAATGTAGGGTCAGGGCGAAGGCCCACCCAGTCAACATGGAAAACACAAAGATCCTATCTGATAGACAAGGCTGCAATCTTTGAAATGCGGAGAATAGAAGTGATCGCTACAAGGAAAACTACTTTATACATCAGAAATTGTAGACTTGATGATTTCAAAGGTTCGAAAGAGCCCTTAGTGAGTGCGACAAGAACCTTGTTAAGGTCCCAGGTGGGATAACGGTGCATCGCTGGAGGGCGTAAATTTGTGGCTTCTCAAAGGAAAGACCGTATACGTGGATGATGAGAAAGAGAAAATAGACCTTCACAAGTAAGAACTGATGCCAAGGCCGCCACCTGTTTTTTCAACGAATTGGGTGATAACCCCTTGTCAAGTCCCTCTTGCAAAAACTCTAGAATTTGAGCCATGGAAGGAGAGGTGGGATCAGTTCAAGACTTGGTGCACCATTTGCAGAAACTGGACCATGTGGCATTGTAAATGTGAGTTGTTGAGGAGCGTCTGGCGGCTAGAATAGTGGTGATAATTCTGTTGGAAAACTTTTCACTCTACAGACCAGTCTGCTCAACCTTCAGATGGTCAGGTGCAACCATTGAGGGTCCGGATGTTGTTGGGGCCCCTGAGTTAACAAAACCCTGGCTGGTGGAATTCTCCAAGGAGCTGATACGGAGAGACTGCGGAGGTCTGCAAACCATAGCCATCTGGGCCAGTAAGGGGCTACTAGAAGTAGTTCCGCCCTCTTGTCTAGTAATTTCTGGATGACCTTGGGAATCAGTGGAAGTGGCTGGAATGCATATAGGAGCCCCGGGGGCCAATGACAGTGGAGCAAGTTGAAATTCTCTGGTCCTTGCGAGGGGTACCTGGAAAAAAAATCTCAGAAGCTGAGTGTTGAGGGGGGAAACGAACAGGTTCACCACCGGCTGTCCAAATGTCCTGACCACTTCTTGAAACAGGGAAGGATAGAGGTGCCACTCTGATTGATCGATGGTGGCCCTGCTCAGCCAATCTGCCTGTGTATTCGACAGGCTTGAAATTTGCTCTGCTCTGATGGAAAGTAGGTTGATCTCCGCCCAATGACACAAGTGCTCTGCTTCCCGCATGAGATGTTTCGACTGTGTGCCCCCCTGTTTGTTTATGTGAGCTTTGGCTGTTACGTTGTTCGTCAGTATTAGTATGTGCTGATCACGTACCTGGGGAAGGAAGCTGCCAGGTGTACTGCTTGAAGCTCTAGCCAATTTATGCTGCACGACTGTTCTATGGTGGACCAACGGCCTTGGGTTGTAAGCGATTGAATGTCAGCTCCCCATCCAAACAGACTGGCATTGGTGGTGATGGTAAGTCTTTGTGGCTCCTTGAAGAGGCAGCCTCTGTTGATGACTGGTCTGGTCCACCAGAGAAGAGATATGAGGCTCTTTGGTGGTAGCTTGACCTTGTGTTTGGAGTTGCTTTGGCCGGAGCGCTGGTACAGGAGCAGGAACCACTGGAGGGATCTAGTGTGGAGGAGGGCCCAAGGGATGATAGAAATACATGAGATCATCTTGCCTAACAATTTTGATAGTTCTGCTAAGGACACCCTCTTAAGACCCCTGATCTCCTTAACTAATTGCTGAATGCTATTTAGTCTATCTAGTGATAGACCTTGCCTTCCACTGTATCTATGACAGCCCCCAGATGGGTTAACCGAGTCAATGGTGTTAATTGACTCTTTCCAATTTATTAAAAAGCCATGCTTTTGCAGGAATTGTAATGTGTTCTGAGTGTCTTTGACTGCTTGATGGGTGGAAGATGACAAAATCAAGATGTCATCAAGATAACACTGGAGTCGTATGGGGATGTCCCGGAGATAAGCAGCTAGCACTGCGAGAACCTTCGTGAAGGTCCTAGGGGCAGAAGCTAATCCGAAAGGAAGGGCCACATATTCAAAATGGTGGTTATTATAACAGTATCTCAGAAATTTATAGTGGGAAGTCTGAATAGCAATATGCAGGTACGCCTCCGTCAAGTTGATGTGAGGATGTCTCCCTTTCTGATGCCAAGTAAGATAGATTACAGGGTATGCATTTTAAACTTGTGATATACTAAGAAACGGTTGAGACGTTTTAGGTCTAATATCACTCTCCATCCCCCCAAACTTTTGGACACAACAAAAAGATGTGAATAGAAACCTCGCCCACATTGAGTGGTAGCTACTGGTTGGATGGCTTGTATATCCAGTAGATGTTGGATAGCCAATTCCATGAGGTTACATTTAATTGGGTCTCTGGAGAGAGGGCATGACATGAAAACATCTTGGGGAGTGGATTGAAACTCCAGCACAAGGCCAAATCTGATCGTATCTCTGACCCAGGAATCAGAGGTTGAAGAGTCCCATTGGTCGGCGAATAATTTAAAGCATCCGCCAATGGGGTCCCAGGATTTATCTTGGATGCCAAAAAGACCTGTTTCCTGCTCCCCGAAAGGATCTTTTGGATTGGCCACCCCTTCTGCTCCTATCCTCAGAGTCAGGCCTATCTCGCTGCTGCCCTGGTCTGAATGGATCCCTGGTAAAAGGGTCAAAAGGATCCCCTTTCGGGCTGGGGTTTTCTAGGATCTGACTTCCGAAAAAGGGAAGGAAGCATTTTCTTTTTGTTACGGGTTTTGGTTTGTAGCAGATCAAGGGAAGGGCCAAACAGTCTGTCTCCCACAATTGGGGATGAAGCGAGCTTGGATTTGTGTTTGAAGTTGGCTTGCCAATGTTTTAACAGTAGCAAGCGACGCGCTGTGACATGTGAAGTAATGGCCCTGGCTGAAAACTTGACTGCATGATAAGTTGTGTCAGCTGAAAATTCAGCAGCAGCAATAAGTTTAGCAATATCTTGTTGTGCTCTAAGGTTAGAATTAGGATTGTGTTGTTGTAGGAGATGTAGCCATCTGAGAGATGAATGCGTGAAGAAGGAGGCAGCCGTGGCTGCTCTGATGGCCCACGTGTCAGACTGATGGGCTCTGCGTAGGGCTAGCTCAGACTGTTTTTCCTACGGCTTTAATGCCTCCAGCGCATCACTGGGAATGGAGGAGGACGTTAATCCCAGTATAGGTTCATCTACCTCGTGAGTATTCAATAATTTTGAGAAATCAGGGGCCAGATTGAAATATTTCCTGTGGGGGCTGTGTACACTGCTGCAGAGGCCCACTGCTTCTGTTCCAAAAACTTGGGAGGAACTGGAATCACCTCTGCTTCAACTACTGGTTGGTTGAAGATCAGATCCTTTGGTCCCTCTTCCGAAGGAGTTGGTGTGGTGGAAGGGGTTGACTTGTTTAGGCATGCAATATTTTTTGCCTTAAACAAGAGAGATCTGAAAAGCTGTGGGTGGAATAAGCCTGCAAAAACAGGTTGGTCAGAAATAAGACCCTCATCCTCAGACATTCCCCTTTCTAAGGGGTCTGCTTCTGACAGGGGCTTGCTATAATGTATTGATCCCGATTCAGCCTCTTCCATTTGCTCAATTTGATCCACTTCCTCCTCCTCCTCCTCCTCTGTCGGCCCTTGGAGGGGGGTCTCCCCCTGTAAATGTACCAGGGTATGGTGCTGCTCCAACCTGATCAATGACCTCAGCGATTGGGACTCATGATCGGTGATCACAGGATATTCCCTGGTCATAATTGTGTGTTGAAGCACCGCTGCGATTCCCTGGCGGATTGCCAGTGGATTGCCAGCTCCATCCAGGCTTTCATCCTCTCTGGAGCCTCCTAAATTTCTTTGATGAAGACCAGCAGCCATCAGAGTGAATGTGGCTTCAGGAGCCTTTCGCGTGGTCAGTGTTCCGGGCACTTGGGCCTGTTGCTTTTGGGGAGCCAAGCTGCACCTGGATGAGAGGGAGAGATCTAGGGGAGGAGGAGGGTGGGAAGAGATAGATGGGCTGGAGGAGGAAAAGTCCTGTGGGACATTGTGCGCCTCCTGAGTGCTCTTGTCTATCTGCTTTTGTAAAGCTTTTTGGCACCTGATAGCGTCCCTTTCTGAGGCTTTAGAAATCCCTTTAGTCTGCTTAGGTTTCTGTTGAGATTTGGCTTTTGCCTTCAAGGATGAGGTCTAAGAGGTGCTATTGTCTGCCATATCAATTCAAATTGGAATTACAGTATGCTTGTTAGATAATGCTTTGAAGGCAGTTGGCACACCCAGAGTCCTGATCTGAGTCAAGACCGGTTGCCCTGATAATGGTTTTATTGCCCCCCCTTTTTATATATATATATAGTACCTATCTAAAATGAGTCGTATCTCATTAATAATATTTTATTGAAATTAAAATATTATACTGAAGATAATAATAATAATAATAATAATAATAATAATAATAATAATAATAATAATAATTATAATATTATTATTATTATTATTATTATTATTATTATTATTATTATTATTATTATTAGCACTAATGTATATAATGTATCTGCTCTTGAAATGGTTGCAGTAGTTTCTGGAAAAGAAAAGAAAAGAAAAGAAAAGAAAAGAAAAGAAAAGAAAAGAAAAGAAAAGAAAAGAAAAGAAAAGAAAAGAAAAGAAAAAAGAAAAGGAAGTAAAGTAAAGAGCTGAGTGACCCCAAAGTGCTTTTTCAAGAGGCAACTGGCCTTTCTGGTTTCTCTTTGAAGACATTTCACTTCTCATCCAAGAAGCTTCTTCAGCTCTGACTTTATGGTGGGGAATGGAAGGATTTACACTTTTGCAGACAGCTGGTAATTTGCACTTTTTAGCAGGTTGTTAAGATCACCCAGAGGTGGGATCCGACAGTGTTAACTGCTGGTTCCGTGATTTACGAGGTTCGGTGATTTACGATGTGCTTCCCTGCACGCTGCATGCATGCCTGTAAATCGTCATCAGCCTGGTGCCTGGACAGCTGAAGAGTGCTGCGTGCCGAGAAGCAGCCTTTGAAAAAGTACTTTTTTCCTGCTTTTTTAACTGCAGCTGTGCCTCGCATGGCAGCTGAAGTTGAAAATGCAGGAAATAAAGGTCAGGTAAGAGCCCAGGCGGGTGGGTGGGCAAAAACATCAGCAGACATAGAATCGGTTCTATGTCTACTGTTGTTCAGAGCTACCGGTTCTACAGAGGTGGACAGAACCAGTAGAAACCCACCCCTGAGGTCACCTGGAGGTTTACCAGTGTCATCAGGGTCACCTGAGTGGTGCAAATCAATGGTGGGATTCAATTTTTTTTTTACTACCAGTTCTGTGGGCGTGACTTGGTAGGCATGGCAGGGGAAGGATACTGTAAAATCTCCAGTCAGAGGTGGTATTTGCCAGTTCTCCGAACTACTCAAAATTTCCTCTACAGGTTCTCCAGAACTGCTCAGAACCTGCTGAATACCACCTCTGGTGCAAATGAGTGTGGAAGCTTCTTGGAACTGTTGAAAGGACTGTGTTGTAGAGTAGAGATAGATGATGTTGTATCCCTCCCCCTCTGTTGACAGAGGGCTGTTCAATTTTGACATTGATGGCCTCTTTAACCACTATTTCACACCAGCATATGACACAGTGTAGAAGAACAGACTCATCAGGACTAGATTCAGCAATCCATCTGCATTTAAAAGACACAGGCTACTCTTTTGAAGACAGAAAGTCCACATTTTGGACAGAGAAGACAGTTGGTTTGAAAGAGGCATTTAAAAAAACACCTTTGGGACAACCATGGCCTGGATGGTTGAGAATTCCCATAGATATAAAGAGCTGAATATAATAACTATGAGACTGTGTGTTTTTGTTTTATTGTTTTTCAAAATGTTTAATCTCTCAGGGCTGCAGACTCCATCTTTTTAAACTAAAAAAACAAAAACAAAGTACCTCGGCGGCTAGCACAGCAGGAATCACGAGCTGTCACGAATTCCTGCTGCCCCGAAGCCACGCGAAACCGGAACCTCCTGGATTATTATTTTTTATTATTATTATTTTTTTAAAGAAAGAAATCTCCTAAAAAAACAAAACACAACTTTTTTCCTTTGGTTCAGTATTTTTAATGCAAGATCATGTAGATGTATGTTCCATAGGGCTGCATCCCGATATATGGCAAAATATATTAGGAAGTGCAAAAATGGAGGCACTTCTGGAAAATTGGCAAAGATGAAATGGACAGTGGTGTGCCTCTCTTCCTCTTACATAGATATAATTCCATATATCCATATGAGAACTACACTATGAGATATATTTGAGTATTCAGCACACTATATCAATGAACTTCAACAGCTACTATGTTTATCTATTCTGTTCATTCTTGCCATGAAACATTTCAGTAGGGTGGTAGGATCTTCTCTGTTCTTAGCTATAACTCTCTGATATAAGGATGTCTATAGAGATTGTCAGACATCCAAGTCATGTTATCCCAAAGGTGTTTTTTCAAGAGGCAATTGGACTTTCTTTCTATTTCCTTGAACATTTTGCTTCTTATTCAAGAATGTCAGAACTGAAGAAACTTTTTGGATGAGAAGTGAAATATCTTCAAGGAAAAACAAGGAAAGTCCAGTTCCCTCTTGAGAAAGCACCTTTGATATAAACTAAACACTTCTTGTGCTTGGTATAGCCTTTCTCTTCGCATAGGTAGATGAACGCTGTCAAGAATGAGATGGGATGAGATGAGCAGATGGACATGTTTATGGGATATACCCATCCTCCTTGTCCTTGGCAAAAATGATCAGTCATGTACAAGTGGGATTCATTATTGACTGTGAGCTATATAAACCAGTCATAAATCCCAATAAAACAAGCTTCCGAACAGAACTAACCTGGGAGGTGCAATGCAATTGCTAGCTTGAAAAAGGGTGCATCATTAGTTGGGCTTTTGTTTTGGATGGGAGGTGTTAGTAAGAGGTCATTGCTTCTTAGGCTTAGTGTTGTATTTTTGTAAGCTGTATTTTATTGTTTCTTCCTTCTTTCTCATACCGTCTTGGAGTAAAGCCCTGATTACCCATACTGGACTGTTTATTGCCTCCGAATCAAAAGAAACAGCTGCAGCCAAACAGCATAGGAAGTTATTCTAATGTTTATTTGTAAATGGTTTTCTTCCCCTATCCCCCATTATGGTAAGTGTTCTGTCCCTCATTAGCATTCTTGAGATCCCCGCGCTTTGATTGGCCAAAGCGCGGGGCACTCTGATTGGTCAGGCAAGCCGCGCCGATTGGCTCGCTAAGAATCTCCCACGATTGGTCCATTCGAATCGCAGGAGATTCAAAGTGGTGCCATTGGCCGCGGCCACCGCGGCTAAAGGAATAAAAGCCGTGAGCTTTTTCCTTTGCCCCAGTTCGGTTCCAACTTTAAATAAAAGAGCATGATTTGAAGTCACCGACTCCTGGCATCATTTCGCGGACTCAACACTGGCGACGAGGGTGGGATCCAGACCCTGAACCGAACCATGTGTCCGACGGAAGCCAGACGAACCACCACGATGGCGAAAATTGCACCCCCCGCACCCTTCAACCCCACCACCGAGGACTGGGAATCGTACTCCGACCGATTCCGCATGTTCCTCGAGTGCAGCGACCTGAAGGACACCACCAGCCCCATGAAGCGCGCCGTCTTCCTGACCCACTGCGGGACCGAGGTCTTCAAGATAGCCAAGGCACTTGCCAAACCCACCAATGCGACCGCGATGGACTGGGACGTCCTCGAGACAATAATTCGGCGGCACTACGCTCCAGAGGTACCCATCCTGATCCGACGCAACGAATTCTACCGTCGGGACCAATGGTCGGGTGAGAGCTTCAGCGACTTCGTCGCCGAGCTACGGCGCCTAGGGGGGCTCTGCGAATTCGACAACCTGAATGACGCCCTGCGAGACAGAATCGTGCTCGGTTTGTGGGACCCCGTCCTCCAGAGCTGGCTGATGGCCAAGGGCAACATCAGCCTAGCAGACACCCTCACCGCAGCCGCAGCCGCTGAAGCAATCCGAACTTCCACCAACCGCATGCGCAGACCGAACACTGGGGACTGCAGCGGAAACAACAACCCGGCGAGGTCGACCGAGGCCCAACCCGAGACGACCATCCACCAGGGCGACTTCCACTCGGCATCGGGCACTTCAGAGGACGAGGAGGACATCCATCGCCTCCAGACAGGCCGCGACCCACGGAACCGGCGGGGTCGTAAGTCGAGGACCAACTGTGCCGGTTGTGGCAGCGACCACCCCAGGTCGGAATGCCGGTTTTTCAAATCGATCTGCCGGCATTGCGACAAGAAGGGACACATCGCCCGTGTCTGCCGCCTCAAGAAGAACCGCAGCCCGGCACGATGGGACCAGAGCGACCGAAGGAGAGAAAGCACACCACCCCGGACCAGAGATCGCCCCTCGGACAACAGATGGGAACGGAACGGACGATCCCTGCGAGGCGGCGATAACCGGCGAAGAGAGGAGACCCATCAGACGGTCACCATCGGCCACGCCATAACCAATGACGCCCAGAAGGTCCACGTTGAGGTAGGCATCGAGGGCCAGTCATGCAAAATGGAGGTGGACTCCGGGTCCTACCTCTCCATGATAGCATGGCATGAAATAAAGCGCTTGGTGCCTACCCTCCAAAGGAGGAACCTAGACAGCCAGAGACTCATTGTAAAGGACTACCAGGGAAACCGCATCCCGGTAGTCGGAACCAAACACTTCAACATCACATATAAAGGGCACACCGAAAGACTTCCCCTGACAATCGTCGACCGCGACCGCCCAAGCCTACTGGGAAAGCAATGGTTCGCCCCGCTCGGCATCGCAGTCACGGGAGTTGACCACATCACCGACGACAGCTGGGAGCAGCAACTGGCCCGGGAATTCCAAGAGGTCTTCGACGGAAACCTAGGCAAGTACCGAGGGCCCCTTATATCTTTCAACCTAGACCCAAACATCACCCCAAAACGCCTGAAACCAAGGTGGGTTCCATTCGCACTTAAACCCAAGATAGACGAGCAAATTGACAAGCTCGTCAAGCAAGGGGTTCTACAGCCCATAGACCACGCCCGGTGGGAGACCCCCATAGTCACCCCGATCAAGCCCAATGGGTCAGTGAGGATCTGTGGGGACTATAAGGCCACCCTAAATGGCGCGCTGCAACAAAGCACCTACCCCGTCCCAGTAGTGCAATACCTACTGCACTCACTGGGAGGGGGCAAGGTTTTCGCCAAGCTCGACCTCACCCAGGCATACCAACAGTTGCCAGTCGACGAGCAAACGGCAGAAGCGCAAACCATAGTCACCCACCGGGGGGCATTTAAATGAAACTGACTCCAATTCGGAGTCAGCGTGGCACCGGGAATATTCCAAAGCCTAATGGAAAGACTACTGCAAGGCATCAAGGGGGTGGTACCTTACTTCGACGACGTCCTAGTGTTGGCAACCAACCAAGCCGAACTAGAGGGTCGCCTAAGGGAGGTCCTAACCAAATTTAAAGAGACCGGGCTCAAAGTCAAGAGGGAGAAATGCCAGCTATGCACGGAATGGGTAGAATTCCTAGAATACCTCCTAGACCGTCACGGCATTCACCCCACAAACAAAAAAATCAAGGCCATCAAAGAAACCCCCACACCCAAGTCGAAGACGGAACTACAGGCATTCCTGGGGCTACTTAACTTTTACAATGTTTTCCTGCCCCAAAAGGCCATGGTGGCGGAGCCCTTGCATAGGCTCCTGGACAAGGCGGCGACCTGGACTTGGGGGAAACGCGAGCAAGCCGCCTTCCAAAGAACAAAGGACCTCCTCACTTCGGACGCCATCCTTATACAATATAACGAGACCCTACCTCTGGCTGTCACATGCGATGCATCACCCTTCGGCGTCGGCGCTGTCCTCAGCCATACCCTCCCCGACGGAAAAGAAGCGCCCATCGCGTTCTTTTCAAGGACCCTCACCAAACCGGAGCGGAACTATAGCCAGCTGGACAAAGAGGCTCTGGCTATCGTTGCCGCCATAAAACGATTCCACGAGTATCTCTACGGCCGGACTTTCACCATCATAACCGACCACAAGCCGCTGCTGGGAATCCTTGCAGGAAACCGGGCCACCCCAAACATTCTGTCTCCCCGAATGACAAGGTGGTCCGAGTTCCTGGCAGCCTACAACTACGGACTCATACACAAACCGGGTAAGACGATCTCCCATGCAGACGCCTTAAGCCGCTCGCCGCTACCGGAACCTGACACCGACCCAGCACCCACGACGACCACCCTCACCATAGAGACTCTACCCAACCTGCCTATAACTGCGTCAGACATTGCCCGAGAGACTAATAAAGACAAACGTCTGGCGCGGGTGTTGCATTGGGTAGAGAAAGGCTGGCCGGAAAGGGACAATGAAGAGTCCGTCAAAACATTCCGAAACCGCCAAACGGAACTCTCATTATTAAAAGGGTGCATACTATGGGGGGATAGGGTGGTCATTCCAGAAAAGCTACAAGGGAAGGTTCTGGAACTGCTACACGAGGGGCACCCTGGCATCATTAGGACTAAAGCCCTGGCCAGAAGTTACGCTTGGTGGCCAGGGATGGACAAACAAATTGAGACCTGGGTAGCAAGGTGCCAACGATGCCAGGAAACTAGGCCAAGCCCACCCACAGCACCCGTCCTAGAGTGGGAAACCCCAAGGGGACCTTGGTCTAGGATTCACATAGACTTCGCTGGGCCCACAAAAGGACACACCTTCCTTATAACAGTTGACGCTTACTCCAACTGGCTGGAGGTAAGCAACATGAAGACGACAACCACGGAGGCCGTGATCAAGGAACTCTGCAAACTCTTTGCAACACACGGCCTCCCAGACGTCGTCGTTTCCGACAACGGGCCCCAATTCACCTCGCTGGAATTTGAAAAATTCCTTGCGGAAAGGGGCATCCGTCACGCACTGACAGCACCGGCGCACCCGGCGGCGAACGGTAGGGCGGAACAGATGGTCCAATTCACTAAGAAGACCATCCGGAAAATAGACCACGGGGAGATCCAGGAGAAAATAAACAAACTACTCTTCACCCAACACATAACCCCAAATACCACAACAAATAAGAGCCCAGCCGAACTATTAATGGGGAGGAAATTAAGGTCCCCACTCGACAGGTTACACCCCACGTATAACCCGGAGAAGCCCCCAGACTCAAACAGCAAACACCGAACCTTCGCACCCAGCGACCCCGTATACGCAAGAAACCTGACGGGAGACCCACTATGGATACCGGCCATCATCACACAAATAACAGGCCCACACTCGTACCGGCTACAAACAGCAGACGGACGAGCGTGGAAACGCCACATCGACCAACTAAGGTCGAGGACTACCAACCAAGAGACCACTGACGCACAAACAGGAGAAACCAACCCCCACAAAACAAACCAAGGGGGGAGGGAATACCCAGGGGACCAAAACCAAAGAAGAATAAACCAGCCATACTTACCGGAAAGCAGCCATCACGACCCCTCGCCAGGAAGAGACAGCCAGGCCAGCTCGACCGACCCGGAAAGACCAAGCGGGAGCGGCGAAACCCACAGCTCAACCAACCCGGGAGGCCCAGGGGGGAGCTATGGAGAGCAGCCCGGCCCGACCGACCAACCGGTTCCCACGATGGCAGCAGGAGCAGCAGAGATCCCGACCGAACCAGCCGGGATCCAACCTACGACTGAGCTGCGCAGTTCCAGTAGGCTCAGACGGAGCCCCGCCTACCTACGTGACTACGCGACGTAAGGACTGAACCAAAAGGGGAGGGGTGTTCTGTCCCTAATTAGCATTCTTGAGATCCCCGCGCTTTGATTGGCCAAAGCGCGGGGCACTCTGATTGGTCAGGCGAGCCGCGCCGATTGGCTCGCTAAGAATCTCCCGCGATTGGTCCATTCGAATCGCGGGAGATTCAAAGCGGTGCCATTGGCCGCGGCCACCGCGGCTAAAGGAATAAAAGCCGCGAGCTTTTTCCTTTGCCCCAGTTCGGTTCCAACTTTAAATAAAAGAGCATGATTTGAAGTCACCAACTCCTGGCATCATTTCGCGGACTCAACAGTAAGAAATGTAAAAGTGGTTGAAAACCATGAAAGACTTGCAAATGAAAGAAGTCTTCTGAAGGCCTATAAATCATGCCTATTAATGGATCATGAGGTCCTGCTCAGTTGCTTGTCATTTTCCTTGGATGACTCCTCTGACTCTTCCTCAGAGACTGGCTCAAAGGAGAATGAGCTCATTCCTGGCACATCAGGAAAGGAGTTAATTACTTACCCTGAATGGCCAGCAGAAAGAGAATTAGAGGCTTTGGCTGGGAACAGCTTGCAAGCCAGTGAAGAGGAGGGGAGGAACTGCCTGCCATGGTCGATCTCAGGGCATGCAGGGCAGAGAAATGGAGGTCTGCAAGATTGCTCAGGAGAAGGCCCTGCCCCTCTTGATGGGCTGCACTGGGAAATTATTTAGCACAACTGGCAGAGGGAGGTGTTGCTGGCAACATGTGTGGGCTGTCGCCATGTGTTTGTTCATGTTTCCTGCTTGATTTTTGAGATTCTGAAATTCTATAACCAGTGAGCTAACATGGATGTGGTTTCAGTTTTAACCTGGGGGCTTTATGTTCATTTACTGGACTTACTTGTTTGAGCAGCTTGCCATTGCCTGGGGCATTAATCTGGGCTTGCTTGTGGCTGGCTTCATTTGGAACTGTTCTAAAGATGGGTTGTATAAATCCTTAGTTGTATAAACAGAAGCTTAGAATCAAAATCATATGAAGTATTAATACCACTTTATAAATCCTTAGTAAAACCATCCCTGGAATACTGCATCCAGTTTTGGTCACCACATTACAAAAAATGATATTGAGACTTTGTAAAAAGTGCAAAGAAGAGCAATTAAGATGATTAAAAGCCTGGAGACAAAAACATATGAAGAACAGTTGCAGGAATTAGGTATGGCTAGTCTAGAGAAAAGAAGACTAGGGGTGACAAGATAGCTGTATTCTAATATTTGAGGGGCTGTCACAAAGAAGAGGGGGTAATCCCAGAGGTGGTATTCAGCAGGTTCTGACCAGTTTTGGAGAACCGGTAGCAGAAATTTTGAGTAGTTCGGAGAACTGGCAAATACCACCTCTGACTGGAGATTTTACAGTATCCTTCCCTTGCCATGCCCACCAAGCCATGCCCACAGAATCAGTAGTAAAAAAAAATTGAATCTCACCACTGGGTCAGCCTATTTTCCAAAGCACCAGAAGGCAAGACAAGAAACAATGGATGAAAACTAATCAAGGAGAGAAGCAACCTGGAATTAAAGAGGAACTTCCTAACAGTGAGAACAATTAACCAGTGGAACAGTTTGCCTACAGAAATAATGAGCGGTCCATCATTGGATGATTTTAAGAAAATGATGGGCCGTCATCTGTCTGAAATGATATAGGGTCTTCTGCTTGAGCAGGGAATTGGAGTAGAAACCTTCCAGCTCTATTCTGATTGATTGATTGAAAATGCATTATGGGATTTCAGAAACTGTATTTGCTTGTTCAGTTATTAGGCTAATCTTCCTCAACCAGGGTCTGTATCCTAATGAACCATATTTTATTGCTGCTTTATTAGTACTCCTTTATGGCAATAATTTTTGTAAGAATTATGTTTTTAAAAGCAGGCTTTAAGTAATAAACAAATAAATAAAAACATCCAACATTTTAGTAAAGCCTATAAATAGACAGCTGTTTCTGCTATTAACTTCTATCAAAAGACCTTAATTGATGGAAATCATTAAGAACAAAAAATAAGGATTCCTTTATATTTCTTTTCAAAGTGTTAGTACAAAAAGTCAGTTGTTCTTCAATAGAGAGAATTGTAAAATGTGACCTTGGAATAGTATTTACAGCTCTCAAATCCCTTCTGTATTTATGTTGAAATAGTGCCAGAATTTGAATAGAATATGACATACCATAGACATCCCGGTGTTTGTATATGTGAAGAAAATAAATAAATTAAAACTCTATGTTCAGTCCAATGTAAGTGGCAGGAATGAGGATATATTCCTGAGGCTGTTCTGACCCAAACCTTGTTCCAAGGAAACAAACATGAAACAGAGGTAACAGCAAATTGTTTTAATGATTCTTCATGAATTCCTTTCCTTCACGGTTAAAAGGCTGTTTCAGACTAATTGTCTCTGATAAGAACAAGCCTTGCCAAGGTTGTGCAAGGCTGCCAAGAACACTAGATAAAGTTACTAAGAAATATTTTAAACACAAAGAGTCTCCAAACACCAACCAAGATATTCCGAATGTCCACAAGGCTTGAGTCCAAAAACTTCTTTGCTTCCTGCAAAGAACTCTGTTTTCTCAGCTGGCTTTTATCTCTTCAGGGAGGGCCCATTACCTTGCAGCTTTACTCCCGAGTCGCCCATGCTGCTGCAGTTGCTCTTTCCTTTGAGCAGCCCTGTGCACATGCACACTGGGCATAGGCTCCTCGGGGACCTCTTCATCTCTGCTGCCAGCCTCCACAATCTCCAAAGGCAGCATACCACTCCCTGATGCTCCTGGTCCCATCCCTGCATCACACACAGACCTCTCATCTGAGTCCTTGCTCTCCAAGTCCTCAGCCATCTGCACCTGCTGCTGGTGAACCACAACAGGCGCAGATTCTAATCGTCTCCTCCGTGTTTCTGGAGATTTAAGGTAAGAAGCTGACACATTCTTCACAAAGCATTCCTCCACAACCTCCAGCCCACTATTGGGCCACAGCATTTAAAAAACTGGGCTGCATGAATGGCGAGCAAGTGCACATGCATGACGCTCCCTTCAGATAAGCAGACAGCACTTGTGCTCATGCGTGATGCTCCATTCACGGTAGCAATGGGAGAATGTACCCGCCACTTGCACAAATGGAACTGTGCACAAGTGGGCATGCACACATGCTTGTCACACAATCACATACTGCTGGGTTACCAAGCTGGAAAGACTGCTGCTCTACAGCAATTAATGGCCAACTTTGGGTACTGTTAAAGTTCTCAACTTTCTTTCTCTCATTATGCCCTGTATGACTTGAGCCCTGGGTGTGTGAAAGCAAACCTTCCTGATTCTAAGGCAAACTGTCAAACTCATGTTGTCACAGTGGTGTCACATGATGTGTCAGGACTTTTCCCCCATTTGCTAAATTGGGTGTAGGCATGGTCAGTGTGAGTTTGACAGCCCTGTTCTAAGACATTCGAGAAGAACATCGAATTAGAGGTAAGAAGACCCACATTAAACAGCTATTCTGCTACAAAACTGACTGGATGATCTTCAACAATTATATTTTTTTGTTCTTCGTTGACTCAGAGTTTGTTAGGGTTAGGATTATCTCTGAGTAAAGCTCAGCCCCTAGTGTTGATCTGCCCTCAATTGCTAATGTATGCTGTAGCAATTGCTATAATATTCTGAAAGTGACTTTGTTCTCAAAAATCCAATCTATCCATTATCTTTCTCATCTTTTATGTATCTCCTTTATATGAGGCCATACTGTGTACCAGACCAAATCTTGCTGACATACCTATTTTGTACATTTGACAACAATCTGCATATAGAAGTCCCCTGGCTGATTGCACTGAAACCTTTCATTTTGTATCCTATGATTTTATTGCAATGTTGTACTTCTAAAGATGCTGAGTTTCTGAGTAGGTGGTTTGTTATTTAAATGACATGCTGGCAATGAACCAAGAGTCCCTTAAAAGTCTATCAATATTTACTTGGCATCATTGATTTTATTTAATCCAAATCTTCCTTTAATTTTAGGTTGCTCCATTCCTTCAACTCTTGCGCTGCAATTGCTAATTAGAAAGATTATGTCTTTGCTAGCCATTTCATTTTCCAACTTTTGCAATTAGCCATTGAATTACTCACTGCTTTTGCAGGATTTTGTCTGTTATAGAACCATACCCATGTGTAACACTGTTCATTGGACAATCATTAATTCTGATATGATTCTGTCATTTATTTAGTTACAAATCAGCACATTTATAACAATGTCTCTTTGAGTATCATCGCCACTCCATTCCTTCCTATGATCTCATGTCCTGAATATCATATAATTATCTGATATAAAGTAGCCCGTTCCAATCTACCTACACTCACAAATTCCTGAAGCAGCCTGAAAAATTTAGTGCACTTCATCTCTGGAGTTTTCTTTGGTTCATACCAAACAAGGACTTCACAAAGTCCCTGTTCCATCACTAGGTGTCTTAGTCAAACAAAGGACCCTTTTAAAAAACCGGTGCTATTAGTAATTCCCTTGAGTCTTTAGTCTCACCATGTTATCATTTCCAAACCTATTTATGAATTTCAAGGTTCTTCTTCACTAACTACATTCATACTCCTGGATTGAGGGATCTTATTGTCTGTCACCCCAAAGTCTAAAAATTTCAGTCATATCCATATAATTTTCTTGGCATCTACTCTTTGGCTATTGACTCTTCTTTAATATTAATTTCCATTTCAAGCACTGAAATCATCTTAAAATGAGTATGGAGGCTATTTTCAGCATACTGTAGCTATTCCAAAGAAGAAGAAGAAAGTAAAATTATATGCTTACAACTCATGGGAAATTATTCTTTTTATGTTAGTGTATTATTTGAGGTAATATTTGAACAAAGCTGTCCTAAAATGCAAAATAGTTTCTAGCCTTCTATTCAAATTTCAAGATAGCTATATCTGAGTTCATGTTCATTTTTATTTGGAACATATAAGAATGAATTAATATACTTCTATAAATCAGATGAAAAAATAAATGAGGGACAAATCTTAATCTGCAATTAAAGCATTAGTTGATTAAATTATTAAATAATTTGATGAAGCTTGCAAAATATAATAAAGCCGCTGTGATCTGTAACATGATTTACTAATTTTTCATCCTTAGTTCTATATACTTGTACAGGTAGGTGATCCATCGAGGCACTTAATTGTTAGAATATAAAAAGATTTAGATTATGATTTATTTGACTTGATGGAAGCTAAAATCATGTTTTAGTGCTTGACTGGGTTGGTCCCCTAGAATGTTCATTCTCTTTTAGAAATGAAAGGAAAAGAATGAATGACATGAAAAGAGCTGAAATTTATTCTTGACTTACATTTCTGTACCAGGAAAGAATTATAATGCATGTGGTTTTGACTTTTTTTAAAATGCTGTTTTTTCCATGTGCTGCTTCAATCTTTCCATAGCCATTTTGTAAAGCACTATTCTATCACAAGCTCTCCAAATGCTCTCCACTGTAAGAAGGAAATTTTGCAGCCATCTAGTAGCAGCTACTGTCCTATGAACATTGTCATGTTGACAGAACGAGTTTCTATTGTCCTTGATGGATATGACCAAAGTCCCATTTAGTCTAGCCCTTAAGTTATGCAATGACCAACTAAATGCATTTGAGAAATTTGCTAGCCTGGTGTCAGCCCTTCCAAACATGATAAGATTCTGCTTTACAGTAAGGCTACGTTAAACAAATTTCCCACCACTGGGAAATTAAGCTGGGTCCTTCCTAAATTTCTTTCTTTGACCGTTAAGCCACTGAGAGCTCCTGTCTCTTCCCCTTGTGCCCCAAAGATATCCATTTCATCTGGACTGGAAGACTGAAAGCTTCTTCCCACTGTAACATGCTACCTTTCATTCAGGGAGTGCTAAATAGTCATCTATAATAGTAACTATTGATAGTTTCATCTTCCATGAAGCAACCCACTTCTTTTGTCAGTTGGATTCTCACTTCCTCATTTATCCAGTTGGATTCAGATAACAAATAACAGATAATCAGAGTTGGAATGGACCTTTTAGGTCATCTAGTCCAACCCCCGCCCAAGCAGGAGACCCTACACCATTTCTGACAAATGGCAGTCCAATCTCTTCTTTTTTTTTTTTTTTTTTTTGAAAATTTTATTGATTTTTGAAAACAAATATAAACAAACAAAACATAAAACATAAAAACATAAAACATCTTTTTTGAAAGCAGCATGATCCCGGGTTACATTTCTTCGTACAGACACAAATTCAAGTTCATGCTCATTTTTATATTCCATTCCATATCTTATTACCATTCCACATTTTCTATATAGCTTCTCCCCTCTTTTAACTTTCTTAATTTTATTTTATTTATTTCATCTCAATTCAAATCATTGTACTTATATTCTTTGTCTGTCCTGTTTCAACTGTCTGTTATCTTTTCTCATTAAACAAAATTTCTCCTGTAATCACTGATTGGAGTATGACGCCTTTATATCTTTCCCCTAAAATTATAACACTTAATATAATACATAACTTCCGTTCGGATTCTGCTTGGTACATTCTAAAACTACACACTGTATTTTAAAAAAAGAAAAACATATAAATATATAATATAATTAAAACAACAATCCATATCAATTCAATTCTATCATTAATATTAATATTCATTTAAATCTTAATATTTTACACATTACTTTTCAGATAAATATCATACTTCTACGGGAACACTTATAAAGTTTCCATAGTTAATTCCCCCCCACTTCACTTATATTTTATAAAACATTAAGTAATTAAAATGTTCCCGTTCCTTCCTAATTCAATTCTCTCTTTTATTTTATTTCATTTATTTTGTTCACAAGTTTCACTAAATTACACTGACTATTTTATCCCACTTTTTAATAATATGTTGTTTCCAATTTTCTAACATTATTTCTATTACAAATATAACAATACCATCTTATGTACCTTCACAGAATCCCTTTTTCAGTTAGATTTTCACCCTTATCTCTGAATAAGTCCTGTTTCTTTACATCTTGCTCCAGACCTTTGTGACTTCTCTTCCTTTCCTTCTTCCCTTTCTTCTTCTCTCTCCCCTTTTTACCCCCCTGTCTCTCCACCTTCATTTCCCTCTTCTGTATTCCCCTTTTCTGTTGCTTTCCAACATTATATCCACTTTTCAAATTATTTTTTCCCTTTTTTGGTTGTTTTTTTAAGTCTTAAATTCTCCATTCTCTTTCCCCCCTTTCCCCTTTCTTCCCCAGATAGTTACTTGTTCATTAAAGATGGCTTCTTCTTTGTCCCAATCTTCTTGTTGTAAAGTCTTTTCTTGTTGTTTCTCGTAGTTCCAAAGCGCCATTTCTAAGAATTGAAAAATGGAGCCAAAGGAGCCCTTCCCTTCTTGTGTCTCTTCTTTATATTTTTTAAATTCCATTTTCAGTTCATCCAGAGATAGTGCCATTGTAAAAAAAATTAAACAACCACCCAATTGTTTTTAGTCATTCAAATATAATATCCAAAAATCCCAAAGTCACCAAGCAATCCAAATATGCACAAGCTGTTTCTTTTTACACTTTCTTCTTTTTTCACTTTCTCTTCCTGGGGTTACTATTTAGTTATAAAGTTCCAGTTTAAATGTATCTTTTAGAAGTCTTATTGATATTTTACATTAAATTCTTTTAAAATCCAGGCAGTCTCCTTCTTCCAGATCCTGCCCTTATTCTTTTCCTCTCCCTTCCTAATTATAGACAAAACAGATTTTTTAGTGTCCAGAAATCTTTATTGTCCCTTTGGCATTTACTTATATTTTCAGCTTAATTATTGGTGCCAAAGCAGATTTTTCCGATTTCTTATTCAGCTCTCTTCATTGTCAATGTAAGGAAGGAGAGTGAAGAAATAAAAAAAAACTTTCCCTTTTCACTTTCTTTCTCTGCTTCCGACTCTTCTTTGGGAGTGATGTTATCTTTTATAAAATTTAAATTCCAGGGTACCTTAGTTGTTGCTTTTTATCCCAGTCAGCCAAAACTTTCACTTCTTATCTTCCTCCTGCACTTTCTTTTCCAGTTGAGTGCTTCTTTGAGGGGGCCATTTCTGACCACCGCTCCTACCACCTTTGGGAAAGGGAGTTTGACCAGCTGAGGAGGAGAGATGTGGCTCTCTTTGACCCTGCTGGCGATCTCCCCCCTCTTCACCACCTCTACGGGGTGGCTTAGCCCCGAAGCCAGCTGGCTCGGGGTGCTCCAGCGGCGAGCCCAGGCATAAACCGCACATGATCGTGGATTCTTGCCTGCAGCCAAAGCCCTGCAAACCAGAAGCCCCCAGGCAGTCCAATCTCTTCTTGAAAGTCTTAAGTGATGGCACTCCCACAACTTCCGAGGGCAATCTGTTCCATTGGTTGATTGTTCTCACTGTCAGAAAGCTTCTCCTTGTTTCCAGGTTAAATCTCTCCTTGTTCAGTTTCCATCCATTATTCCTTGTCTGGCCTACAGGCACTTTAGAAAATAGCTTGACCCCTTCCTCCCTATGGCAGCCCCTCAAATATTGGAAGACCTCTATCAAGTCTTCCCTGGTCCTTCTCTTTACTAGACTAGCCAAGCCCAGTTCCTGCAACCGTTCATTGTATGTTTTAGCCTCCAGTCCCCTAATAATCCTGGTTGGTCTTCTCTGTACTTTTTCTAGAGTCTCAACATATTTTTTATAGCGTGGTAAACAAAACTGGATGCAGTACTCTAGGTGTACTCTAGATTCCCATTGTAGGTAGCCAATTTCACAATTTAACCACGTTATGTGAAAAAGTAAGTTTTTTTTTTCCTGTAAATAACTCTAGCAATATGAAAGAAGGTAAAAATCTCTTTATACATATTATTTGTGCCATTCATGATTTTTATATAATCTTGTCATGTCTCCTTCATTGCAAACTAAGGAGCTAATTGCTGTAATCTTTCATTTAGGACAGCTGCATTTGCACTTTAAAGGCAACTTAAATTCTGGGCTTCTGACCACAATCTTGACTGTTTTGTTAGCCCCCTCCCCTAAATGTTCCTGATTTTTCTTTTTTGAACCCTTTCCAAGTCAATAATTCCTTCTTAAGATATGGTGGTGAGAAATGTATATAATGCTTCATGCTCATAGATAAGGCCAGGATGCTCTTGGTTATTTAGTCTTTCATTTTGGGGAGTGAGGGATATTGGAGAATTCAATTTAAAAATACTATCTGGGGTAACTTATTTTAATGCTTAATCTAATATGGGTTTATCGTCTCTAAATCGGCTCAGGCTTCTAATTTTCTTCCTCTATGACACTGAAATTTTGAAGTATGGAGCTCCAAGAGCATAAGGAGAACTTAAGGAGTGTCTGACAAAGAACTGTAGATTGTCCACCTTGCTATCTTTGGTTTTTCAAGAATTAAGACTCATTATTTTGGCTGCAGTCAAAATAATGCATTGGACAGATTCAATGTACAGAAGATATGTTATTGGGAGGAGCAGTGGATTAGAGTTTTAAAATCCTGGAACATCCTTTTAGAAAATCCAAATCTTGACAAAAAGGGCATTTGAACTAGGAAGGTATCAAAAAGCTGGATGGTAAGGAATGGACTCAAGTTGACCCCTAAATGGAGTGGTTATAATCATATGGATCACATGAGTGTGAAGATGTTTTATCTTCAGTCATGATTGGGTTATATACTCTTATACACTCTTTGGGACTGGTACACAATGTGTGGGTTTCCTTAGATGTATAGCTCTTGGTCAAGGAGTAGGTAGGCCTTCACACAAAACCATTTTTTGTAGCATAGTTAGACTATAGGGCCCTCAGACAACCACAATGCAAATTATTGAAATATGCTATAGTGCTGGTCTTGAAAGCAATTTAAAAGCTGAAGCTGTCCTAGAAAGCAGCTTTAACAGGTACCTATGGCCATGCCATGTTATTTCTTTTTGAATGTATTACTTACAATTAGACTTTTGGATACAATTCAGTATGCTGGTTATCGCCTATAAAGGCCCACGTGGCATAGCCCCAATTATTTTTTTTAGGGGGGGTTGTTATCTGTCTCCTATAATTAAACATCTCATATGATTGGGCAGACTTAGCATTCCTTGGGATCTGCCCACCCAGAGATTTGTATGGCTCCCCGCCCCCAACACACACAATAGCCTTATTTAAATGAGTCCTGGATCTTTCTCCAAGCCTATATGAAATGACATGTTGAAATCTTTGTGTAATAACTGGTTAATTAGAATATTTGGACACTTAGTTTCATGTTGTTTAATATTGGTTTCTTTCAAATTGCTTAAATTGCTTAACATGATATCCTGCAGAAAGTCATGTGTATATATTAAATTAAAACAAATACTGCAAACAAATGTTAAACCAAGAGTAACTGTTGTACAAAGGCAAATTGTGTGCTTAGAAACCACCATAAAATAAGTGGACATCAGGTCTGTTATATAAATCACTATTGGCTTGGGAACTGTACTTAAAAAGTTATTGATCAATATTTTCTCATCAAATTTGGGGAGGTATTGGCTTAATTCCATCAGATTTGGTCCTAAACCTGTGAATCTGAAATATTTACTGTAATAACTTGGACCAAAAGGGTGAAACGTGCTGATGAGATTGTAGATGGCTCAAAATCAAGTGGGATAGTGAAAGATAAAAACAAATCTAAAAATTGCTTTTAGCAAATTTGGATTGAAAATAAACGAATGAAACAAACATAAAATTATTCATTTAAGTTAAAAAAAAAACGAAATACATTGGTGCAGAATACACAGAGATGGTTTAGCAAAAGATATAAAAAGATCTTGGAAGTTAATGTGACGGAGCTGCTAAAAATGGAAAAGCAATTTTAGATTGCATTAATCATAGCATAATTTCCAAATTATGAAAACTAATAGATACACTAAATTCTACAGCACTCACTATAGAACAGTGTTCATTTGGGGCATTACCTTTTAAGAAAAAATTCAGAGAAACCAGAATAGGTTCAGAGAAGGGCAATGAGGATGACCACAGAACAAGAAACTAAGTTTTACAGTGAGAAATAAAAATTTGAGAAAATTTAAACGAATATGGAGGAATATGATAGTACTTTTAAAATGTGAAGGGATGCTATGTATTGCAAAATCTCTTTTGTTTCAGAGTAAAGTAACAGAATAGTATTCTTAAATTAAAAGAAAACAACTCAATTAAATGTTAGGGAAAACTTTAGTTCTACAGTAGAACTAGCTTAACCAACTGCTAAGCTATAAATGTCAGAAATGCCTTTATTTGTATATCTTCACTGAGAAGGGGTTTGAACTCAATGACTTAAAGGTCCCTTTTGTTGAATTATATGGTTCTTAGAAACTCATGGTTTTTGACTGCCCATGCATATTACAGCAGCTATGTTTTGAGAATGCCCATAAGAACTTTTCCCCGAGAATTTAGACTTGCATAAGAGCCCCCCCACACACACACACACAAGTTCCTGTCATTAGCAAATGCCCTCTCAGAGGATATATTGCTCAAATAATCATTAATAGAATCCATATTGTTTTAGAATAAGGGCTGGATTTAACTACAGGCATTGGCTGGGGAAAAATTTTTTTAGGGAAGAAGGGAACTCTGCATTTTAGTCCATTAGAGCCTTGTCAATCACTCTGATCAAATTCTGTTAGTTTGTTGTTTGTGAAGTTTTTTATAGTTCTCTTTTTTTTAAAAAAATTCTCAATATCAACTGTTTTACTGTTTCAGTATCCATTGAAAACTTATTCACTAGAAAAATACTGGTATATTTGGATAGTGTCTAAACCAGTGGTAAAACCTGGTCCCTACCGCCCACTAATGGGTGTTCCAGCTTTCATGGTGGGCGGTAGGGGTTTTGTCCCCTACTTTATAAATCACCATTACTGTGGAACCAGTGGGCGGTTAGTGAAAATTTTACTACTAACAGAGATACAAAAGTGGGCAGTAGGTATAAAAAGGTTGACTATCCCTGGTCTAAACCAAAATTCAAACAACTGTGTTAATTTTATAATTGATATAAAAAAACATTTTTTCAACTATGAAAACTCATTGAGTAAATTCACTTCATGTTAATTTTGTATCAAGTTTAAGAAGAAATTCTGTCACTATGGCCTCAGGTTGATTGTGTAGAGCAAAAATCCATACATAACCTAAATAACATGAGCATCTGACAAATTGTTATTGATGAAGAATTCAGAATACAGAAGATCTGTTGGAATAGCATAAAACTTCCATTGTTGAAGTTATTGCACTCACCTACTCCTTGTTTTTCAATGGTATCTTTTCCTATTCTGTCTCCTAGGTCTATGTACAAACCACAACCCTGACTATATCTATGAACTTAAGTGCTTCAGTGGCCCTGGGGATGCTTTACATGCCAAAAGTTTACATCATCATCTTCCATCCTGAACTAAATGTCCAAAAGCGGAAACGTAGCTTCAAAGCAGTAGTGACAGCAGCCACCATGTCATCAAGACTATCACACAAAACTAGCGACAGGCCCAACGGGGAAGCAAAAACAGAACTTTGTGAAAATGTAGATCCAAACAGTAAGTAGTTTAAAACTTGTTGCTTTTTTTTTTGTCAGAATGTTATAGAGACTGTGTTGAGAGGAATCTTATCTTTGAGAACTCATCCCTACTTTGTTCTTATCCCGAAGATTATACAGACGTCTATCTGAAGGTGTTCTATTCCCATGAGATGTTCCCTTTATAATGTTAATCCTTTGCCCAGAGCTTTTTGATTCTCCCTGCTGAGAATAACTCTCTGGGTTGCTTTAGAATGACATAGGCAATTTTTCTAGATATCTTCCTTTTCCTTATCGGGTAGCATTTTGAGCATGACAATATTCTTTCATAATTGATCTCAGACTGAATACTCATTCAGATCATCTTTATCTTATGCCATTAAATAGAAAGGCAAAAAATAGGGTTGGGGTTTTTTTTGCCTATTTTATGTACTTTACTCATATCAAAAAGTATGCCTTCACTCGTCACGACATCATTAAGACCATTGGCCATATTATTTTGGGGGTGACAGGAATTGAAGTCCAACATTACAGAGGATGCCTTCTGGTCTGAGGTTTTCAGTACAGCTTTAAAGAAAATGTCTTAAAATGCTACCAGTAATAACAACAACCATAAAAAAGCAATCTCAGAGCTATCTGCTTTAAAGGTAAAGGAAAAACTAAACTTTAAAAAAGTCTTGTATTAATTTATATCCTAAATCAGTTTCTGTTTCATGTTCCAATATGGAATGGTGGTAGATTTCCTTTAATTGCAGTGAACACAAAACAACCATGCCTAGTTAAAATGGGATGATAGTGGTTGTGCTGTTTATTTTGATGGTACTGTTTTGATTTGGGGTGAACACTGTTCAGATGTTTATGGATGTGAATCATTTACCATGCAAATATCCTTGTTAAGCTCCATCCTCCTTTATGACTATTATTATTTGATGAACATTTATTGGGAGCAGTGCTTCAGAGTTTTGATGGTTTCTAAATAGTTCCCAAGGTTATAGTTGCAGTTAATTTTGATCTCCACCTCCCCCCAAAAGGCATTTTGCTCAAATAATGAGTGTCATGGTTTTCCAACTACTCTCCCCTTCCCCCAAAAAACCCTATTATTTTAATACCAACAAAATATTGTTTATCAATTCATTTCTACAACATTAAAGGGCTATTATAGTTAGAGAGAATATTTGGTAATATGAATATTCATTTAGATAGTTCAATTAAAAGACAGGTGATAGATTAACCATTTTAATTGACAGCCCTAATCATTGGCAGAGGATTCTGGTTAACTTGAACACAATACATAAAGGGAAATTAGATGCAAATTATGTCAAGAACAAAGGAATTTTAATACATGATTGTTCTCATTTGAAAAGTTATCTGAGTGGCATTCTCAACCACTGGCAAAATGCCATAAAGTAGCTTCTAGTTCTCAGAATAGCAAGAGCATTTAGAGTTATATACCGCCACATTGCACTCTCTGGGCAGTTTGCAAGTACAAGTATTATTTGACCCAACAATTTGGGTCTTAATTTTAACTAACCTTGGAAGGATGGAAGGATGAATTAACCTTGAGCCCCATCAGGATCAAACTCTAGACTGTGGGTAGAATTTGCACTTAATCGCTATACCACCAGGCCTCCTTAATAGAATAGCTTTAAATGCTGTGTGGGTATTATGTCTTTGAGGTGTGGTTAGTGGAGCCTCCCTTTGGGCTGTCTTCCTGCCTAAGAAAATAAAAAAGCCATTGTAACAATAATTTTAAAAGAAATGATCAAACACCAAACAGCAGTATGACCTCATGCTTAGATACAATTGCCACCAGTTTACTTAAAGTTCTTTAATTTTTGACTTTCTAAATGTTGTTGAGTCAAAACAACTCTGCAACCCCATGAAACTGATACTTAATGGGGAGGAAATTTAAAATTAAAATTGGCCATTAAACCAATTAGATTAGATTGGGTAAGATCAGCGGACCTGTAATGTCCCATGTATGGTCTTCTCTTTTTGAAGATTCTTTATGAAACAAGAGCTAATCTAACTATCCTAACCTGTGGCACTCTGTGTGATTTGGGAATAGCATTATCAGAATTGCCACTCATCCACCACACAGGCTGTGGATCATGGAAGTTGCTAAAAAGTGTCAGATTGGAGAAAGCTGGGCGGATGTCCTGATCTAATGGTTAAATCAGAAAACTGTTTGAGTGTTGAGAAATTTGAGTCAACAACATCAGCTTGTTACTGCTTCTGAAAATGTCCTGACATGAAGAGTACCGAGGACAGTTTCTGGCATAACCCCAAGTCATTTTAACACCTCCTAAGCAGTGACTGAGTACTCTTATCCTTAATTTGGATACTAACTGTTCTGCAAGAGCCATAGGAATTGCTGTCAGATGTTCTGTGGGATGATAGTGCTTAACAATGTGTTCCTTCTTCTTTTTTTTAATTATACAATCATGTTATTTTCCTTAAATGAATGCTACAGATTTGTGTACCTCCAAACACCAAGATATTTCTTCTTCCAAAAGTTAAAAAAAAAAAAAAGTTAGCTACTGACTTTCTCTCCTTTTTCCTTAATGAAAGACTTTGGGGGAAAAAAAGTCACTGTTATTGTATGCAGATTATTGTCCCATTGAATTCAGAAAAAGGCTATCACAGCATGTGTTAATGAATCATAGGCTGCAGATGAAGCATCATTAATAGGGCATCTGACATTTCAATCAAATATATGCAAGATCGTCAGTTTTTTTTATTATTACTCAGTCTTCAGACATTTTTCCTGTTCATGGTCTCAGCACTTGTTTATTCTAGCAGTCATTGTTCTCTAAATTATACTATTGTTTTGTCAGTTATTCTCCATTAAACTGGCAATAAATAGAAGGAGAAGATAAATATACATATGGTGGGAGAGGTAAATTCAGAAACTTTCATGGAGCGGATAAAGATAAATTATTTTCTTGTGGTATTTGTAGTTACAATTGGATTATCAGATGGTCAAAGGGCTTTCTCCTCTCTCCTTTGTTCAGTTTAAAAGTGAGACTGTGGCTCATTGGAGTGCTTACAGGCCATTTATTCTGTGCTTTGAAAAGGAATGGTCCTAGGGAGGTGGTATAGTACCAGTCATCTTTTTCTTATCCACACAAAGTCCTAATAATGATAGTATGTCATTATGGAGTCTATCTTCCAGGGCATTATTGACTCCATTTTCTGAAATGTACAGCATTGGTATTGCCAGAAAGGGCCATGGGTTCACTTTTAAATTGATTGGTAGCAAAGAAAAGACCCAATATTTCAGTCCATCTTGTGTGGGGTTTTGTAAATGCTCCAATCTTTAAAGTACCTCTTCTGAACTTTGAGTAAGTTTGTTCTCTGTGATACACCCAGGTTGATGCTTATGGAGGTACTGGTGAAGATTAGCCACTCTCCTAAAAATTTACAAGAGTGGTAAACTAAATAAAATGTTGTGCTGAATGTTTTACAATGGATAATGAATTACAATGCAGAGTGATTGTTATCTTCACCTTATACTATGAGAGTTTTCCTATGTGGTGGCAGTGGGATACTTTGCAGCCATCTAATTGTTGTTGGATATTTGGATGTTGGCAATTTCCTACCATTTTATATAACTATCATTGGTAGACAAGGAGAGTGAAACTTATATTCCAACATTGTTTCATGGACTGTAAGTTTATCTATTTTGATTATCAGGTATGAATTGAACTTTTGTTTTGTTTTTCTACCCTAAAATGTAGGTCTGGAGTTCCTAGTGTTCACAAGCACTCATTTTCCTGTGGACACACACCCACACTTGTACCTATCAAACAAAAGTTTGCTTGAATTTTTAAATGGAAAATATATGCATTGTTAAATATTTTAAACAGGAAGCCAGTATTCCACAAAGCAAAATATTAGGCTGCAGAATCATCTTTATTTCCAAGAGGGTCCTTACATTTTACACATAAGGAATAATTTATCTTGCAAAATAAAATGGCTCTGCAATCTATACTTCTTCTTACCTGGTTAGAAAAAAGAAGGTGACCTGGGTGCTGTTGAGGGTATTTTGTTAGTAGGTAGGGAGTTAATGTGTGAGACCTCCATGGAATGATCTTAAACTTCCAATTGGACCTTTTTTCCTCCTCTCCACAAAAATGGGGATCCCTAGCATGGGATTTCAAAGGATCTTTGAAAAGCCTCAAAAGTCAGCTGTCCAATGCCTGCCAACCCTCTAACCATAATCACAATTTGCATCTGATGCATGTATGCTTTTTTTCATTGAAAAGCTTTGCTTTGCTATGTTTGACTGTAAGTCTGTCTGCTTTTGCTATATTTTAATTACTTCCTTTTTCAGTATCTTCAGCATCTTATAATGAAGGTGAAACTTGTACATATAGTTTCTTGTCCTCAAAGTAATTTACTCTTCTCATGGTTTCACAGGCTAAATCTCATGGATTTAACAAAATCTCTGATTGTGCTTTTATTTGAATAAATGGAATGTTTATTCCCCTAGTCATGACAACACTGGCACCAATAGAAGCATCTCAGCTGAATTGTTATTATTTTAATTTAATGACCTGTGTTTGTTATGCCTAATTTGATACCATAAAGGCAAAATATTTGTAGTTGTCAGGGGTAGTTGCTTTTAAAAAATAATGTTTAGACAACTACAAGATGAATGAATAGTTCAATGACATTGGATACAGAACGTTTGAGACTTTCCCCCAATTTATTTAATGAAGTTACTGTATTTTAATGGAGCTGTAAAACCCATTACATTCCTATCTCTGTCTTTTTTTTTAATTACTTGAAAATATCTGCAAAATCCCCACATATTTGGGCTTCCAGAATCTACCCCCCCCAAAAAAAAAATATTCAAAGTTATTTGTGGACTCTAAGCAATGGGATGTTAGTACTATCTTCCATAACAAAAAAATTCTGTTATAATATGTATTTATTAAATTAAATACTTAATATTTTAAAAGGTAAAGTTTCCCTGGTCTCTTCTAGAGAACATACTTCATGCTTCTTTCCCCCCAAAGAGGCATTAATCACTCTCTATATCCAGTGGTGGGATTCAAATGATTTAACAAGTGGTTTGCCCAGGGTCAGGTTGGCTATTGTGGGAGGCATGGCCCAATCTGACCCTGGGTGAACTGGTTGTTAAATTACGCACTCACCCCAGTTTCAAAGTGGATTCTGGGCACTGCACTCAATGGAGAAACGGGATATGAACCAGCTGGAATGAGGGAAGGAGGAGGAGCAGGAAGAAGAAAGAGGAAAAGTGGCCTTCTCCTTCCCTCACTCCGGTGACTCTGTTGTCCATTTCTGCATTGTAGCGCAGTGCCCAGGATCCACTTTGATTACCAGGATAATTTAATCAACGGTTCACATGAACCAGTGCAAACCGGCTGCATTCACCACTGTCTATATCCAGCCATACGTATACTGTAGAAGCCAGATTGAGGAACTGATCTGGTTTACAGATGATATAAATCATGTTCCTAAAAACCCTATTTAAAGATAAAATGATAGGTAGCTATCTAGCTACTTTGATTGATTCTAAGGCTATCATGAATAAATAAATGTCTCCAGTTTTCATTTAATGGTCAGATGTGCTGTTGATATCTACCTCATATTTTTCAATAATGGAAAATGGAAGCTACAAAGTTACTGGTAGTCAGACCTCAGATGTATTCACCTCAGCCTTTCAAAAAGGTAGTCATGCTAGTCGTTATATTTTGAATGGAATAAAGTGAAACTTTGATCAAGGAACTCCTGACATGCTACTGATGTTAGAGATTAGAAATGAAGAAGGGACAGAAATTCAGAAATACAAGCAGCTTTCAGGAGCTCTTTAACCTCAATGGGCTACATGGAGTGAAGGAAGAAGGCCAGTAGTAAGTTCTCTCCATAGTCAGAAAGGATTTGTTTTTGAAAGAAGCATTGTGGCTCAGAAAAGAGAGGAAGACAGGCAACCGGACTTCCCTTGTACTCTTTCCTTCTCTTTCCCTCACAGTGAGGAAAAACACTAAGTTTAGACTCAGTCTATTCTCTCTACCAAGGATGACTTAATTAAATGTTGAGGTTACAATCAGATGAATAGTGCCAATAATAAAAGTAGTGGATGTTGGTTTAAATATAGGTAGGCTGTAATGTATTTGAAGAAGTCTAGTTTCTTTGTTCACACAGGATTTGATACCCACTCATCAACTAAAGTTCATGAGCTATTAATATTTCCAAAAGCTTTCTTTCTTTCTTTCTTTCTTTCTTTCTTTCTTTCTTTCTTTCTTTCTTTCTTTCTTTCTTTCTTTCTTTCTTTCTTCCTTCCTTCCTTCCTTCCTTCCTTCCTTCCTTCCTTCCTTCCTTCTTCCCCCCTCCCTCCCTCCCTCCCTCCCTCCCTTCCTCTCTTCCTCCCCCCTCTCTCTCACATATACAGGCAGTGTAATGTATGATTGATGTTCTTTGAAAGTAATATTTGGGAGAAAATGCAGTGTGAAATATAACACTTGACTCTTATCATCAGCTGAAGGAGTCACCTTCTGATCACTACAAGTTATATTTCTAGTAAAATGAAATGGTTGTCTGTTTCATATGCATTAAGAGAAGCTCACTTCAATTCAGCTAGGACTTATTCTCCCTCCTCTCCATGCTGTTCCCAAATGAGTTGCCAAAACACAATTCAGCTAGAATAGCGGTAGCATACATACATAAGGTTTAACTCTCCTGTAAGTCTCTGTCTCTTTCAGACTAGAAGGTTGTAAGAATGCCATCAAATAAAAGAAGGCAGGGCTTAAAAGTTTCCATTGGTTGTGTACATGTGTTTAAAGAGAAGTGAATGGTGAATGTATCCCACAGTCCGCTGTACAAATGCTGCTATGCTGGGCTATCTCTTTTGCTTGTTCATCTATATTACTTTCAGACATCTTTGGCATATTGTTGCCTACTTCATCTTTTGAGGGACAGGAGAAATAAGAAAATCAACCCATACTTCAAATTTTGAAGAGCAATGAAGACTGATAGCATAGTAAAAGGGACTGGATTCTGGACAAATCGTTAATTCATATATAAACTGTCCCAAGTCATGCTTCTGATATAAGGAGACTTTCTTTTGTGTTTGGAAATACCCAAACCTTTTGGGGAACTGCTTGGTTTCTTGATGTTATGATATACTGCACTTTGACAGGTTACAAGCTTTATATTATGAGTGACAATAGCTCATAAAAATAAATGATATGATATATTTAAATCCATGGATTATATATGCAAATATATTTACTTTTCCTATAGACTGCATACCACCTGTAAGAAAAAGTGTTCAAAAATCTGTTACTTGGTACACTATTCCACCTACAGTATAGCTCTTGCCTGCTTTTTTAGAAGGTAAGATAAAGATCTAACTTTTACTGCTTTGTTTTTTAAAAGAAATGCATCATTAAATGTTAAAAATGCATTGACTTTACTAAGTTGCTAATGAAACCTAAAGTTGTTTGCATAGTATTAATTGAAATAATGAATTATAAAGTCAATACAAAGCTTGTGAGAATGTTTTCCAGCTAATGGAAAGCCATAGTCCATAATCTGTTGTTGTTTTTTTTGCCTCACAGAGTACATGAATTGCTGATATTTCATTTCTAATCTCAAAGATTGACTCCCTCAGGAGGAATGGATATGGCTAGCTTGAGAGTATGTTTTTGAGGAATGTATGATGATTGATCTCCCCATAAAGATAATATTTTTCTCTCCTTTAAATGAAATAGAAGTTAACAAAGTTAACTTTATGACTAGGTGGGGGTGAGGAAAGGAAAAGGAAAGAAAAGGGAAAAAAATCTCTTAATGAAAAAATTAACTTCAATCCCTATTTCATGCCACCTGTGACTAAAAGAGACAAGTTTTGGAAACTATAAGCTGGTACATCTGAGAAAATTTTGAATGATGAGAAGCTATGAGATCTTTATACATCTGTTCTTGGCATTCAATGAGATAAGATCACACTCCCTGGTCATATCCTCAGAGGATTTGAGGATTTGATGTTATTCAATAGTTACAATTCACTGTTTAGGGTCCTAAATAAATACAGGTCTTTGCTGAAATAGTGGATCAGTCTACTAGCTTGTGAGCATCAGGCTAAGCTGAAGTGCTGAACTTTTTAGCTATTTAGAATTCACCCAATTTCTCTCATTCTTTCATTGAACACAAGAAAAAAGAGGTTGTGTGAAGAACTCTTATCTATAATATGCATCATATGCTCATATATTCTAATAGTTTTGTGATTTTCTCTTTGCAACTTATTTACTGTTTACTGTTTGGGTGAGGGGATTATTTTTTTCTAGTAAACTGATGTATTTGTGATATTATGAAAATGTTGGTTAAAATTGCTTCTGTTGTGAATGCATAAGGTTTAATAAAGAGAACTTGAGCTTGGAGTAAAGTGCAGGGTTCTGGCCCTGCACTTCGGATTGGCCCGTTCCGGGGAATCCGATTGGCCATTAACAGAGAGTTCCTATTGGTTAAGGGAGCTAGCGCTCCTCGATTGTTATTGGTTAATAGTTATTGGGGTTGCCTATATAAGGAGGGTTATAACTACCATTGAGTTGAGAAGTCACTATGTAAATAAAGAGTTGAAGTTCACCGTTCCAGAGGCTTGTCTCCATTCTTTCTCACCCATGCTCCAAACTTAACACTGGCGACGACGATGGGATATGGAGATGTCTGAACTGATGGAACTAAGAAGAAACACTGAGCATGTGGCTGACAACGCTACACAACGGAACCATGTTCGGCGGCGTCGTACCACTCGCTCCGTTCGATCCAGTGCAGGAAGACTGGGAGTCCTACATGGATCACTTCCAAATGTTCTTAGAAACTAACAACTTAAAGGACGCCGCAGCCGGGAAGAAACGGGCAGTGTTCCTAACGCATTGCGGGCCAACCGTATTTAAGATGGCTAAAGCACTAGCAAAACCTAGAGAAGTGAAGGCGATGGATTGGGATGACCTCGAACCTCTACTAAGAGATCACTATGCACCGACTGTGCCTATGCTCGTGAGACGGCACGAGTTCTATCAGAGAAACCAGCGAAAAGGAGAAAGCGTCGCCGACTTCATAGCAGACCTCCGAAACCTGGGAGGCCTCTGCGGATTCGCCGATTTGGAAGAGGCACTGAGAGATCAAATAGTTCTGGGATTAGATGCACCAGGCGTGCAGAGCAAGCTGATGGCAAAAGGCGACATCAGCCTTGCCGATGCCATCGCCGATGCTACTGCAGCAGAAGCAACAAGGAAGTCAGCTGCACAATTACGCTGCAACCGCGCTCCTGTACACCAACCGACAAGCGAAATTTTATCCAAGTCAGAAGGGCAGCTTTCAACGACACACCACGAGGCTAGACAGCGACGAAGAAGAGGTCCATCGACTGTGGTCCGACCGGGACCACCACCTGAAGTCTCTACGCCCTTGCGCTGGCTGTGGAGCCAACCATGCCAGGTCCGAATACAAATTCTGTGACGCGCTCTGCCATGAGTGCGGGAAGAAAGGCCACATCGGATAGGTCTGCCGAAGTTTACAAGGACCCGGCCAGGCCTCAAAAGGGGCTAACTATCGCCAATCGACAAGAAACCGTCCTGTAAGGTGAGAACCAGTAAGCCACTCCTACAGAAACCGAGCTTTACAGCGAGAAGAGGCTCACCATACTATCACTATCGGTCACGCCTCTGCCTTGGATGCCAAGAAAATCTGAATCACAGTAGCCATCGAGAACCAGACTTGCCACATGGAAGTCAACTCGGGATCGTCCCTCTCGATGGTGTCCTGGAAGACCCTCAAGCAACTCATCCCCATGATTCAGCGCCAAGACCTCCACTTCCAAAAACTCATTCTTCCTTTATATCAAGGGAATCGAATCCCTGTCGTTGGTTCCTGCCGAGTCCGGGTCTCCTTCAAGAAGCACACAGCGTACTTACTGCTAACTGTGATCGACAAAGATCAGCCTAGTCTGCTAGGTCTCCAATGGTTCGCGCCACTTGGCATTGAAATGGCAGGCAAAAACTGAATCAGCAGAAATGACTGGGAGGAGGACCTCATCCATGAGTTCAAGGACGTCTTCGCGGAAAGTTTAGGTGAGTACAAGGGGACCCCAATTTCGTTCAGCCTTGATCCAAAGATAGCTCCCATCCGCCTTAAGCCCCATCGAGTTCCGTTTGCCTTAAAGCCGAAAATCGATGAACAACTCAACAAACTAACAGCTCAGGGGGTGCTAGAACCTACTGATCACTCCCCCTGGGAAACCCCAATCGTAACACCCATTAAGCCAGACGGGTCGATCCGAATTTGTGGGGACTACCGGGCCACCCTGAACCATGCCCTACAGCAGAATGCATATCCGGTGCCGGTGGTACAGCATCTCCTCCACTCCCTGGGGGGCGGAAAAGTCTTCGCTAAATTAGACTTAGCTCAGGCATATCAGCAACTACCTGTTGATGAAAAGACGGCACAGGCACAAACGATTGTGATGCACCGAGGTGCCTTCAAATGTACCCGGCTCCAATTCGGAGTTAGTGTAGCCTCAGGGATTTTTCAGAGCCTGATGGAGAGGCTACTTCAAGGGATTAAAGGTGTGGTCCCCTATTTTGACGATGTATTAATTGCTGCACATACAAAAAATATCTTACGGGATCGTTTAAAATTAGTCCTACAAAAATTTCAAGATGCCGGTCTTAAGGTAAAAAAAGAATAAGTGTAAATTGTGTACAGATAGTGTTGAGTTTTTAGGGTACCTAATTGATAGTCAGGGTATTCACCCTACCGACAGTAAACTAAGAGCAATAAAAAACGCTCCCAGGCCTCGGAACAAGGCCGATCTCCAGGCGTTCCTAGGCCTCATCAACTTTTATAATGTATTTCTACCGCATAAAGCAACGGTCGCTGAACCGTTACACCGGTTGTTAGACAAGAAAGCAAACTGGGTATGGGGTCATAGAGAAGAACAGGCGTTCTGTAACGTAAAAGAACTACTGACTTCTGACTCTGTACAATGAGTACAATGAGACTTTGCTGTTAAATATCACATGTGATGCTTCGCCTTTCGGAGTGGGCGCCATTCTGAGCCTTGTACTGCCAAACGGTAACGAAGCCCCTGTTGCATATTTTTCAAAAACACTTTAAAAAACTGAGAGAAATTATGGCCAAATCGATAAAGAAGCCCTCGCAATTGTATCGGCCATTAAAAGATTCCACGAGTACGTGTATGGCCGGGCTTTTACTATCGTGACTGACCACAAACCGTTATTGGGGATAATAGCTGGAGATAAGCCGACTCCCTACATATTATCCCCCAGGATGACTCGCTGGTCAGAATTCTTGGCTGCTTATAATTATCGGCTGCAATACCGCCCGGGGAAAGCCATTCCCCATGCCAACACATTAAGCCAAGCACTGCTTCCAGAGACTCTCGACGATCCTGCACCTATGGTAACCACATTGCAAATTGAAACACTCAACTCACCGCCATTAACTGCCTGAGATATCGCGAGAGAAACCAAACGTGACCCCACCTTAGCGCGAGTTCTGGGCTGGGTAGAACGTGGATGGCCATTGGACCAATTATCAGATGACTTCACACCATTCAAGACTCGACAAACGGAGTTGTTCTCCCAAAATGGCTGTGTCATCTGGGGCGATAGAGTCGTTATCCCAAAACGACTCCAAAAAACGCTGCTGAGAACCTTGCATGATGGCCACCCCGGTATCATGCGAATGAAAGCCCTCGCACAAAGCTACGCATGGTGGCCTGGCATCGACAAGCAAATTGAAAATTGGGTTAAAGCTTGTCATAAATGCCAGGAAGTGAGCAACGCCCCACCTAAAGCCATCGCTACCGAATGGGAGACACCACGGGAACCCTGGTCCCGTATTCATTTGGACTTTGCGGGTCCGAACAAAGGCCACACCTTTCTGCTAACCGTCGACGCCTACTCGAATTGGCTCGAGATTCACCGCATGACGAACACAACCACTGAAGCGGTTATCAAAAACTTGGAAAAACTATTTGCAACCCATGGATTACCAGACGTCCTGGTATCCGACAACGGGCCCCAATTTACAGCGCTGTTGTTCAAGCAGTACCTGGCTGACTGCGGCATCCGACATGCGCTTACCTCGCCTGCGCACCCTGCAACCAATGGCAAAGCAGAGTGCATGGTCCAATTCGTTAAGAAAACCTTGCAGAAGGTAGACTACGATAACATTGACGACAAGATCAATTGAATCCTTTTTCTACAACACATCACACCTCATAGCATCACCAACAAAACTCCAGCCGAACTGCTAATGGGACGAAAACTCCGCTCCCATCTTGACCGGTTACACCCAGCTTATGACCCGGAAAAACCATTAGGATCCAGCAGCCGTTGTCATGCCTTCCAGGTAGGCAATTTGATATACGCTAAAAACCTATCGGGCGATCCGCTGTGAATGGAGGCGACAGTAGTTCGTATAACCGGCCCGAGAACCTACCTTGTACAATGCCTTGACGATAGACTATGAAAATGCCATATCGATCAATTTCGATCGCAGCTCCTGTCGGGCATTCCTGAACTGCCTTATGACCAAACTGGGGGGGGGGGTGAAGATACGGAAGAAGATGAATCCCAAGTAGAAGAAAATCTGTTCAAAGGGAACGACGGCGTAATAGAGACAGAGGAAGTGGAACCAGAGAGGGAAACAGATGCACCTCAGGGAATTACCGAGAATAATGGCAACGATGAAGAAATGAACTCTGAACCAGAGGTGACCCCGTTGCGAAACAACTATCTACCTCCGCGTGATTGCAACCAAATGACACAGCAAAAATCAAAAAGACTAATAAAGCAACCATCCTACCTAAAGGACTATGTAACTGCACCCTGCAAACAGAAGCCAGGGGGAAGGGGTGTTGTGAATGCATAAGGTTTATTAAAGAGAACTTGAGCTTGGAGTAAAGTGCAGGGTTCTGGCCCTGCACTTCTGATTGGCTGTTAACGGCAGGATCGGATTGGCCCATTCCGGGGAATCCGATTGGCCATTAACAGAGAGTTCCTATTGTTTAAGGGAGCTAGCGCTCTTCGATTGTTCTTGGTTAATAGTTATTGGGGTTGCCTATATAAGGAGGGTTATAACTGCCATTGAGTTGAGAAGTCACTATGTAAATAAAGAGTTGAAGTTCACCGTTCCAGAGGCTTGTCTCCATTCTTTCTTGCCCATGCTCCAAACTTAACAGCTTCCTTATTAAAATATTAATTAAAGGCTTTGATTGATTATTGATAAACAACCATTTTTATCCTTTGAAAGGTTGTTGCAAGTATCTGCCTCAAATAAATCAAAAGACATTTGCTCTTATCCTTGTTTGGAATGTGTGGTTTTCCCTCCTATAAGGGTTTAAGTAATCTAATGAAACATTTTCATTTCAGTTTTTAACTTTTTTTTTCTGAAGCTGTTCTGTACAGTCATTTACATTCTTGTAAACGCCACGCTGTGATTGGTCAAAGTGCACAGTGATCCGATTGGTCTAGCGAGCTGCACTGATTGGCCTGCTATGGATCTCCCGCAATTGATGGAAACTAATCGCGGGAGATTCAAAGCGGTGCCATTGGTCGCGGCTGCTGTGGCTTGGGCATAAAAAGCCACTGTTTTCTGCTCGCAACCCACGGCCTCCCAGATGTCATCATGTTGGATAACGGGCCCCAATTCACTTCGCTAGATTTTGAAAAATTCCTAGCGGAACGGGGCATACGACATGTACTGACAGCTCTGGCACATCCGGCGGTGAACGGAAGGGTGGAACAGATGGTTCAATTCATGAAAAAAACCATCCAAAAAATTGAACATGGGGAAATCCAAGAAAAAATAAATAAAATGCTTTTTGTACAACATATAACCCCGAACACGACAATGAACAAAAGCCCGGCAGAGCTACTAATGGGGAGGAAAATAAGGTCCCCACTTGACAGACTGCACCCCACATACAACCTGTAAAAAACCCCAAACTCCTCTAGCAAGCACCGGTCCTTTGCGCCACGCGATGCCGTCTACGCAAAGAACCTAACCAGAGACCCACTGTGGGTACCAGCAAGCATAACTCAACTGACAGGTCCTCGCTTGTACCGGCTGCAAACAACTGATGGACGAGTGTGGAAACGCCACATCGATCAATTAAGATGGAGAACAATCACAGGAAACACAACCGACACGCAATCAAACACAGACAATCCCCTTAATACAAGCCATGAGGGGAGGGAATACCCCAAGAACCAAAACCCAATAGAAAGAAACCAGCAACACTTACCGACTAACAGCCAGCTCGAAGCCTCACCAGGAAGAAGCAGCCAGGCCAGCTCAACCAGCCCAGAAAGACTAGGCGGGAGCAGTCAAAACCGCAGCTCAACCAGCCCGGGTAGACTGGGAGGGAGCTGCGACAAGAGGCCTGGCAACACCTTCCAGGCGGTTCCATCGATGAGACCAAGAGCAACAGAGAACCTGACCGAACCGGCCGGGAGCCAAACAACAACTAACCTGCGCAGGTCTAGTAGGCAAGTACGGAGTCCCGCCTACTTACGGGACTATGTCACGTAGTAGGGGTGTTCTGTACAGTCATTTACATTCTTGTAAAAGCCGCACTGTGATTGGTCAAAGCACACAGTGATCCGATTGGTCGAGCGAGCCACACTGATTGGCCCGCTATGGATCTCCCGCGATTGGTGGAAACTAATCGCGGGAGATTCAAAGTGGTGCCATTGGTCGTGGCCGCCACGGCTTGGGCATAAAAAGCCGCTGTTTTCCCCTCAGAACCCGAGCCGTTCTCAGGACTAAAAAAGAGCTGAACCAAGTCACTGACTCCTGGTCTCCTTGCCGCGACGGACACAACAGAAGCCTTAGAGAGAGTTCCCAGTGGAAACATCTCCTGGCACTTAGAATCAAATTAATGCTTGCTTAATGGATCTTTTGTGATGAGAAAAACAAACAGAAGAAACAGCAGGAAAAGATTGTAGGATAAGCAAGGGAACTCTGTAGACCCTGTTCTCTCTTACAAATTTGTTAATACAATAGGTAATAACACAATAAAAGTCTTGTCTAAAAGCACCCAAACAATGCATTCCTTTCATTTTATTTCTAAAGAAGACAAAGAGTGTGAAAAATCAGATAATATTCTGGTAAACCAGAATACGTTAATCTCCCTGTTTGATTTTATACAGATTTTTATTTTTTCCCAACTGCAAGTTTTGTTTGTTTCCACATTTTGCCTAATGTCTACAAATCTGAACATATTTTTCTAAGACTGTAATGCTTTTAAGCAGTTTTCTCTTAGCATAATGCATTCTTTGATATTCATTTCCATTTATATACTGTATAATACACTCTCTATATATTGTCCACTTAATTGACCTATGGCCTGAACCTAAGGGTGGGATTCTACCAATTTGCACCGATTTGCTAGAACCAGTTGTTAACATTCTAAGCAGTTTGGAGAACTGGTTGTTAGAAGAAATTACTGACCTAATCCTGTAAGGAAGGCAGGAAGGAAACATTCTGGTGTTGCTGACAGAAACTGCCTCTCCATTAACCCTTATTACATTCTTGGCAGAATTAGGCTTCCTGTCTCTGGAACTTCTCTGGAGTTTTTTTCCCCTCCTTTGCTGGTGGAGTGCTTATGTGGAGTGAGCATTTAAAGTTACAATGGCACTGAAAAAAGTGATTTATGACCATTTTTTACACTTACGACTGTTGCAGCATCTTCACAGTCATGAGAGGCCAGGCGAGGAGATGCATGGCTCGATGTGAGTGATATTGAGTTGGCCACACCCAGCCAATAACGTGGCCACTAAGCCATGTCCACCCAGTCACATGACCACCACCTAAGCCACGCCCACAGAACTGGTTGTTAAAATTTTTGAATCCCACCCCTGCCTGAACTCTAATAACTGATTTTCAAAAACTCATCTCTTCCACTTTTCTTGCCAAGGCTAGAGAAGAAAATGTATGCAGGCTACAAGGCTGCTAGCTTTCCTGGCACCAAACATTCCTATTTTCCTCATGGAAGGAAGAAGGGATGAGAAACCAATGTTGTGCTATTAGCTTCTTTATCCTGTGGGATGCCATTCCCTCATGCTTTTTCTCCTGTTATCTTGTCTTGTTAACCATAAGTGACAGAGACAATAAAGAAACAGGTACTTTGGATGCTTATTCTTTTGGCACCTCAAAAATCTAGTCCGCATAGAAATTCTTCTATTTTGCCACCTGGAGAAGTAATTCCTCCCTTTCTCTACAGAAAAAGTACCCCTTAACCTAGGTACTGCGTTGCTTAAATGGTGGGGTGAGAAGGTTGAATTTTAAATACATAGCCAGTGGGATTTCTATCCATGTGTTTTTTAATGTCCCAATAGTCTTCTGTAAAATGCTGGACATATACTTTGACATATACTTGCCACGGCCAACTCGCTGCAGAACAACTTGCTGTTACTCTCTTGCCACAGGACAACTCACTGCCAGACAAGAGTTACACTAATACCAAAGAAATGGTGAAATAGAATCATTAAAGAAAGATGCAAAAGAAGGGACAAAATAAAATGTGAATGGCAAAAATTGAAATATTTTTTTTTTATTTTAAATGATTAAATAGAATTGTTAAATTGTCCTGCAGTGAGTTGTCCCATGGTGAGTTGATCACAGCGAGTTGTCCTGCAATGAGTTGGCCATGATGAGTTGGCTGCAATGAGTTGACCATGGCAAGTTGATCATAGTGAGTTGGCCGCAGCAAGTTGACTGTAGCAAATTGTCCCATTCCTATACCATGGAGGTGTTTCCCCCTGGAGTAGCTGCTCTTCCTCATTGCTTGTACTGCAGTGCAGAAGCTGCAGGGAACTTTTTAAATCAGAATTGGGTCTTAGGTTGCAGTCTTTTAGTTTTGTGAGAGATTGAGAGGAGAATTTGTGGAAGCAACAGGAGGGACATTAGACCTAAACTGCCAACAACAATAATAGAGGTGGTTTTTATTATTATTATTATTATTATTATTATTATTATTATTATTATTATTATTATTATTATTATTATTATTATTATTATTATTATTATTATTATTATTCAGCCTAGATTGCTGAAAGCCGGAAAAGAAGAAATTCAAAATATCCAAGGGACTCTATTTTAATGAATAAAGGCTGGATTTTCCTTATCACAATTTCCAAACCACAATGCTTCTGCCCTAATTCTTTCATGAGAGCTCTTTATCATGTCATTCTTCACCTTTCCCTTCCTACATTATAACCTGCAATGCAGAGCTTGAGAAGATGCCATCAAGCCAGTTTTCCCAGTTATCATGGTTCTGCAGGATGTATATGTTCTTTTTCTGTAGGAAAAAGAACTCAGTTCTTTTCCCCCATGGCTGTGGGTAGGACTCCAGAAAATTGCTGGATGTTCCAACTGGCACCTCATCTGGACTTTCATTCATTCTAAGTTCTCATTGTAGACTAAATCCCTGCCTGTCCAGCTTTGTTGCTGAGACAGAAAATGGATCCAAAATACAGTCCACAGCTCTTTGAGGCAATATGCTTCTGTGTTCCTGCACACTTTGTGCTATACTGCACAGTCATGCATCTTATTTCTTGTCACTATATATCACCCTTGTTTTAAGAGCTGTTAGCATTATATGGAGATGAAGCACTGTTCATGAGACCCTGTACATTCCTGGTTATTACTGCCAATCATCCTCTCTTGATCCAAAATATCTTAGAGGATATGAGCAGCAGTTTTTCACATACATCCATTTCTGCCAGATACAATTGCAAGTCAGCATAGTACATAGAAAATGTTACACGGGGGAAATAAAAATACACATTTCCTTATAATTGGAGTCTCCAAATTGGCTACTATCTGATTTTGGCTATTTCTGGCCATGCACCTTAGTAATGTTGTTTTCCATATAGCTCATTTATTTGATGAAGTCCAGCTCTTTGAATTCAGCTAAGATGTAAGGCTTACATGGAGGTTTGATTTCCAGCACATTATCTGAGTCACTGCATTTCAATGAGACTGATAACAGTTCAGAAAGTTAAGCTGGTGCATATGTCTTTGAAGAGATGGAAGTGAGTAGCATGACCCTCCAACTATTCAGCTACATCAGAGTGACTAGAGCTTTGTTCCAGCTGGACTTTTCATTTCCTGATACATTGCTACAAAATGCTTCTCCATCTGGACAGCTAGGAAACTGTTCATTGCCTGCATTAGTAATTCACATAATTATTGATTACAACATCAGCCCTTGCCACCTGTAAAGTTTTTCCTAAAGGCCAGCTTTGTTATCAAGTTCACATTAGAGAGTATATTAAATTAACATTTCAACCTTCTGGATATAGAATCTTTATTTCCATTCATCAGAATATTTGCTTTACCTTCTGAAAGCCAAAGTAAGTATACCAAAGAGCCTAATGGAAACCTTGTTAGGCTTTAGGCCTTGAAAGCTGAGATGGGTTTTGCATTTACTGAGAGATGGTCTTGGACTTTATAGTCAATTTTTTGGCTATTCAAGGCATCATGTTAAACCCATATGCCTTGATAAGTTATAACAAAGATAGTCACAGTAAGACGATTACTTGAGAGTTTGTCATAGATCTGGGAGGAGAAATAATGTTTTCCTGCATGGGTGAAGATCTCTTCAAATCAAAGCTGGGACTTGTATCAAAGGATCCACTTACTATTTTTTTTTTTTTTTTGGTTTACTACACTATACTTTCAGACTCCAATCCAATAGCAAGGGGTATAAGAGGTGTGAACCAATGCTCAATGAAGAGCATTGAATTTCTTATTCCTGCTGTTCACATTTTACTTACCTGAGCTATGGTTTGAGAAGTTAAGCAATAAGTCATTCAAGTAACAATTGTAAGCATAACTTTTCAAGTAAGAATTGCATTCTAGTGAGAGGTACATTTCAGAAATTTAGCTGTCTAACTTGGAAGAGATCTCGACATGGATGCCTGTTAAATTTAAAATATTTTTAAATTAAAATTTCCACATTTTTACTTGATTTCTTTGAACATATATTAAATTTTAATACTGGTTCACAAAAAAATATAATAAAACTGCAGGTTTAATTCAAGCGTCTCTAGGATCTTAGTGACACCAAATAGGTTCGTTTGTATCATGGAAAAATTATTGTATAAGGTGTTGTTCCCTATATCTTTATGTGAATAGGCTATGGATTATAAGGACAATACCATATGCTCCAATATTTAAAAGTTTACCATGTTAGTAAAAAAGACAAGTACATTTATAATAAATTTATAAAAAGAAAAAACAATATTGGTATCAAAGGTTTAAGAATATTTAAATAACCGGATAAGCAAATAAATAAATAAATAATAAACTAGATCTATTATATACTGCTATGATAATGAACTAAAATTGCATTAGCAGTAGATCAAACAGAATAGTGGATTCAAAACAACTTAGTGGGGGTTTGGACCTTCAGTGGGGTTTGGACTAGATGACCCACAAGGTCCCTTCCAACTCTGTTAATCATCAAAAAGTTAATCATCCAAAGAATGCAGTACCCTAAATATTTAAGATTTTAATTACATTTATATGCATCTACATACACACATAAATAGACACAGAACTATATGCACATTATACAGGTCATTTGGATTGATAAAGCACAGCAGACTAAGTTGAGCTATGGCTGTGATAGGTAGAGTATGTCTGAAAATATAATAAAATGTAGGAGGGTGAGAAATGTGACTGAATTTTGTACAGCCCAGAGCTTAATAAATGTTGCTTATATGGAAATAATTGTCATAGGAATACAAACTAGTCATAAGAATCAGATTTTTTTTTTTTGATTATCCCTCAAAACACATTTAAATTCAGCACATCGTATACTCATACATGAAAGTAGTTCATATACTATTTTCACTTGCTTTTGAATGAGATAGATGAATTGTTGCCATAGTTACTGCTAGTTTATATTATACCTATCATATGTGGGGACCTAAAACTGCTTGTTCGGTTACATTTCTATGAAGAACATTTGCAGGCCATTAAATGAAAGCTGGAAACTTTCTTCAGTAGGATTGTTCCAATATCACTCTAGCCTTTGTTTTCCAATTTAAAAGAGTGGATAGAATTAGCTCTTTAAACTACAGATATTTCTGTGCTAGACTAGCTAGATTGGAGCAAGCGTTCTTTGTATCCCTTTAGAATTAAGTACATTCTACTTTTTAATTAATGAACAGACACAGTCAAGGAGCCCAAGGCACACTGCTTTGAGTGCTCCATAACAACTATCTGGAAACTGAGTCATGGCAACTGGATTTCTTTTCTTTTTGCTGCTTATTTAAGTAGCTTCTTCAGTTTGGGACAGTAAGGGACTAATGAGATGAGGAAAATGTTTCAAACCAAAAAAAGAAAAGAAAAGCCCTATTGCCATGATTCAACTTCCAGTTAACATTAGCTGGATGACTGAAAATATTCACGGACATGTCCTTAACAACTACTGCATACCAGTCTTTACTGTTATAAGGATTGATACTCTGGGTTTGAAAAGCAGAAGTAACAATAACAACTGATTAAACTTCTATGCTGCCAATTTTCAATGGTTCTGGGGTGCTCACAGCCATGAAACATTGAAATTAAATTACAATCAATAAAAAAATAAAAAGATGGCAAGCATGGCAGACCAGATGGAATGAAGCAAGGGCCTTCTATTACTGAAAGTAATAGATAGGATGCAGTAGAAAAACATCTGTATTCATATGAGGGAGATACAGAAAGGCATTAGAATATATTGGAAGGAAATATCATCAAGAGTAGAAGGAAGCAAACCTATTCCATAATAATAGATAGCATTCAACACTTTAGAGCAGTGGTTACCAATCTGGGTTCTCATAATAATTGATGGTCTATAAAGATATTATTGGTAGTTCCTGATTTAGGTTTATTGCATACAGTGTCCATAAGGATTGATTGATTGATTGATTGATTGATTGATTCATTCATTCATTCATTCATTCATTTAAAACATTTATATTGCTGCTTATCTCACATACTTGATTCTAACAATTGGTGCTTTACAATTAAAAACACAATGAAAATAGGACAAAACAACCAAAATTTAAAACAATAAAACATCAATAACATAAAATAGGTGCTAAGAAAATTAATAATGTCCCTCATTTCAATTAACCATGTAACAGATCATCCATGGTGGCCCCAGGCTGGATAGAAAAGACAAGATCTTAATACATTGTGAAAGACCAAAAGGATTGAGCAAGTTTAATCTCAAGAGGGATAGGTCAGATGCAGACAATCAGAACCACTCCAGAGCCAGAATCAATAAGCCCAAATAGATACTTTATTGCTGACCACCTATATTGTAAGAATCTCACCAAACTATCTACCTTCCCTATAACCTAAGGGTTACAGATAAAAACTTCAGACTTTTCTTCCCCCAAATTGACTCCAACAGGAATGTCTCTTTACTCCTCGTAGATGGACCCTCTCTCCTTCAACCAGTAATTCTATCCAAAGGATGGGCAACATGGCTGAAAAGCTTCTTTTTCTAAATCCCACCATGTACAGGACCCAGAGCAAGATTTGCAAGATTTGGCAAACTACTTATAAGATTTTTGCTTTGATTTTCCATAAAACTGTGTTTTATTTTAAGGTTCAATTTCAGGGGTACCATCCATGCCATGCTGCCTACTGCTGGAATGGAACTCAAGACAGGATTATATGCTGGTCCCCTAATCTTTGGTTGATAAGGTTATGATCTGCAGAAATGAATAAGGTGGGATCTTCTGAATCATCTATAGAAACTGAAAGGCTACTTCCGGTTTCGCGTGGCTTCGGGGCAGCAGGAATTCGCGACAGCTCGCGATTCCTGCTGTGCTAGCCGTCGAGGTACCCCCGATCCAGATGGGTCAGGGGGATATGGCTGCCCTGTAGGGACAGCTGAAGAGAGAGGGGAGTCGGATAGGGAGGTGGGGGTGTCACAGACTCCCCCCTTCTCCGGGAAAACCCCTTTTTCCCAAGGCGGTGGAGCGGCGGTCAGCAATGGCCGCCACGAAGAAGCCAGCAACCGGGTAAGAACTGTGCTGGAGGAAGTGTGAAGAGTGAAAGTTCTGTCTGAGCCGGGTCAAGTAACACCTTTTAAATTGCCTGGAATTGAGCTGCTTGAATTGCTGGAGGATACATTGTATCCCTAAGAAGAGCGAAAAGCGGCGGAGAAGCTGTTAAAGGGAACTTTTTTTTTTTTTTTTACTCTCCCACCCCACGGAAATAGCAGAAATATTTGGATATATTAGACATTGAAAGTGGATTGCTTTGAAAGTTGAAGCTAAGAGACAAAGGGATTTTTGGACATTGAAAAATTTAAGAAATTGGAAAATCTTTGCTGGAGGTATGGATTTCTGATTATTTAAAATTGTCATTGCAAGTGGGAAGGGAGAAAAAAAATTGGAGCAGAAGCTGAAAAAGGAGGAGATTGTCTAGAACGTCTTTGTGGATCCCAAAGGAAGATATATGGTAATTGGACCTCTTTGAATAAAAATTAATCCAGAAAGAGAAAGAGAAGAAGGAAGAAAAGTGTTAACTTTTGGAATTTTTTTTTTTTAATTGCTTTTGATTGTCTTTGATTAAAAATACTTGTGGTTGTTTTGGAAAAAGTTTCCCTTTTTATAATGGCATCGTTTGTGGATGAACTAGAGATTGAATATCAAAAATATAAAAAAGAAGATACTTTGGGCGCTTTGTTTCAATTCTTAGAAATGGCGTTATGTTCTGTTGAAAAGTTGATTACGCAGCAGAAGGACTGGGACAAGGAAGAAGAGGAAGAAGAAGCCATCTTTGATGAACAATGGGTCCCTTCCGGAGAGGAGGAGAAAAAGGATAAGAAAAAGGGGATTTTAAGAATTATAAAAACAACCAAAAGAGAGAAAAATGAGCGAAAAGATGGAGGCAAGGTTAGAAAGCAAAGGAAAAGGAGTAAGAAAAGCGAAGGGAAAAAGGAAAGGGGTAGAAAGGGCAAGGAGAAGAATAAGCAAGAGAGAAAGGGGGGGAGGAGAAGCCTTAATGGGGGGAAGCAAGACCTAAAGAAAAAAAGTTTATTTAGAGACAATGGGTGAATTTAATTTAGATTAAAAGAGGGATTCTGGAGGGTATATAAGAGTGTGTTTTTATATGTATATTTAGAATATAAAATTTATTATGTAATTTTAGAATCTTTTAAACAGAATCCCAAGAAAGATTGCTATATGTAGTATTTCTAAGTTAGGGTAATGAGTTATAGATGTTACTCCAATTGGTGTACAGGAGAAGTATGGTAAAAGAAAAAAAAGATGAATGGATAATTGGAAATAGAACAGACAAAGAATGTTGTTGAAAATGGTAATAAGATATGGAAGGATATATATGCTTTTTTTTTTGGATTTTGTATATTGATAAAAGGCAATAAAATTTTAATTAATAAATAATTTGGATGGAAAGGAGAAGTAGGGACAAGATATGAAGTTAATATTATATGAAATATTGATATTATAATCTGGAAATGTTATGCCTTATTGATCTTTTATTATTATTTTTTCTTAGAAAAGAATTTATAAGCTGCTATGCCTTGATTCTTTGTGCATTGTTTTTATAAAACTGATAAAAATGGTTTTTATATATATATATAAAAAAAAGAAAATGATAATAAGATATGGAAGGAGATATGGGTTGAATATGATGTTTGAATTTGTGTCTGTGTGAAGAGTTTTAACCCGGGAACAGACAACCTTCAGAAAAGATCTTTTAGTTTTGTTTATGTTTTGTGTTTGTATGTTTGTGTATTGTGTTTATGGTAAAACTAACAAAATTTGTTTTTTATAAAAAAAAGGAAAAAAGAATCAATAAAACCTTGGAGGAATGTTAGATGAGAATAATTTAAACAAGCCAGAAAGAAAAGAATATGATGACTATAAAATGGATAAATATGGAAGAGAAATGAAATTGAATAGGAGTAAAGAGAAATAATGAGAAATTTGCTGAAAGATATTTGTGTGTCCATATGGAGATGGGATAAATTGGAATTATGCTGTATAAAAATAATGTTTTGTTTGACTTGTAAGGATTTACAGTGTTAAGAGGTTTTATGTGTTTATGTATTTAATGGTTAATGATGTGTTGTTTTATCTTTAAAATTAATAAAAATTTGTTTCAAAAAAAAAAAAGAAACTGAAAGGCTGTATATGTAAGGATGGACCAAGGACTAAATAATATTTTTTTTTATTTACATAGTGCAAGCCAAGTTGTTCAGATATTGTTGTGAATTATCCCATTTTCTCCTCACATGAATCTTGAACAAGTTAGCTTTGGAGATAACTTTACCTGCAGTCTGAAGCTAATCAGGAATTTAAATTTTATCAGCTGTATATTACATTGATGCTTATCTTATTGCCTATGGGCATGAATGTTATTGAAGATACCTGATTTGGCATCCTTCCTTATTTATTTTCAACCTGGTTCTTTTAATTTCAAAGTGTTCCTATACGAGGGGGAAAATTAGAAGTGTTATGTGTTCCAAACAAAATTTGGCAAGCATTGACGTCCATAGGCATGATTGGAAAATAAAAGCTGTCGATGGCTTTGGAAAAGAGAAAGGAAGGTAACTTTGAAAGAATAGACCACTACCCAAAGCAGAAGGTGAGGGAAAAGACTTGCAAGTTTCTGTTACCTCAGCTAATGTTAGATCTAGGGTGGATCGGTCCGAAGGAGACACGAGACCATCTTAGTGAGTTCAGCTCTTTATTTAGGATAAGAACAGTCTGGATAATACAAGCTGTGGCAGCCCTTCATATAGGGCTGGCTAGCGGCTCGGTGGCCAATGGCAGAGCTTTGATCTCCCACGATCGGCGCAGCCATTCGTGGTAGATCCTTAGTGCTCCAATCACGGCCAGGGTTTCGACCAATCAGGTCGCTTTCTGTCCGGACCAATCAGTAGTGAGGGTTTGGAGTATGCTAATACAGCACAACCCTCCCCTCTTGGTTTCATCTGTGGTGCATCGTGACGTAGTTGCGTAGGTAGGCGGGTCTTCGCACTTGCCTAGCTGACCTGCGTGGTTCAGTTCTAGTGTGGTCTTCGACCGGTTCGGAGGGTTTCTCTGTCGCTCTGGTTCCTTGGGATGGAACTGCCTGGAAGGGTGAGCCGGGCCTTTCTTGGCAGCTCCCTCCCGGTCTACCTGGGTTGGTTGAGCTGCTGTTCCTGTTGTTCCTGCCGGATCTTTCCATGCTGGTTGAACTGGCTTGGCTGCTCCTTCCAGGTGAAGATTCTGGGGATTCATATCCTGTTGGTCCTGTGTTTACTGGTGAGTAGGACCGGTTTCTTTGTGGTTTGTTTGTTCTGGGTGGGGGGTGTTCCGCTTGCGCTAGGATGTTCCTTTCGGCTCTTTCTTTAACGCTTGCTGTTTTCCCCCCCCTTCTAGTTTCTTGTTCAGGTGTCTGGTTGGTGGTGACGGCTATTCTTGACCTTAGTTGGTTGATGTGCCATTTCCAGCTTTTCCTGTCGCTTGTTTCTAGCTGGTATAATAGGGAGCCGGTTATCTGGGTGATTGTTGCTGATACCCAGAGTGGTTCTCCTGAGAGGTTTTTGGCGTATACTGTGTCCCCTATATTAAATTTTCTGTGTTTGCTGGAGGAACCGGGGGGGTTTTCTGGGTTATATGTTGGGTGCATTCTATCTAGTGTCGATCGAAGTTTTCTGCCCATCATTAGTTCTGCCGGGCTTCTATTTGTGGTCGCGCTGGGTGTAATGTGTTGAATGAGAAGCATTTTATTGATTTTGTCCTGTATGTTGGCTGTTTCTATTTTCTGGATGGCTTTCTTCGTTTATTGGACCATGCGTTCTGCCCGCCCATTCGCTGCCGGATTTGCCAGTGCGGTTAATGCATGCCGTATTCCTTGGCCTGCCAGAAATTGTTCGAATGCTAGTGCAGTGAACTGGGACCCATTGTCTGACACTATTACATCTGGCAGGCTGTGCGTGGCAAAGAGTTTACTCAGTTTCTTTATTACCGCCTCTGTTGTGGTGGACTTCATGGTGCTTACCTCCAGCCAGTTGGAGTAAGCATCTACTGTAATAAGATACATGTGTCCCTTGGTTGGCCCCACGAAGTCTATGTGAATCCTAGACCACGGGCCTCTTGGTGTTTCCCATTCTTGGGTTGTAGCGGCGGGAAGATTGGGTCTGGATTCTTGGCATTGTTTGCATTTGGCAACCCAGGTTTTGATCTGTTTGTCCATTCCTGGCCACCAAGCGTAGCTTCTGGCCAGGCTTTTCATCTTGACCATCCCTGGGTGCCCCTCATGCAACATCCCCAATAGCCTTTCTTGTAATGTTTCCGGGATTACCACTCTGTCCCCCCAAAGTATGCAGCCCTTTTCGATAAAGAGTTCGGTTTGTCTGTTCCAGAAGGGTCTGAATAGTTCATCCCTGTCCCCTTCCAGCCACCCTTTTCCAACCCAGCTCAAGACTCGCGGCAGCCACTTGTCTTTATTTGTTTCTCTGGCAATGTCTGGCGTGGTCACGAATGGGTTGGATATTGTCTTTATTTGGAGTACCTCTGTTGTGGGTGCCAGGTCGTCTTCCCGGTCAGGTAGTGGTGAGCGACTCAGGACATCTGCTTGGACGATGTCCTTGCCGGGTCGGTGTATCAGCTGGTAATTGTATGCTGCTAGGAATTCGGACCACCTTGTCATTCTTGGCGATAGAATGTTCGGTGTGGCCCTGTTTCCTGCCAGGATTCCTAGCAGCAGCTTGTGATCCGTAATGATTGTAAAAGTCCTACCATAAAGGTATTCGTGAAATTTCTTGATGCCGGCAACGACTGCAAGGGCCTCTTTGTCGAGTTGGCTGTAGTTCTGCTCTGGCTTTGAAAGTGTCCTTGATGAGAAGGCGATGGATGCTTCCCTCCCATCTGGTAGCTGATGGCTGAGAATGGCGCCGATCCCAAATGGTGATGCATCACATGTTACCGTTAATGGCAGGGTCTCGCTGTACTGGATTAGTACCGCATCAGATGTTAGCAGGTTCTTTGTGTTGGTGAAGGCGCTCTCCTCCCATGCTCCCCAAGTCCAGGTTGCTGCTTTATCTAACAGCCTATGCAATGGTTCCGCCACGGTTGCCTTTTGAGGTAGGAAGACATTGTAAAAGTTTAACAGTCCCAAGAAAGCTTGTAGCTCCATTTTGTTTTTGGGCCGTGGTGCTTCCTTTATGGCTCTCAGTTTCTTTTCTGTGGGGTGGATCCCTTGCTTATCTAGGAGGTACCCTAGAAATTCAACCCTCTCTGTCCGTAGTTGGCATTTCCCTTTTTCAACTTTGAGTCCCGAGTTTGGCCAAGGCTTTGGCCATCTTGAACACTGCGGGCTTGCAGTGTGTGAGAAACACGGCTTATTTCTTGTGGCCGTTGGCGTCTTTAAGATTGCTACTCTCGAGGAACATTTGGAACCTATCGGTATAGGATTCCCAGTCCTCGGTAGCAGGGTTGAAGGGTGCGGGTAGCGAGTTGATGCCGGCCATGAAGCCTGCTGCCACGTGCCGCTTTGCCATGTGCTGGGGTCTCCTTGTCTCACAATCCCACCCTCATCAGCAGTGTTAGATCTGGGGTGGATCAGTCCAAAAGAGACACGAGACCATCTTAGTGAGTTCAGCTCTTTATTTAGGATAAGAACAGTCTGGATAATACAAGCCACGGCAGCCCTTCATATAGGGCTGGCTAGAGGCTCTGCGGCCAATGGCAGCGCTTTGAATCTCCCGCGATCGGCGCAGCCAATCGCGGTAGATCCTTAGCGCTCCAATCACGGCCAGGGTTTCGATCAATCAGGTCGCTGTCTGTCCGGACCAATCAGTTGTGAGGGTTTGGAGTATGCTAATACAGCACAGTTAACAAAAGTAGCTTTAGCTTTTCTGTGGAATTGATTTCTTGATCTGGTCTTCTAGTAGAGCTGACACTATAGCTCAGCATGCTGACTGGGGAATTCCAGGAGTTGAGGTCCACATATCTTCAAAGCTACCAGAGTTGAGAAATGCTGCTATAGCTACATACTTTGAAAATGGAGCTACTTGAACCTCAAAAGAAGACAGAAGGCAGCTAGGGAATGGTACAGGTTCAGGAAGAGTAGTGAGGAACATTTCCATCCATTTACTTATTAGTTAATTGATCTTCATTGAAATTGGAAATCTTATAGCTGCTCTGGTTGCCTCTTTGTGACAGACGCACAACATGCTCTCAAAATTGACTTTAGACACCTTTAGGAATTTCAGGTCAGTTGACACTGAAATGGGAGAACCACAAATCATTGAATCAATATTTATGCTTTTCTTTTTAACCAGGGATCCTTAAAAGGCCAGGCTTTCTTTGCAGAATACTGCTTTTTACAGCTACCCAGAGTTTTTAGTTCAGTTTGTACTATTATAAAAAAAAAAAAGGCTTTTTTGAGGGGGGGAGAGTTGGGTGGTTAATAGAAAATGAGGATGAGCAGACTGTTATGAACTAATAAACGCTTAAATAAAGTTTTATCAAACCTTTAGAAATAGCAGGGTTCTGCACTTCTGATTGGCCGATAATGGCGATATTGGATTGGTCCATTCAGGATAATCTGATTGGCTGTTAACGAGCCACTCTCATTGGTTAAAGGGGTTAACACTCCACATTTCTCATTGGTTACTAGATCAGCAGCTTGCCTATAAAAAGGCTGCTGCTGCCCTAAGTTTTTGCTCTATTCAGAATGATTAATAAAGAGTTGAAGTTCACTGTTCACCGTTTCATCTCCATTCCTTGTGCCCATGCGCAGAACATAACACAGAAATCTGCAAAAATAACAACATCTTCTAATCTAATCATTTCCTAGCCCAAAATATGAGGATATACAATTTTCTTTCAATGGCACTTCCTTACATTCTTGCTTCAGAAAAAATAATTCGTAAAATTTGTCTGAATCAGACCTAATCCCCCTCCTTTTTAAAAACTGACTATTTAGAATCATCCCTAATAGTCATTGGTTGATGTTCTGAGATTTTTGCTTCTCAAAACTGTGGTAACATTACTGAGTTAAAGACATGGTTTTCTTTTTAAAAGCTTCCAATCCCTTAGCACCAATAGGATCTTCCCTTGGAATTTAAATAACACATTTGAAAAAGGAATTTTTGGTGCAACTGAGGGGGAGAGAGGAAAATACCCACTATAGACCATAGCCTAAAATCTTTAGATTAGTCAGGAATTTCTTTGTTTTTGCTTTGATGACTCAAACAGAGGATTAAATGAACTGATGCAATTACTCTCCAGTCTCATTTGTTTTTCATCTCTTCTTTAGTATATTTGCAATTTATTTTTAGCATCATTTCTGGTAAAATGAAGTTGGCTTCATTTCTCTGGTTGTTGCTCAGGGAGAGTTTATGCTTCTGAATTTCATATCGTCAGAAAAGTTTAATGTCTTTGTCCATTAATGAGACTTATACCTCCATTGATTTACTAAAAAAGATATGCCTACAGATGCATTTGCTTTAGATTCATAGCCAGCCCTTTTTACATGGCTGTAAGCATATATAGGTCAATAGTAATGTACTGATATATTCTCAGTAATTTCTTCTGCAAATTAGTGGGTTTTCATGCTCTTAGCCAATGGTAAACTATTAAAGATAAAGACTTTCTATTTATTTCCTATTTTGCATTGATTACATATCTATATAGTTGATAGATATTGGCATAGTTCAGATGGCACAATTTGAAATATCATTTTTTTCTCCAAATTATATGCTGTCTGTTGAGAACATGGAAGAGCAGGCATGTTCATTGCTTTTAAAAATGCAATTCAATTGTTTGTAAGTGCTTATTACCTATAGTCTGTCAAAATATTAACAACTTCAGGACTTCTCAGGACCCCAGGAATGTTCCAACACTGAAAGTTTTTAAGAAATAATTGGACAACCATTTATTTGAAATGGTATGGGGCAATGTTGGCTAACCTTTTTTGGCTCCTGTGCCAAAAAATGTGCACGTGCTTGCACATTCGTGCTCATGTGCCAGCACCCAGAAGGCAATGCATGCCCCCCCACCCCTCCTACACATGCACACGCAATCCCTACCCATCCACCCCCGCTATCCCCTTACCTGCACTGTGCCTTACAGTTGATTTTCAGACAGTGTGAGGCCTTTTTTGGCCTCCCAGAGGCTTGAGGAAGGCTTCTGCAGGCTTTGCAGGCCGAAAACTAGCCTTGTTTCATCACTTCCAGTATTTTTGGAAAAACAGGAAGTGATGAAATGGGCCTTGTTTTTTTGCCTGCAGAAGCCTTCCTCAAGCCTTTGGGAGGCCGAAAAAGGCCTCAAACCAGCTGAAAATCAGCTGTGAGGCACGTGTATGTGCAGTGAGGTAAATTTGCATGCAGCTCGCTTATTGGTACAAATGGCTCTGCGTGCCACCTGTGGTACGCGTGCCATAGGTTCATCATCAGGGGTATAGGGTTTCCTGCCTGAGCAGGGGGTTGGACTAGAAGTCCTCCAAGATCCCTTCCAACTCTATTATTGTTTTGTTCTCTTTTTTCTTATTAATTGTATTAGAAATGATAATTATTTTTATGTACTTATTTATCTGCTTCAAAGTATTATTTCATGCAGGAAAGCTTTTGTATTTCCACATTTTTCTCTTAATTTTCCCAATTTATGACACTAAGAGTTAAAGGATCATTGTTGATACATAGAAATAATATTAGAGTATTGCTCCTGCAAGAATAATTCCATTTCAATAAATTGCTTATTCTCTACATATATATAGGCCAAGTTCTTATTCTCACTACAGAGTGGATCAAGCTTAGTTTACTTATGTGAGTCTTGCTTCTTGTTATTTTAAAATCTGCTAAAATAAAATTGTATTTTCACATTATGAAACATCTTCAAGAAGCTTTCTTTCATGAATATACATCTCCAAGATAGTCCATTGTTGTAGTGTATTTTCTAATGATAAGCCATATTTCTTCCTCATCTTATCTCCTGCTATTATTTCCATGGACCAATTGTAATAAATGTGGCACTTGCCATGCTTTCTAAGTACTCCATCTAGCACAGGGCTGTCAAACTTCCAACCTGTTGTATATGCAATAAAGATTAATAAAGTGTGAGCTTGGAGTAAGTGCAGGGTTCTGGCCCTGCACTTCTGATTGGCTGTTAAGCGGCCGGACCGAATTGGCCCGTTCCAGGGAATCCGATTGGCCCTCAACAGATAGTTTCTATTGGTCATAAGAGCTAGTATTCCTAGCTCGTTATTGGTTGAAACTTACAAGGTTTGCCTACATAAGGCAGGGTTTAACTACTGTTAAAACAAGGAAGTCACAATGTAAATAAAGAGCTGAAGTTTACCGTTCAGAGGCTTGTCTCCATTCTTTCTCGCCCATGCTCAAAACATAACACAGCCCATGGGTTGGATGCATCACATGCTGGCTATGCCTATGCCTGGTTTAGTGAAGGGAAAAAAGTTCCGATACATCATCTGACGCAGGAGTGGGATTCAATTTTTTTAGCAACCAGTTCTGTGGGCGTGGCTTAGTTGGTGGTCATGGCTTGGTGGTCATGTGACTGGCTGGGCATGGCCAACTTGACATCATTCACATCAAGGGGCGCTTCTCCTTGCCTTGTCTTTCATGGCTGTCGGGATGCTGCAATGGTCATAAGTGTGAAAAATGGTCATAAGTCACTTTTTTCAGTGCCATTGTAACTTTGAATGATCACTAATTGAACTGTTGAAACTTGTAAGTCAAGGATTACCTGTACAAAAATACAAAAAGCTTCTTTGCTTGCAAAAAGCTGCCCTAAATACCAATCATTAGATTAAAAACACCTGCAAGCAGAGTTACAAATCAGGCAGGGTACCAGAGCACCTTGAGGAATTAAAATAGTTAAAATGCAATGATAACTGTCAGCAGCCAACTCTTGCTCATAAAGTAAAACCCTTTAGTAGAGAGGTCATTTAAGCTCTCCAGAAAGAGCACACCCGGGAAAAGCAATCCTTAGATCCATATGGACCACTTAAGGACACTAGCTGGTCTCACTCACCTCACAAGACATCATAAGGAAATAATCCAGATTTAAGGAAAGATCACATGCCCCCAGAAAGGCAGTAAAATATCAGTGTCAAGCTTGCATCACCTCTTGGAAGTACACCTCAAAAAGACAGTGCCAGATACCACTAAAGAACGTTACTCTTCTTGGTTCCTTATCATTAAAAACTTCTTTCCGGCAGCTCTGCTTCATTATTCAATTATTTCTTCAAAGTGCTAATCTCAGCTGGAAGAACTCCAACAGGGGAGTATTTTCTCCCAACAGCAATGTAAAAAAAGCTTAAAACAACCCTTCCCCTTTAAGAATGTCAAGCAAAGTACCAACAAAGGAGAGAGAAAATACTCCAGAGAAGCTCCGGAGACAGGAAGTCTAGGCCTACTGCCAAGAATGTAATAAGAATTAACAGAGAGGCAGTTTCTCTGAGCACCACCAGCACAATGTTTCCTTCCTACCCTCCTTACAAGATTAATCCTTTAAAGTGGAAAAAAGAAAAGGAGATTTCTTGCAACAACTGGTTCTTTGTGTTATGAACGAATAAAATGTTGAAATAAAGTTTTATCAAACCTTTAGAAAATAGCAGGGTTCTAGTCCTGCACTTCTGATTGGCTGATAATAGTGATATCGGATTGGTCCATTCAGGAGATTCTGATTGGCTGTTAATGAGCCACTCTCATTGGTTAAGGGGGTTAACACTCCACATTTCTCATTGGTTACTAGATCAGCAGCTTGCCTATAAAAGGGCTGCTGCTGCCCTAGGTTTTTGCTCTGTTCAGAATGATTAATAAAGAGTTGAAGTTCACTGTTCACCGTCTCGTCTCCGTTCCTTGCGCCCATGTGCAGAACTTAACACTGGTGACGAAAGTGGGATGCGGAGAGGTCAGAGCTGACTGAACACTACAGAGCACCAAACAGAGCACGTAGCTGAAGGTGCATCAATGGCAATGGCAATGGAAATCATGACCGGCGGCACCATACCACCCGCTCCATTCGACCCGGCACAGGTCGGGCTGGGACTCATACATGGACCGGTTCCAGATGTTTCTGGAGACCAACAACTTGAAGGATGCAACTACTGGAAAAAAGCGAGAGGTATTCCTGACTCACTGCGGACCTGCCATTTTTAAGATGGCTAAGGCACTGGCAAAACCAGCTGAGGTGAAATCCATGGACTGGGACGTCCTCGAGCCCCTCCTACGGGCCCACTATGCACCTACCGTACCAACACTTGTCCAAAGACATGAATTTTACCAGAGAGACCAGCGGAAAGGAGAAAGCGTTGCAGATTTCATCGCGGATCTCCGGAACCTGGGAGGCCTCTGCGGGTTCGCTGACCTCGAAGAAGCTCTAAGAGACCGAATAGTTCTGGGTTTAGATGCACCTAACGTGCAAAATAAGCTGATGGCGAAAGGCGACATCAGCCTTGCAGATACCATCGCTGATGCTACTGCAGCAGAAGCAACCAGGAAGTCAGCAGCCCGAATGCGCCGCACCAATGCCCCGCTTTGCCAACTCGCCGGCGAAACCTCACCTCGCCTACATATGACGGCAACCCACCAAGAGGACCTCAAATCGTCATCAGAAAGTGATGAGGAAGAGGTCAACCGGCTCTAGTGTGAACGAGAACAACGCCACCAGCGTAACCAGAGACTGCAGTATCAATGCGCAGGTTGTGGGACAAACCACCCACAATCAGACTGCAAATTCCTCGACGCGCTCTGCCATGTTTGTGGGAAGAGAAGCCACATCGGAAAGGTCTGTAGAAGTAAGCAAGGATCCAGCCCATTTCAAAGGGGGACCAACTACCACCAAACCACAGGAAGTCATCCTGTGAGTCGGGAACATTTGAACCACCAATGGAACAACCACTCCTACAGAAATAAACCACTAGCGCATTCAACGAAACGAGAAGAGGCACACCAAACCATTACAATTGGTCACACCTCATCATTAGATGCAAAGAAGATCCGAGTGAAGGTTGCCATCGAAAACCAGCCCTGCGTGATGGAAGTCGATTCAGGATCGTCCCTCTCGATGGTTTCCTGGAAGACCCTTAAACAATTAATCCCTGCCATCCGGCGGCAAGACCTCAGAACCCAAAGAATCATACTCAAGGATTATCAGGGAAACCGAATTCCGGTCGTTGGATCCAGCCTAGTCCAGGTCTCATTCAAAAACCGTACTGCATCTTTACCATTGACCATCATCGACCGTGATTGGCCTAGCTTGTTAGGCCTTCAATGGTGCGCTCCACTTGGGATTGAGGTAGCCGGCATTCACCAAATCAGCAGTGATGACTGGGAGGAGGCCCTCATCCAGGAATTCCAGGACGTTTTTGCAGACAAACTAGGCGAGTACAAGGGGACCCTGATATCATTTAACTTTAACCCTGAAGTAGCCCCCATCTGCCTTAAGCTTCATCGAGTACCTTTTGCCCTTAAACCAAAGATTGATGAGCAGCTTGATAAATTAATAGCCCAGGGTGTTTTAGAACCAACAGACCACGCTCCTTGGGAAACCCCAATCGTAACACCCATCAAACCGGATGGATCGTTAAGGATTTGTGGAGACTACCGTGCCACCCTGAATCACGCCCTTCAACAGAATGCTTACCCGGTGCCAGTGGTACAACACCTCCTCTATTCCCTGGGGGGGCGGAAAAGTCTTCGCTAAATTGGATTTAGCACAGGCGTACCAACAACTGCCTGTAGATAAAAAAAAACAGCAGAGGCACAAACGATTATGCACCAAGGTGCCTTTAAGTGCAACTGACTCCAATTCAGAGTTAGCGTAGCCCCAGGGATTTTTCAGAGTTTGATGGAGAGACTCTTACAGAGGATAAAAGGGGTCGTACCATACTTTGATGATGCCCCAAATAGAGAAATACTAAAGGAGCGTCTTAAACTGGTTCTCCAGAAATTTAAAGACTCCGGCCTTAAGGTTAAAAAAAATAAATGTCAACTGTGTACAGATAAAATAGAGTTCCTGGGGTACCTAATCGATAAACAAGGCATTCACCCCACCAATAGCAAGCTTAGAGCAATCAAGAACGCCCCAAGACCCAGAAATAAGACTGATCTCCAAGCTTTCCTGGGGCTCATTAATTTTTACAACATCTTCCTGCCCCACAAAGCGACTGTAGCTGAGCCCCTACATAGACTTCTCGACAAAAAAGCAACCTGGGACTGGGGGCACTGAGAGGAGCATGTGTTCCGACAAGTGAAAAACCTATCAACTTCAGATGCTGTTTTAATGCAGTATAACAAGACTTTGCCTTTAACAATTACATGTGACGCGTCACCATTTGGAGTAGGAGCCATTTTGAGCCATGTATTACCAAACGGTAGTGAAGCCCCTTGTGGTGGTCTCCCATGGAAAGAATGAGACACAGAGGCTGGTGTACTCAGGATGGGAGTCTAGAGCAAATTCTAGTGCCCCCTTTTATTGAGAAATTCGTACATAATAAGCATTCACATTGTGGATTACAATAATTAGATATAGCACACAAAACTGTTTACAATTGTCTGAGCTGCTTAATTGTTTCTGGTGTTTGTTTTTAATTTCCTTGCTTATCTCAGTGACCCTTAGGCAGACATGTATATATAAGGTCTTAGACTAATCATTACCCAATACTGAAGTCAAAGTTTATTCCCACATCTCCCCTGTTTTAGTTTTTTGATGATCACGGATTGCTGATCGGTAGCTTTTCGCCATCTGCAACAACAGTTCTCCTTCCGTAGGCTTCACCCGATACATTCCTAAAAGTCCAGGGAGACATTGGATACAACAGCATACACAAAGAGAAAATATAAAAGGCAATATCACTTCAACAATTAAGTGACGAATCCATGAACCATCTGGCAACCAGGACCAAAGTGCAGACCACATGTCCAGTCCCTCATCCTCCGATTGTAATGGATTCTCACTCAGGGTTTGTTCCATATGCTGTATAGTAGCTGTAATGTTTGGAGAATAATCAGATATATACATGCAACAATGTGTATGAATCACAGTGCAAACTCCCCCTTGCGCAGCCAAAATAGTGTACACCGCATATCTGGTTTGCAGGACAAAGTCAAGGATTTTTTCTTGCTCTTCTTCAAGCAGCTTTAGCATTTTAATGGTGTCTTTAAACATAGTAATTGTCCAATTGTTTAAACGATGCAAATCTCTATAGTTCATCATGACTCCTAAAGGAGGAATAACTCCCCTTGATATCTGTGTCCAGTAATCATGATTCAAAACAGAGTTTACTTCCGTTGCGGAACGCGCATTGCGGATATGAGCAGTCTCCAAAGATTTTAAAATGACATGAGATGGGATTACTTTCCCAAAGGTGCAGACTCCTTTCCATCATGCTGGCATGCGATCATAGGCCATCCGTCCACACAGCAACCATAGATTTGCTCCCAGGAGATGACCAACCGTATTTGGTTCAGCATTGATTAATCGTGCAAAAGATTCCATTAACATAGCCAAATAAGTGGGTGGTGGTGCGTATTTCCCATTTGCACATTTGGGCAGCTGGTTTTCTATCATGATGAGACAACATGTGGCAGGGATAATTGGACACCCATTTTCATTGATCAAAGATATGATATCAAATTTAGAAATATTATGTACAAAGTAAGTGAGATTTTTAGTTTTCATGTCATTCGAATAAACCCGACTTCCATTGCCAATAATAATTGTTTTGTTACAAAATGGATATGTTCCCAAGTAAGTCATATTCTCTACTATCTCATTGTGAGTCCAGCAGATACCCGCCACCTCTTGGATTCGGCTTCCAAGATGCAATGTATTTATGTTACTTTTAGTCCAACTGTTAGACCACATCCCTGAACAACCATAGCATTGTCCCTTATACCAGTTACCTTTGGCCAGAGGTACTGCAACCGTTGGAAGCCCTGATGTTTTGTGAGTTGGCATGTGCATACATATCCAACAATCAGTTTTATTATGAAGGTTTGCTAGCTTCCCCATGTCCTGGATCAACGTGTTTCTTTTCCATTCCCCCAAATCCATCCCCTTGCCCCTTTGGCTGATGATAAGGATGCACACAGCGAGCAGGAACCCAAACAACTGTCCCCTCATCTTCAACAGCAGCATATCCTCGGCCCCAAGTTATCAGCAGGATAGGTCCTTTCCACGTTGGATCTGGTAGTCTCTTATACCGAACTTTCAGTCTTGGCATACCTGCAGAAGGGGAGGAAGCAAAATGCCTACACCCCCTACCAGGGGCACGGCACTGGGCTTTAAAATGGCCAGGCTTTCCACAATTAAAACAATTCCCTGTAGGTTTCATCCCTTTTTGCAATGCCATAGCCAAAGTCTCCATGTTGTAAGCCTGAGAACCCACCACTGCACATGCCTTTAACAGATCAGCCAGAGTAACCTCACCTCTAGCCACCAAGGGCTGTAAGATACACTTGCAGTCAGCGTCTGCATTTTCAACTGCCAATTTCAGCAAAAGTTCTTTTGAAGCTTCCTCATTAGAGATCTGCCTGGTAATAGCCAATTGTAGCCTTTCCACAAAATCATTATAAGACTCAGATGCTGTTTGCTTAATTTGAGAAAAAGACTGTGCTGGGGTTCCCACATCCTGGATGCAGGACAACGCCCCAAGGACAGCTGCCATAACCACTGGAAATATGTGATCAGGCAAATTAGCAGCTTGATCTGCAGTGGATTCAAACAAGCCTGCCCCATAGATTTGGTCTGGTGTATACAGCCCTCCCGAATTCCTTCCCCTAGTGACAGCCTCCCTTTGGTATTCTGAGTCAAAGACCACATACTGAGTAGAGCTCAATATCATTCTCATTAAATCTTTCCAGTCACTAGGAATCATGCATGAGGTAGCCAAACTTGTCCGAAGCCCCTTTGTAAAAGGACTTTGAATACCATAATCTTTTACTGCTTTTTTAATTTCCCTAAGAACTGCTAAAGGAATCGGAACCCATTCAGTCTGCAGATTGCCTTGAGCATCCACTTGCCTATTGACTGGAAACAAATTCATCTGGGTAATCTCATCAGACTCCAATTTCCCCTCATTGAAAGCCTGATGCATCATGGCTTGAACTTTTTCCCATTTTTGATTGGATTTTCTCATCCACAGGCATAGGCGCTGTTGGAAATGATAAAGCACACTCCAATTCTGGGGTAGGTGGGTGCAATACAATTCCTTTATAAAGAAGAGGTTCTACTAAAGTTTTTAAAAGAGGTTGTTGCTGGGTCTCTAAAGCAGTCATAACAATCTTCCAAAATATCAAAATTTCAGCTGTTGCCTGTGGCTCTTCATGAAGGATATTTCCAATTCTCCTCCATGTGTCTAACTTTAAAGAGCCTTTCTCTGGATACCAGGGACATTGCCGCCAGATCTCTTGCAGCACCTCTCTCACATTATCTTTTGAAAGAACTATTTGCTCCCCCCCAGAGGGTTTAAAGATAAAGAAGTTTGTCCTTATTAACTTCAGCAGCTCACTAACATGCCGTTCCTGTGGCTGAGAGAGTTTTCCCCCCATGCTCCCTGAATAATCCTATTGTCCAGCAATAGTTAAGTACGTACTTTACCTATTCCAGGCAAGGAAACACGGAGGTCCGGACACATACAACCTACAATGGATCACGTCGGGGTCACCACTTGTGGTGGTCTCCCATGGAAAGAATGAGACACAGAGGCTGGTGTACTCGGGATGGGAGTCTAGAGCAAATTTTAGTGCCCCCTTTTATTGAGAAATTCGTACATAGTAAGCATTCACATTGTGGATTACAATTATTAGATATAGCACACAAAACTGTTTACAATTGTCTGAGCTGCTTAATTGTTTCTGATGTTTGTTTTTAATTTCCTTGCTTATCTCAGTGACCCTTAGGCAGACATGTATGTATAAGGTCTTAGACTAATCATTACCCAATATTGAAGTCAAAGTTTATTCCCACAGCCCCTATTGCCTATTTTTCAAGGACTCTATCAAAGGCTGAACGTAACTATAGTCAAATCAATAAAGAGGCTCTTGGTGTTGTATCTGCTGTAAAACGGTTTCATGAATATGTATATGGATGAGTTTTTACTATTGTTACCGACCACAAACCTTTGCTGGGGATTATAGTGGGAGACAAGCCAACCCCTTATATATTATCTCCTAGAATGACTCACTGGTCGGAGTTTTTGGCTGCGTACAATTATAGGCTGCAACACCGCCCGGGGAAAGCCATTCCCCATGGTGACACGCTGAGCCGTGCACCACTTCCAGAAACCATCGATGACCCAGCTCCAACCCTTACAACACTCCAGATTGAAACGCTACATTCCACCACCGCTAACAGCTAGAGGTATCGCGATCAAAACAAAACGTGATCCTATCTTAATGCGAGTTCTTAGCTGGGTCGAACGGGGATGGCCAGTAGATCAAACCCCTGAAGACTTCACCCCTTCAAGAACCGGCAAACAGAACTTTTTTCGCAAAAAGGCTGCATCCTATGGGGGGATAGAGTCGTCGTCCCAGAGCAGTTACAACGAGCAGTATTAAAGACACTGCATGAGGATCATCCCGGCATCGTGCGTATGAAAGCACTCGCACGAAGCTATGCGTGGTGGCCGGGCATTGACAAACAGATCGAATCCTGGGTAAAGACTTGTTTAAAGTGCCAGGAAGTTAGCAATGCCCCACCGAAAGCAACTCTGACAGAATGGGAAACACCCTGGGGACTGTGGTCCCGCATCCACATTGACTTTGTGGGACCTACTAAGGGACATATGTTCCTCCTAACAGTGGATGCCTATTCAAACTGGCTCGAGATCCACGAAATGAAGAGTACCACAACCGAGTCCGTCATCTGGAAGTTGAACAGATTATTCACGATGCATGGACTGCCAGACATTCTGGTATCTGACAACGGACCCCAGTTTACCGCTCTACCATTTGAACAATACTTAGCGGATCGGGGTATTCGCCATGCGCTAACTTCGCCAGTGCACCCTGCGGCTAATGAAAGAGCCGAGCACATGGTACAATTTGTTAAAAAAAAACCCTCTACAAAATGGACTATGGGGACATTGAAGATAAGATAAACAGAATACTCCTTCTCCAACACATCACTCTGCACAGCGTCACCAACAAGACTCCAGCTGAACTATTGATGGGACGCAAACTCCGTTCCCACCTCGACCGGCTTCACCCATCTTACGAGCCAGAGAAATCCTTGGAATCCTGGATAGATACAATGGAACAAGCAAACACACAAATCAAATTACTCTTATTTTCAACCTCACAAATTATTTTCTTGTTGTTCCCTAGTAGGACATCTTGCTTCTTTACTTACTTCAATTCCACACAAGCTATAAATGAATCTTTTCAAAATTATATGAACAACTGCATGAAATATTAAAAATTAGTAAAAATTAGGTTTTTCTTGAGCCAGGGGCAGTGTTTAGTGTGTAGAAATAAAGGCAAATATTTATCTCCCAATTTCAGTCCTATTTTGGTTCATACTCTTATCTTTGTGTGAGAAATAGAACGGAATGGTATGCTGGATACTCTGCAGTGGATAAGATGATGCTTCAGAGAGTTATAAATACAGCAAAAAAAAATCATCGGTTGCTCTCTTTCTTCTTTGGAAGAGATTGCAAAGACCAGAATCCTCTCTGAATCCTCACAAAAAATCTCCACAGACCGTTCTCAACCTGGTCATTCATATTTCAAATTGTTACCATCAGGGAGACATTATAGGTATCTTAAAATGAGGACTAATAGACTGAGAAACAGTTTCTTTTTCAAGGCTATAATTGTCTTGAATCAAACAGTACATTTGTGATTTAGTTCTATGTATAAAGTGGCATTCTTAAACTATCTAACTTAATACAGCACATGTTTTCAATAGGTTTTAGACTAGGTTTTTTTAATTATTATTATTATTTTAATTATTTTACTTTTTAAATACTGTGTAGTGTGATTGTGATGTGGTGTTTGGGGCACTGTGCTGGAGTAGCTTTCAAATTTCATTGTATTTTGAATGCAATGACAATAAAGGTATCCTATTCTATTCTATTTTATTAAATGCTGCAACTAAATTGCATTAAATGCATTTAAAGAATTGCATTAAAATTAAACATTCCATACTTCATTTGTATTCAATTATATTAAACATATACTTTACAAAAAATGAAAAAAAGAAAACTCTAGCATTGATATTTTGTTTGAAGTTGATTTGGTCATGTTGCAGGGTTGTTTATCTATTTATTCAACATTCCCATGTATATTCATGGGAATGAACAATATTCAACTGATGATACCTGCAATTTCCTGCTGCAGATGTTAATAAGAATACCATTATTACTCTGTTCCAAAAACATCTACCTGCTAAAAATGATAGGAGAGATAAATTGTCTGCTGTGAGTACATACTAGAGTCAGCTATCGTATAGGTCACCAATGTTCTTGCAGCCCAGAAGTTTCCTCACATGAATAAATGACATAAAAAGAATAATGAAAATTATCATCTAACGCCTCCTTAGCAAATCTTGCAAGTAGCTGCATATAAAAAGGAAGCCACCCAAGCACAATCCAATAAGCACATAGAGGAAGACAGAAATGCTTTTAAAAGCAAAGTAAACAAAATAGATGGGAAGTAGAAAATGAGTTTGAAGTCAAGAGACCAAGCCACTAGACATCTGCAAATTATCGTGCTTATGATGTTGTTTAATTACATTTCAGAAGAAGCAGGCTTTTTTATGTTTGCTTTAGGATTGAAATGAGCTTTTAGCCAAACAAGGAATTATATTCAATTGAACAAATACTTTCCTCATTAGGCACTGTATACTATGCTATTCTCCAGAAGATCCAGACAAATCTTTTTTTCCCCCTAAACAAATCTAAATCCAGGAACAAATTGTAGGTTCTAGATTATTACAGTGTGACATGTTGTATCGTGATTGAGCAAACTGTAGCAGAGGATACCCTAAAATACACACATTTTATGACTCACCAAATCAAACTGTAGAAAATCAATGTTGCACTGAGTCATATTTATGAATTTACTAAAATAAATCCTGCTATTTATATGAAGTAGCAAAAAACCTATAAACCAACACCAGCCAATAAAATATAACTGGAAAAATAGTTCATATAGATTGCAAATTCTGAAATCTTGTTACACTCTAATTTTAACTAAAGATTCCTTGCTTATTCTCCCATGAGCTGTGAAGAGCATCCAGAAGTGGGAGGTGCTTCAGTCTCTTCTGGAAAGGCTGGGCTTAAAACTCCGGGACGCTCCTCCTCCTCCAAAGGACACCTCCCCAGCGTCCCCCAGTTTTAGCTCAGCCTTCTGGTAAGAGTTTGTACACTCCCTGACTAGAACGGTTTTCTGATTCAGCTAGTCAAAATTCAGGTTTGCTCTTGGGTTAATTTGGCTTGTAAATTTTTCCCCAATTAATTTGGCGATTTCAAGGCTTGTGGCTCTATTAGGTCATCCCCCCAATCAGTTTGAGAGCAGTTCTTTGTGGCTGGCGGAGCCTGCCATTCCACAGGCAGCCTGAGACGGCCACTTCAGGCAATTAGCTTATCTAATCCCCTGATCATCTTATCTCTGCGATCTTGGCGGAGCAATCGCAGCCATGGCTCACTTCTCCTTGCCATTTCGACTGACAGGATCATTTATTTGACAATTTAGAGAGTCAGCAGCAGCGTCTCGTTAAACTGCTCAGGCAATTAACATAGGAGATTCTGCCTTCCTGCCATTTTCAATGGCTGGCTTCAAGTTCGCACCTAAATATCACAGGCGCCATTCCCCGCTGATTTCCCTTCTTAAGGACCGGGGCAAGTACCTTCCCACTCCACTTCCCTGGCATTATTTCTCTTTTATCTTGCTGGCATTGAATAAGCAGGCTAGTCCTTAAACAGGAATTTTTTTTCTTTTGCAATTGCTTTTGGATCATTACATTGGAGTGAAGCCGCAAGTACCATTTCAAACAGTGGGATGTTTTTGACAGGAAAGGATCCATCCAGGCCCTGTATAGCTGGTTTCCCTTGTTGGGGACCAGAGATCCAGAATATTTCTTGCTTGGAGCGCTTGGGGGTTTCCCTTGTTGGGGACCCTTAGATACTTTTTCCCATATACTCAGTTTTACATGTAGATATAGGCACATATATGTATGTGTGTGTGTGTGTGTGTGTGTGTATTTGTTTTCTTAAGTTTTCACGGGTACTTACATGTATGGCATTCAGCTTTGTTTGGGTATTTTCCCACGTCATTGTAGTTGTGCTTTTAAAGTTGTAACAACGTTTTGGCAGAATCTCATCTGCCATCATCAGGCTTCTGTATTGTGTTCATCTGTGAGTCAGACTTTTACAGGCAATTCTGTCTCAGGGAAACTGATTTCTTGTATTTCCATTGTGCCTTGGGCTCAATTCCATTCTAGAGATCTGCAATGGTTCCTGCTACCTTTCTAGTGATCTGGAAGAGTCACTTCCAATGTCCGGATAAAGGTACTGCACAATGTTCTCTGATCGCTCCACTGGTGATCAGAAAACACGATAAACAAGGGGTGTCCTTTCAAGGAACCTTGCAGGGCAATGATCACAACCAATGCCAGCCTGGTAGGATGGGGAGCTCACTTCCAATCCTACACTGCACAGGGAAGTTGGACTATTTCCGAACAATCACAAAGCATCAACCTGTTGGAGCTGCGAGCGGTTCATCTGGTGTTACACAGTTTTCTACCCCTTTTCCAATCATGCCACATTCTGGTCTTGACAGACAATATCACAACCAAGGCCCACATAAACAGACAGTGGGGTACCCACTCCAAACTTCTGATGTTGGAGACAGCCAGATAGTTCAAGTTGACTGAAGCCAATCTGTTTTCACTCAAGGCAGAGCACATAACAGGGGCCTTAAACATACAAGCGGACTGGCTCAGCAGGGCCACAATAGATTAGGCAGAGTGGTGCCTACACCCGTCTTTCTTCCAGGAAGCAGTGCGGAGGTTTGGGCAACTGGTGAGCGATCTATTTGCCTCTCCCCTCAATGCCCAACTGCCCCAATATATTTCAAGGTACCCGACTCAGGGGGTGGAGGCCTTCAATGCCCTGCGATGTCAGTGGCCTCCTGGACTTTTATATGTGTTTCCTCCACTCCCTATAATACCCAGGTTGATCCAGAAGTTATTGGAGGAACAAGCAGAATTGATATTGGTCACCTGTTACTGGCCCAGGGAACGTGGTTCGTGGACTTACAGGATCTGTTGAGAGAACAACCTTGGAAAATTCCACCATCGAGGGTTTTCCTCTCGCAAGGGCCGATACTTCATCTGGATCCACAATGGCTCAGCCTAGCTGTATGGAGGTTGAGCGGAGTTGTTTAAGGACCCAACAGATTTCAGAGGATGCCATTGGCACCATACAAGCATCCAGACGGTCTTCAACAAATCATATATATGAGGCCACGTGGTCCGCTTTCTGTTGCTTGTGCCGGGGGTCTCAGATCAACCCAACCACTCCATCAATAGGACAATTATTGGACTTTTTACAGGAGGGGTTGACCAAGGGCCTATCTCCAAATACTTTATGCAGACAGGTGGCAGTCTTAGCCTCAATGATATCCTGGGGTGACCTTCGTTCCATAGAGCACCATCCACATGTCTGCAGCTTTCTTAAGGGTGCTGCAAACTTATGACCTCCTGTAATTTACTGCTATCCCACTTGGGAGCTCAACAAGGTCTTAACTGCACTTAAAACTGGCCTGTTCGAGCCTTTAAGAACCACTAGTCTCAAATTCCTGACATATAAGGGGGTCTTCTTAATTGCGATCACATCAGTAAGGAGAATTTCTGAATTGGTAGCATTGTCGATGAGAAAGGACCTGCACGTGTTTCATGTAGACAGAGTGGTTCTCAGATTGGATCCATTGTTCACTCCTAAAGTAAATTCAGTCTTCCACAGAGTGCAGGAGTTGGTGCTTCCAAATTTTTGTCCGAAACCATCTCAGACTGGAGCATCAATGGCATCGACTTCCATAGATGAAATTTGCAGAGTGGCAACTTGGGCTTCACCATCACCCTTTGTCAGAAATTATAAAATTGATGTCTGTGCCTCAGCGGACACTTCATTTGGCAGAAGAGTCCTGCAGATGGTCCACAGAGTTTAGGAGTGGATTTTGATCCAGATGGAGTTCCTCCCTAAGGACAGGCCAAGCTTTGGTATGTCCCACTTCTGGATGTTCTGAACAGCTCATGGGAGAAAGGGCGTTGGTACTTACGTGATACGCCCACTCTGTGAGCTGGCAAAAGCATCCAGCCCCACCCATTTCTTTCCATCTGGTGGGGTTCTGTTCTGGTCAGGGATCTAGATTAGGTGAGTTCCGGACTTTGGCATTCAGTCTTTTCAAAACTGAGGGACGCTGGGGAGGTGTCCCGTGGAGGAGGAGGAGTGTCCCGGAGTTTTAAGCCCAGCCTTTCCAGAAGAGACTGAAGCACCTCCCACTTCTGGATGCTCTTCACAGCTCACAGAGAATGGGCACAGCTCACAGAGAATGGGCCCTCTCTATTTACTAATGTCATACATATGGTAACACTTTTTATTCCTGTTTATTTAAGAAAATTTGTATGGTGCCCACTCACTCTCAGTGACTCTGGACGGCTTACAAAAAATTTGTTTACTACCTATGTTTTGGTTTTGCTTTACCATATATCTTGGAATACTTGACACCCACTTTTTACAATAGATAGATAGATAGATAGATAGATAGATAGATAGATAGATAGATAGATAGATAGATAGATAGATAGATAGATAGATAGATAGAATTCTTTATTGGCCAAGTGTGAATTGACACACAAGGAATTTGTCTTGGTGCAAATGTTTTCAGTGTACATAAAAGAAAAGATACATTTGTCAAGAGTCAAGAATCATCATTACCACACTTAACAATAGTCTTAGGGTACAATAAGCAAACAAATCATACTAGGAACAGCCAATATAAATAGTAAGGATACAAGTGACAAAATTATAGTCATACAGTCACAAATGGGAGGGGATGGGGAATAAAGAGTGATGAGAAGATTAATAGTAATAGTAATGCAGGTTTTGTAAATAGTTGGACAGTATTGACGAAACTATTTGTTTAGCAGAGTGATGGCATTTAGGAAAAACTGTCTTGTATCTCTAGTTGTTCTGGTGTGCATTGCTTTATAGCGTTGTTTTAAGGGAAGGAGTTGAAAGAGTTTATGTCCAGTATGTGAGGGGTCTGTAAATATTTTCACGAGTTTCTTTTTGACTCGTGCAGTATACAGGACCTCGATTGAAGGCAGGTTGGTAGTAATTGTTTTTTCTGCAGTCCTAATTACTCTCTGGAATCTGTACCTGTCTTGTTGGGTTGCAGAACCAAACCAGACAGTTATAGAGGTGCAGATGATAGACTCAATAATTCCTCTGTAGAACTGTATCAGTAGCTCCTTGGGCAGTTTGAGCTTTCTGAGTTGGCGCAGAAAAAACATTCTTTATTGTGCTTTTTTGATGACGTTTTTGATGTTAGGGTCCATTTTAGGTCTTGTGATGATAGAGCCTAGAAATTTGAAGGTCTCTACTGTTAATATTGTGTTGTCCAGTATTGTAAGAGGTGGTAGTATGGGACGGTTTCTTCTAAAGTCTTCCACCATTTCTATGGTTTTGAGTGTGTTCAGTTCCAGATTGCTCACACCACAAGGCAAGTTATACAACCTCCTGTCTGTATGAGGATTTGTTGTTGTCTCAAATGAGACCAATCACTGTTGTATCATCTACAAACTTCAGTGTTTTAACAGATGGATCATTTGAGATGCAGTCATTGGTATATAGGGAGAAGAAAAGTGGAGAAAGCACACTGTCTTGAGGGGGGGGGGCATGTGCTAATTGTACAGGTATCAGATGTGATTCTGCCTAGCTTCACCTGCTGCTTCCTGTCTGTTAGGAAGTTATGATCAACTTACAAGTGTGTTCAGGTACTGCTAGCTGGTTTAATTTAGTAAGAAGAATGTCTGGAATGATGGTATTGAATACTGAATTGAAGTCTACAAAGAGGACCCTTGCATAGGTATTTGGAGATTCAAGGTGTTGTAGGATGTAGTGCAGAGCCATATTAATAGCATCATCTGTCGATCTATTTGCTCTGATGCAAACTGCATGGGATCCAACAGTGGATCTGTGATGGTTTTTAGGTGGGACAGCCTTTCAAAGGTTTTCATAAATACAGATGTTAGAGCAACTGGTCTGTAATCATTCAGTTCCTTGATGGAGGGCTTCTTTGGCACTGGGCTGATAGTAGAGCATTTGAAGCAAGAAGTAACATAGCACATCTCTAGTGATTTATTGAAGATTCAGGTGAAGATGGCTTTAATAGCTTTCATTCAATTCCAGAGACATTTACTGTAAGGCTGTTGTGATTTGACACCATCAGAACAGAACATGTGTCCTGCAGAGTCTGAACTGTGATTCTGAACCTTTCATTTCATATCACTCACTGCAAAGCTTCAAAACCTGAACTGGGTGTGTAATCCATTCTGACCATTTTGTATATACCTTTTATGACACCTAATGCAATTGTTATTATTACTTTCAGGATCTTGTTTACCAGGTGCTCATATCAGATTAGATTTATGGCATTTTGTAGCAACAGATGCCCAAAATGTTACAGCTGATTTCATTCCTCCCACCCCAGCCACAGAAATAATCAGCCTGCAGCTGCTCCAACACAGATTCAGAAAAGGAATTAAACTGGTGCCTAGCCAGGCAGCTTTCCTTTAATATAATCACCATTCATTTCACTGGGACTCCAAAATGATGCCCCCAAGTGGATCATATAATTCCATTTTGTGTGTATGTGTGTGTGTGTATGATAGAATTCAAGACTGTCTGAATAAATTTTATAGAATATTTATATGTGCATAGAGCACAATGGGGTAAAATGTTTTAAATCGTGTAAATGTGATAATTTTGTCTCCAAGTTTCATATTACTGTCTGCCAGAGAGTGAACATTGACAGTTTCAAATACAATTTATTGGTGGTCATGATGGAGAGATAGAAACAAGAGATATAGCCATAAAAAGAAGTGAATGTGGCTGGTATATTAAGTATCTTCAAAATGTAAAATCTACATAAACTATTTCAATAGGAGGACTTTTTTTTTCTAAACAGAATAGAAAGTAATCTTTTATCAATGACACAAAACTCTCTTCTCCAAACTGACAATTAGGGATTGATTGTTCTTGGTTTAGTACACTGGATGAACCTTGCTTGAATTTGTCATGCTGCTTAGTTACTAGCAGCACGATCCAACATATTCAGAAGTAAATTCCATTGACATCAGTGGTTTCATTTCCAGGCATATGGACAGATTGTACAACTGCAAATCGTAGGTCACATTCCACATATAATCCTTGGCTAACTTCCCTGTAACCCGTGAACCCTTTACTAAGTCTCAGTATTTTTGACTCTTTTCTGCTTTGTGGTTGATTGACAATGGAGAAAGCTTCAGAGTTCATCTATTGGCACACATTCCAGCAATTATTGGAGTTGGAGAACAGTGAGACTGCATTAGTTCAGATGCCTCCAACAATTTTCAGTTGGAAAATACAGGGCAGGAAGGCAAACAATGGTAATTAAGTTTGATAGGAAGGAAGAGATGGGAAAAGATAATGCTGATAGGGAAAATGAGTGAATGCTTATGTGTTTATGGATATATATAACAATGGAGGGCAAAGATGTTCTCTTCCAAGCTTTGGATCTTCATCAGCACAGCTGCAAAGTCTGTGAGGCAGGGGAGATTGTAATGATTCTCCAAGACTTTAATGGTGACCCAGAAGATAGAAAGTGAGCACCAGAATCTGAAGCTGGATTGTAGGGACACACTGGGAGTTCCTGCTTATGTTCCTTAGTAGGTTCCCTTCTGAGCATCTCTATTTCATCTCCAACTGTTTCTTCCAGTCCAGATATTGACAGTTCCTAGACATTGGAATCCAGACTTCTTCTGTACCTCCAATTCATTCTGAGGTAGAGTCCCAAAGTTGTTTTTTCAAGAGGCAACTGGACTTTCTTGTTTTTCTTTGAAGACTTTTCATCTCTCATCCAAGAAGATTCTTCAGTTTCTGAGGTAGAGATAAACAACTAGGTATCTTTGGCATATTAATGATACTTTATCTCAAACCAATGAATAACTTTAAACAACTTCACGTAAATAAAATGGTGGCAGGGGTTAACCCTTGGAGTTAGTAGGGGCCAGAGTGCCCCACCTCTCTTCCTCATTCTACATCTCATATCTCATTTTACCAGCCCCAGGGGTGGGTCTTGTTGTCCATGATGTGGTCTTATTTCAGACTGGTGAAGTCATCACCAAATGGCAGCTTGTGGAGGTGGTGAGGAATATCTTCAGTTCACTTATAGTTGGTGAGTATATTTGTTTCTGGAATCACAAATGGATAATTTTGGGTGGTGGTCATATTGAGCCCCTGTGTCATGGTTTGTTCACTCCTGGCCAGCAAGTTTCATCATGGGTGGGATTCAATCACTGGTTTAGTGAGTGTGCACATGTGCACCAAATGCGCACTGTACGCATGTACACAGCATTTGAAAAAAATATCTTGCAAGCCCTGTGTGTAACACAACTGATGTGCAGCAATCAGCTGTGCCATGCAAAGCAGCTGAGGTTGATAAAGCAGGAAATAAAAGACAGCCTACAGCCTGAACAGGCAGTGGGCCAAACAGAAGAACAAAAGATCATTAGAGTGAACCGGTTTTCTCTTAGCTGATCTTTGGAGCTACCGGTTTGGCAGAACTGGGCCAAACCAGTAGAATCCCACCCCTGCTCTTCTCCACTACACAGAGACTGAAACTATCAACTCAAGAATTAATGGAGTCACCAGAGAATCCATCCTCAACCCTCACCTCACCCAATTTTCACAGTGCAGAAGGATGCAAAAACTGATGGATTCAAAACTCACCAAGAGATCCAACAGGACAGATATAGTTGTACTACCCATCTTAGGCCTTCAATATGTCACTGATAAGAATGATCAATATAGTTTCTGTCCTGTGCCCTAGCTTGAAAATTGTCTGAAAGTCATCTCTTTGTAGATGCAGCCATCTTTCAGGAGAGGAAAGGCAGGGATTTTTAAAATGTTATTTGTATTTCCTTTGTTTCTCTTGTTGCTTAATTTTTAACCATGAATAAAACAGTTACATAATTGGAATTAGGAGTTTTTAGTTGAAAAGGGCCATTTTTGACAAGAACACTCTTACTTCATTTAAGGTCTTCATGTTTTATCAGGGCTCATACAGGATGTATTGGTCACTGAAATAAGACCTTTTAATTTATTTAAGAAAAAAACCCAATATAGAAATAAATATGGACTTCCAGGTTTTTTGGGTTGAGATGTGAGATGGCCCATTTAAAAGTATCTTGTCAGTTGTTTTGTTGGTTTTATCTTTAATGACCATTGTTACTATTTTTTTTTTTAAAAAAAATATTTTATCCTGTTATCCATTTAGAATCACTATTGTGGTAATCTGCAACATTTTAAATGAATTTGATGAATTATAAATATATAAGAACAGTAACAATATTTTTATAATATATCTTGCAAGCATACTGTATCAGAAAAAAAAAATGTTTGGGGAGGCCAAAGAAGGATCTATCATTTTATTTTCTAAAGTACCTCATTTTTTTAATGAAGTTATATTCACTGCCTTTTTAGACACCACTGTGAAAAATGTACCTTTGTTACAATGCAACAAAACTTTCCAAATGGTGATCTGTATTTACCATCATAGAATTTTTCCTTGGTTTCTTTTATTTGTGACTGTTTTCTTCTGTTCTTCCCTCTTAGGCCCTGCCACAAAAAAGAAGTATGTCAGTTATAACAACCTGGTAATCTAATCCGCTGAATCAGACGGAATCATGGGAGGATGGAGATTTTCATCCATTCAGTTCACCAAACCTTATGTAGGCCTGTTCCTGAAGCTGCTGAGTATGCATTGCTGGAAGAGTTGAAAGGCCAGGCACTTATTATTATGGAGGATCCAAGTATTCTGAACAGCTGCTCAATGAAAATATTCTTACTATATTCTTGGCTTAATAAGTCACTGGCACTGCCATTAGGCTGTGATGTTGGACCTTTTTCTTTGTTTGGGAGACATTATCTTTAAGCTCCAACCTGCAACGTTGGCCCAGCATCTCTTGGGTGGATTGCAATCGGCAAAGGTGACTTTCAAGGGGCTACTTTTTTGTCTTTATATGTACTTCAAAACCGCAAATTTTTCAACTTTCTGTCCAGCTTGTGAGGATTTTCTTTTTCTTTGTTCTTTTCACATACTGCCATTTTCATTGTTTTGGAGGATTAACAATGGTTTGGAATGCACAGCCTCATGCAAGCTCTCTTTGTTACACATTAAGTAGGAAGAAAAAACAATAAAGACCCTCCCAAAGATAGGAAAGCATTTTTATTTGTGACATGTATGATCACTATGGCATACTTAGGGTTGATACAAGTTTTTTTTTAAAAAAAAAAAAATTAAAAAGGGAGAAAAAAGTCTTAAGACCAAAAACTGTGCTGATTAAGAAGGCCCCTTCCTTGTTCCTCACCTCCACTTCCACCACCTTCATCCTCTGCCTTTCACAATTCTGATGGCAACAAAAAAAGCAGAACGGTTTGCTGAGCTTTGATAGAGGTCGTTTCAGTATTTGGAATGCATGCCAGTAGTGTAATTTGTTCATATTTTATGTTAAGTAGTTCTACTTTTTTGGTTTTGGTTTTGTTTTTCATTAAGTATATAATTTTGCAATAATTTCAATAATTCTTATGCTGTTTGGGAGAAAGAAAATGGCTTTTACATGTCTTGAATTTCTTCCTACCCCCCTTTGTTGATGCCCTATTGACTGACCAGTGTGATTTAAAAAAAAAAGAATTTTAAGGAAAAAAGCATGTATGTTTTATACTGTTTGTAATAAGTAATTTTGTTGATCTTGCTGCTTATGTGCCAATTTAGTGAGAACAAATCTTTGCTGCAAAACTCCCCCCTTTCCATATTCTCAATCCTGTGATATTGTCCAAGAATGTATCAATAAAACATTTTGGTTAAATTTTCTTTATGTATTGTAACAATGCCTATTTTATTGGCATCACATCTATGTTTTGAGCGTTATCAAGATGAGAAAGACACAAGGATGCATGAATTTGAGCCTTTCTAACAGGCCTGCTTTCTGCACAAAGGAAGAATGGATCCTGAAATTGGAAGCTATCATTTACCCAAAGGAAATTCTACAAATATGTTATTCTGGTGCTGGGAAACTTTCAAATTATTATGCATGCAATGGTAAAAGTCAGCAATTATTTAGAACTACTTGATTATAAACACTGACCATGTACAAGATGAAAATTTATAATATTGTGTAGACTACACACTAACTTCAAAACACAGTAGATGCATGAATCAATCTTCAAATAAGTCCTAGTCAAAATGCATGGGAATTGGCTCAAATATTAGTAATGTGTTCGATATGTACGAAAATGAGGAAATGACTCACTCAACAGGAATTAGATAATATTTTTGTATATTTTACTAATGCCGAATGCTTTTTCTAGGTAGCAATTTTTATAGCATGTCCTCTAAAGAGACATGATACCCTACTAGACAATGTGTAACTTATTGGTCATTATTTCAGAGATAACTTGCTTCCTTAAACAGAGAATCAGTTGGACAAATTGACAAAAAAAGCAATGGGAGCAGGAATTATTGCCTGCCAGCTTCCCCAATGACTTTCCTTGTAAGAAACTGGCAGAAAACATTGGAAATAACAATCATGTGACTGGCTGACTGTAGCAGTGTAGTAGCATTTTAGCACTGAAGTGGCAACAACTTTCACATTTAAATCCCAGAAAAGTCATGGTTCTTGGATTCTGGATATATTGTGTAAGTTATCCCAAGTGTGATACATTGATTCAAAAATGTGATGCCTCATTTCAAAAATGTGATGCCTCATTTCATCCAATTGAATGTTACAAACAATCAAACACAAGAGTTTCGTAGTATATAAGTTACCAATCTTAAAATGAAAAGACTGCCTCTTTCCTTTAACAAATTTCTGGAAATGATCCAGATGTATGTGAGAGAGAGTGGCGGGGGGGAGGGAGAGGGAGAAAGAGAGAGATTATATTTTATTTGCTATATGCCAACAAAGTATAATGAGGATGTACTGGTCAGCTGTGAATTACATTCTTAACATACTGAATAGCTACAGTATGATTTCAGGAAAGGACATTTTAATTCAGTACAGCATGAAGCCAAAAAGACCTTAAAAAGCTAAATATGTCATGTATATGATGAAAGGAAAAAGTGAGACAGCCTCTACAGGAAAACCAACATAATTTATTCTGCCTCTGGTTGAGAAATGGAACTTGCAAGGCAGCCATATTTAGTTTCTAATTTGAAGATTATATTCTAAAATATTTATCGTTCCATTTTATCTAAACATCATGGTAAATTACACTGATGAATGGTAATCAGCATCAAAACAAAATATGTGAACATAGAAAAAGGCTAAAAATGAAGGCTTCTATATACTGTGACAAATTTGACTGAATTTTAAGACATCACTTTAAGTGGCTGAGAACAAAAAAGAGGTTGCTCTACAAATTTTCAGGAAGTCATTCCTTAATGGGAGCAGATTTCTGTGGAATAGGTATCCACAGATTTTTTCTTGCGTGTACCTAACCATAGAAAAAACCAAAGGAAAAGTCATGGTACATTTTTAGTGTGTTGTGATCTCACAAACTGGAGTGTATTTTCCTCCATCAGCCAATACTGTCCAAGACAGTTGTGGGATTCAAAAATCTTTACTACCAGATCTGTGAGCGTGGCTGCATGGGCGTGGCAGGGGAAGTATACTGTAAAATCTCCATTCCCTCCCCACTCCAGGGGAAAGGTTACTGCAAAATCCCATTCCCGCCCCTCCCCACTAACCTGCTTTCCAGCTCTGTTCTCCTGTACAGGGCAACAAAAGAAGACCCAGCTGATCAGCTGGGAATTGGAGGCTGAGAATAAATGGGGATGGGGCCAGTCAGAGGTGGTATTTGCTGGTTCTCCAAACTACTCAAAATTTCTGCTACCGGTTCTCCAGATCTGATCAGAACCTGCTGAATAGCACCTCTGGTCCAAGAGCTGTGTCAAAGTCTGTAAAATCTATTAAGCCTTGTCCCTGAGTTTGTTGCTTGATTTGAAAAAGGTTGGTTTCTTGGCTGTTATACATATTGTGCTTTTGAGTCAGTTGTATTATGATTTTAGATGATGTTAGCCACCCAGATGCAACACAGCGAAATGAGCCCCATATAAATCAAATAAGTTAAACTCAGATGTGAGGAAAAGTCCATATTAAAGGGAAACATTGTATAAGAAATAGCAGTGATTATGCTAGCCATGTCCTTGCAGAATTTGGGAAGATAGTTATATAGCAATAGACCTATATATTGTTCGATAGTGCTTTATTGCACTCTCTGAGTGGTTTACAAATATCAGAATATTGCCCCCAACAATTTGGATCCTCATTTTATTGACATTGGAAGGATGGAAAGCTGAATCAACCTTGACCTAGTCAGAATTTATGTCTCTCTGTAAACAGAGTCCACCTGCAATACTGCATTCTACCCACTGTGCCACAACAACTCCTGCAGTCATTTAGTGATATCTGAATTCCTAGTACAGTTCCAACCTCATCTAAAAGAATGCTTGTGTTTTTAATCAAAGTTTCATCTTTGATTAAAGGTATGTAATCACTCTATACTTATTTATTTCCTCTTTCTTATCTTCCTTTTTGTCCTCCTCCTTTCCCTCCTCCTCCCCCTCCTTTTCATCTTCCTCCTCTTCTTCCTTTCTTCCTCTTCTTTCTTTTCCCACTTCCTTTATTTTTTTTAAACGGCTGCAAGAAAAATATTAGTCTAAATTATTTACAGTGAAAAAACAGTGGTATCCTGGATTTACATTCTGCAGTCATTGAAAGAAACAGTCACATGGGTTATCGTGCTTAAGGCCATTTCACTCAACAACAAAGGCTTCAATTCCAAAAAAGAAATATAGCACAAATGGTAGGTTATAGCCCAGAGAGTTGTAAATTCTTTATTTACATTTTGATATATGGATTGTTCATGAGTAAAAGAAAGATGTTCCAAAGTTTTCATAATTGTATAAAAGTGTGCACACATCATTCTTCTCTCTCTCTCTCTCTCTCTCTCTCTCTCTCTCTCTCTCTCTCTGTCTGTCTCTCTGTCTTTCTCATCAGGCCATCCATATATCTGGTCACATGTTTATTTTCTGCTTCGTTTATTTCAATGTATACAATCTCCCTTCACTGCAAGACAATTCTGGAAGCAAACAGAAAATTAAAACAACGGTGGAGTGCGGAATTGGTGTTGTGATGATACGGCATGCGATCTTGGAGGTCTGAGATCACTGCCAATATCTTTGCTCCTGGACGATCCTATCGGATCTAAACTGTCCTGAAAAGACGGTGAAAGTGAAGAGCGCATCCTGTTGATCCCAGGGATACCGCAAAGTCCCTGGTAGATCCAGGAAAAGCTTGCCAGTTGCAAAGAGGCAGCCATTAAAGCTGCTGAAGTTGGGAACAGTTCAGAAACGGAAGAGAGCAAAAAGAGAGAGTGTGCCAGTTTGGTGAGAACTCGTTTTTACTCTAAGATCTGAAAGGACACCCTAAGGAAAAGAAAGAATCTGTAAAAGTTTTTACAGAAGTGATTAAGCGGCGATTTTAAACAGGAATGTCAAAGTAATGTTTTGTTTTTTTTCTTCTCATTGCTGGATTTTCTATATACGATCTTGTATTTTGAAACTGGACTGGTTTTTTCATTCATATCTATTTTTTTCTTCTCCTTTTTGATTTTGTAATATTTTAGGCTAGAGGCTCCCTTTAGTTAATTCATTTTTTTTAAATATCTTTTTTTTAATTAATTCTCATTATATCCTGCTCGGAAAAGGAGGGGGAAGGTGAGAGCAAAGAAACTTTGTAACACTGCCAAATAGAGGCTTGAAAATATTCTTTTCCCTGTGACCAGACAAAGCTGAGAAAGAAAGAATTGAGACTCTTTTTCAAGGACATTGCTATTTGATAAGATAGAGGGAAGAGCATGAGAGAGTATTATTGCAGGTGCTTTTCTGGGTTTCTATCAACAGCTGAAGTCTTGTGTTGAAATGTAGGGGGAAATGGTGATAAGTTTTTGGAGAAGAGAGCTAAAATAACAGCCTTGGATAATTAAATAAAGTGCAGTGTGCCCTTTTTACTTTTCCTAAGTTGTGCTATCTTTCCTCACCAGTTTTATTGTAATTTTTAAACATTTTTTGTAATAACTATTTTGGTTTTTGGCTTTGTTGGAGCTTGTCTTTGTTTTTCTTTCTTTTTTGGGGGGGTGGATGGGGAAGTCCAATCTCTACATTTGCTTTTTATTTTAAAGGGAAAGTTTTAAAAGCCTTTTTTTTTTCCTTTCCTGGTATTTTTGTTTTTTCATCTACCTTTTTGGTTTATTCTTACACACTTTTTTCTATTTGAGACCTCTCAATTGGATTAAGGTGTTGAAGAACCTGAAGAATTTTTCCCTTTTATTTTTTTCTTTTTCTTTTTTAAGCTCTTTTTCATTATTCTATTATTGATTGGATTAAGGTATACAAGAACCTGAAGAAATTTTGTCCTCTCTTTTTTTTCTTTTTTTCCCCCTTTTTTATTATTATTATTGGGCTTCTTTTTTTTACTATTTTTATTTTGAACTATAATTGGTTACTTCACAATTGGATTAAGGTTTAGAAGAACCTGAAGATTTTGAATTGCTTAAAATGAGTAGGAAATTTACAGCTCCTGGTTCTTCAACTTCTACTTCTTCCTCTCCACCATCTGGAGGACAATGTTCAATACAGACAATATTAAAGCAGGAAAAAGAACAAGAAAAAGTGACTCTGCAGATTATTATGCAAGGAATTCAAAATATTCAAGCAAGATCAGAGAATATTGAAAAGAGAACATTGAACATTGAACAAAAAACTGAGAACATTGAACAAAGAATAGGGAAAACCAATGAAAAAGTGGAGAACATCCAACAAATGATGTTGAAGTATGATGAGAGATTTCAAAAAATTGAAGAAGAAGATAAACAAAGAAACAAGAAGATTGGAGATATTGATAATAGATTAATGGTGGTTGAACAAGATAAAAGTGGTATGTTGAGATGGGAGATGGATAGATCAGAATTCTATCTTAGATTCCAAAATGTAGAGGAAGAAAAATGACAAAACCTAGCTGAGATAATGATAGAAATACTGGTTGAAGCTTTGGAAATAACTCAAGAGAAGATGATGGATGGAATAGATGAGGTTTATCGAGTTTTCACAAGATATGTGATGAAAAATAGCTTACCAAGAGAAGTTCACATTAGATTTACAAAGAAAGCCATTAAAACGCAAATATTGCAAGTGGCAAAAGAGAAAACATTGAAATACAAAGACAAGGAGATTGTGGTCTTGAAACAAATACCCAGAAAAGTGAGAGAGATGAGAAGAGAATACCGCTTCCTGACTAAAATGCTACTTTAAAAAGAGGTGAATTATAGATGGCTGATTCCAGAAGGTTTAATGTTCACATGGCAAGAACAGAGACACAGAATTGACTCAATTGAGAAAGCGGAATTATTTTATACAGAATTTTTTGGAAGGAAAGAGGAAGAGGCAGAAAAAGAGATCTCATTAATTGAATTCCAAGAGACTGCCAAATGGTGACTGAAAAAGAAGAAGGTGCAGTAGGTGGAAAGGTGGAAGCCAAAGAAAGCATGAATTAAGATCTATGAGAGCTGTTAAACCTAACTATAAAATATAACCATGGAAGAGAAAAAAATGATTACAATTAATATAAATGGACTTAACTCAGCCGTTAAAAGAAGGAAAACCTTTCATAAATTGGAGAAGTTAAAATTTGATATAATCTGTCTACAAGAAGTACATATTAAAAAACAATATGAACAATTGTTGGTACAGCCAAAATTAGGGAAAATATTTACTTCCTTGACCCAATGTAAGAAAAGAGCAGTGGTTTTATATATTAAAGAGACCACCCCAGCAAAATTGATCTATACCCTTGATGATGGAAGAATACTAATGGTGGAAATAATGGACAATAATATGAAAACACTCCTGATTGCAATATATGCTCTGAATTACAAACAAGAAGAATTCTACAAAAAACTACATATGAAAATAATTGAACTGGACTATGCTAATATAGTTATGATGGTAGATTTTAATGGAATTGTAGACAACAAATTGGACTATGCAGCACAGAAAACAACAAAGCAAAACAGAAAGACTCTCCCTAAATCTTTTTTTAAAATGGTAGATGAAATAAACTTAAAAGATACATGGAGGGAAAGAAATGCTAAAACTAAACAATATACCTTCTATTCAAATAGACACTTATCATGGTCCAGAATAGATATGATATGGATGTCAACAGAATTAATACTTAACATTCAAGAAATAAATATTTAAACAAGTAGTTGGGCAGATCACAATCCAATGACAATTAAATGGAAAGGACAAAAAAGAAGATCTAGATGGATGTTAAATAATACTATTTTAAAGGAAAAAGACTTCACACAGTGGATGGAGAAAGAATTTGCCTTTTTCTTTAGAGAAAACAAAAAAGAAGATACATCAATTCAGAATGTCTGGGATACAATGAAGGCATATGTTAGAGGCTTAATAATAGACTATACAAGGAAAAGGAATACTATGAAAAGGCTAGCCTCTAAGGCCCTAGAGGATGAGCATAAAAGACTTGAAAAAGAGCTACAGAAAATGCCACAGAAAAAGGACATCAAGCTAAAAATGGATATAATTAAACACAAAATGGGTCAAATAGAAAAAGAAGAATTAGCACAGAAAATTAGAGGTGCTAAACAGAACTACGCTGAAGACGCAAACAAACCAGGTAGATGGTTAACATACAAATTGAGAAAGAAGAAAGAATCAAGGAAAATATTGCAATTAATAGATGACCAAGGCCAAGTTTGCCATGGTAGCAAAGAGAAGAAGGAAATCATTCGAGACTTCGATGGGAAATTATATATGCAAGAAAATATTGATGAAGAAAGAGTCAAGCAGTACTTACAGAATGCAAACTTACCTCAGATACCTAAAGAGACTGAAAAAATGTTAGAAAGCAACATAACAATGATGGAGTTAACTGAAGCACTCAAGAAGCAAAAAATGGAAAGGTACCAGGCCCAGATGGACTTCCAGCAGAATTTTATAAAACATTACAAAAATCGTTGAATGTTCCATTGCTAGAAGTTATACATGAAGTTATGTTAAAGAAGAAGATACCTAAATCATGCTCAGAAGCCTATATTACACTTATTCCTAAAGAGGAGGCTGACCCATTACAAATTAAGAACTATAGACCCATTTCTTTACTAAATGCAGATTACAAAATCTTTGCTTCAATATTGGCAGAAAGACTTAAAAAATATTTAAATAATTTTATTCATCCTGATCAAAATGGATTTCTGCCAAAAAGACAAATTAAAGACAATATGAGAGTAATCTTGGACACCTTGGAATACTACGAGGCACATCCTGAAAAACAAATGGCTCTGATATTTCTAGATGCACAGAAGGCATTTGATAATGTGAATTGGTGATTCATGTCATTATTGCTGGAACAGATGGGCTTTGCTAGAAAATTTATTCAAGCAATAAAAGCTATATACCATAAGCAAACGGCAAAGGTAATGATAGAGGGAGAACTGACAGACTCTATCAATATAAGAAAAGGAACAAGACGAGGGTGCCCACTATCACCTTTGTTGTTTGTATTAACTTTGGAAGTCCTAAACAGAAATATTAGAGATGAAAAGAATATAAAGGGAATGAAAATCAAAAAGGAAGAATTTAAGCTGCAAGCATTTGCGGATGATCTGGTTTTCATTTTAGAAGACCCTTTAGAAACAGCATCAAAATTGATAGAAAAGATAGAGACATTTGGAAAGGTGGCTGGTTTGAAAATAAATAAAGATAAGACAAAGATTTTGACAAAGAATATGCTATTAAGACAAAAGGAAGAACTGGTAGACCTATTGAAAATTCAAGTCACGAATAAGATCAAGTACTTGGGGATATATTTGACAGGAAGATGTAGTATATTAAAAGAGAATAATTATATTAAACTTAAATAGCAGATAGAACTCGATTTGGCGAAATGGGAAAACTTACAACTCTCACTAATAGGGAGAATCTCAACAATCAAGATGAATATATTACCCAGAATTTTATATTTGTTTCAAACAATTCCAATTAGTTTAGAAAACACTACTTTGAAGATTTAAATAAAATTGTGTTGAAATATATATGGCAAGGTAAGAAAGCGAGAATAAATTTAAAACTTTTGCAAGATGCTAAAATTAGAGGAGGATTTGGTTTGCCTAATTGGGAATTGTACTACCAAGCTACAAATCTGATGTGGGTTAAGGAATGGATAACACTAATAAATGCTAGATTGTAGACATTAGAAGAACATGATTTGTCGTTTGGGGTGGCATGCTTTTTTATAGTACAAAGGAACTAAAACACAGGGGTATTTTAGAAGACATTATATACGGAAGTCTCTGTGGTTAAACTGGGAGAAGATTAAAAGACAATGTTATTTGAAAATTCCAGTCTGGTTATCGACTATTGAAGCATTTTCGTATCCTATAATCTACAAAAAGGAACAGTTAGATATGGTGAAATACTGAATGAAAAGGGTGAACTTAAATCTATGCAAAAACTAGAGGAACAAGGTATAAAGATGAATTGGTTTTCATATGTGCAAATACATTCAAGGTATGATAAAGATTCTAAAACAGAAGGTTTCTATGATAAACTGACTGACTTAGATAAGATTTTGACAGGTACTGATGAAAAGGTGATTAAAAGATTGTATGGATATCTATCAGAAATTAAACTAGAAGAACAAGTTAAAGAAGCTATGATTGCTTGGATGAAGAATTTTGGATATGGGATTGATTTAGAGAAATGACAAAAATTGTGGTCTCAAATTTATAAAATGACAATGTCAACAGCATATAAAGAAAACTTGTATAAGATGTTTTACAGGTAGCATTTTTCCCCAACAAGAATAGCAAGAATGTTCAAGAATAAATCCGAAAAATGTTGGAAATGTCATCAGACACCTGGCTCATATTGCCATATGTGGTGGACTTGTGTGGATGCTAAAAAATACTGGACTAAAATCCACATGTGGTTGGAAAAAAATGATGAAAAAACATATAGGCTTGAAACCAGAGATATTTTCATTGGGAATTTTACCTGAAATATATAGTAAAGTCTTGAAATACCTAATTGTAAATATATTAACAGCGGCTAGGATTGTATTTGCTAAAAACTGGAAAAATGAGAAAATACCATCACAGGAGGAAATCATTAAGAAAATATTGGAATGTGCTGAAATGAGTAGATTGACATTTGAAATTAGAGAAGAGGATAAACAATTTTATAAAATTTGGGATCTTTTCTATCAATGGTTAGACAACAAAGTACAGTAATGAAATAGTCGATTTTTAGAAAATAATAACTATATAAAGATGTTTTTATTTCTTATTATAACTACAAAATGATTTTAGGATAGATTTGGGATGATAATATGAAATAAATTAAGTAAATTATGGTTATCTTGTAAAACATGAATGAATAAAAGTATAGTCAAATGATTGATTAATAATGATACTAAGGTATTTAATTTTTGATCGACAATAGGAGATTATATGCAATGTAATTGTAATTGAAGACTACGAAATGGAAGCACAAAACAATTTGTAAACCAACCAGCACACTGTATGTACACATATGGAAGATAACTTGATGTTTTTATGTTTTGTTTGTTTATGTTTGTTTTTAAAAACCAATAAATTTTTTTTAAAAAAGAAAGAAAATTAAAGCAACCATATGAATAAAACATAGCATATAATCAGAGGGGAGAAAATGTCAGCAACAGTAAACATTTTGAACAAATACCAAGCACACATATGCAGTATATATAACCTCCCCATTTAATGCTTTTGCGAAATGGCTTTGTAACAGAACCAATATGACTGGGAATTAGGGAATTTGTAAATCCACATATCTGGAGGTTAGCATCAAGTTAGGAAATGCAGAAGATTAAGAAACCAAAGATTCCTCTTTGCTTTGTTTTAAAATAGCATCTAAGATTTGAGTGCTTCCTTCAATCTCAGCTATTGTGTTTAGTCCAATAAAAGATTCACATTTTCAAGATCCTTATTCAGGTACACTTTCAACTTGATATAGATGTTTTAAAATGGGTGTCGGGGGGACCTACATGGACTCTGTAAGCCTGGGGCATTGCCCTTGGCTCTAGCATACAGGGAATCACTCAGGCTTGTCATTGAAAAAGTTTGTTTGAAAACAGTGCAAAATAGTAAGATGACAAGTATGACCCATGTCTTATAAAAAAGATAGCATACAAAGGTTCCAGTATGTGAACTGACACTTTCCTCTGATCCGTGAAGAAGTAAGGAGAGAGGATATTTTGCAGCACTTAAGAAAGTTCAGAGGTAAGAATGGTAAAAGCACTACCCTTTTTGAATGGAATGCCCACTGTTTCCTTTTTTTTTTTTAAAGAGAGAATTCATTCTACAAAATTGATATTACAGCTCACTATTGTGCAATAAAGTAAAGCTTCTATTTTTTAAAAAAAGTCCCTGTGGATTTTACTCTGCTAGTTATTGATGACCATAGAGGTCGCTGCTCATGTTTGTTTCAAAACCATTGAGCCAGTGCTATCCAAAGACATTTCCATGATCATGTGGCCAACATGACATCACTGTGCTCTGTAGACATCTTACTGAAGGGTTATCTATTTATCTACTTGCATTTGCAAGCTTTCGAACTACTAGGTTGGCAGAAGTTGGCATGAGGATGGGAGTTCACCCATCATGTGGTGCTTGGGTCTGGTCTCAAAACTGGGCTACTGGCTTTTCAGCTGACAAGTCCAGCATCTTAACTACTGAGCCTCTCTGCCACCCTAAAGCTTCTATAAGAAATGTTAAAAATTAGGACCAACTCCTTGAAAGACAAATGCTGCTAAACAGCAGTCTTCATCTCTATTACTCCAATATATACAATAAAACATTAATTTAGACAAATTATTCTTACTCTGTGCCATAGTACTTCTCAAAGACTAAAAAATGTTTTTTTTTTCACCCAAAAGAACTTCAACCTGTTAAGTATATGCTTTTCCACTGCACCAAAGTCCTTCTGCTGAAGGTGGATTAGGCTGTATCTTCCCTTCAGTAAATACCATTTATCTCCAAGAGTTGGGGAATATCTATTAAGTTTGATTTCATTCATTTTTTTCTTTTTTAAAAAATCTATCTTTACACTGTATGACCCATGCAGTATTTGGAAAATATTTCAGAAATGATTCTTCAGGACATAAGACAGGGCACATAACACCTTTCTGCTGACTCTTTAAAATAGCTAGGCAGGTACCTGTGCAATCCCAGGAGAAGACATAGATTACTGTTGTTGTTATTTATTGCTATTCCTATTGCTATTATTAGCATATGGATTTGATATAGTGTAGTAGTTTGGCTTGCCCAGGTGACAGCCCTGTTATAGGAAGCACTTGCACACTTCCCAAGGAATGCCACAGGAGAGTAAGTTGGCTTGGCTCCCTCCTTAAATGTCATCCAAGGCTCCCTCCCTTCCTGGAGCTCCTCACAAACAGATGCTGCAAACAGGAAGGTTCAGACAGGAAACTGACTGCCTGCACAGAGCACCAGCTTGTATTCCCACCAAATTAGTATCTATCTATTTGCATAGAACATGTTTTTGAACTGTTAGGTGGAGAGAAGCTGAGGCAAATGACAGGAACGCACCCTGCCATGCAGTTCTAGGGCTCAAACCACCAAAGCTAAGACCATCTCCAGCATCATTAAGCCACTGAGCCACATGCTTTGTGACATAACTTGTAAGTCAATACTACAAGCAAGGAGAATGTGTCCTGCTTCGAACCATCATTTATTCATGAAATTCTTTTGAAAGACCTGGTGGCATCTTTATGAAAGCTTACAGTAGCCTTGTGAGAGATACATAAAGTACAGACAGTAGAGAGTTCACACTGGAGTGCATTTCCCCATCTAATTACCATAGTCAATCCTTTAAAAAAAGTCAGGGAAGTTGAGTTGGCCAGCTTAATCAAGCAGGCAGTGCAGGCTGACAACTTACCTGAATTGCTAAGAAGACAAATGATGTTGTTAGTTGAAAGTATCTTTTTTATAGCCTAGCATTAGAGTTTATGTCTCAGCATCTCTATTAAAATTGATTTGGGTAGTAACTGTAAAAAATAATAAAAAAATAATTAATAATTAATAATTAATTAATTAATTAATAAGCAAATTAAGAACAGAAATTTGAGAAGAAACTCTGCAGTTATAATAAAAGCACAGGACAGCCACTTTACTTAATGCAAACCAGAAACATGCATTGATAAAAACCTCAAATTCTTTTGCTTCTCAAAGCAATACTCATTGAACACATAAAGTAGTGAATTCTGGTTTTATATTGGAGGTCTTCAAACCATACGCTAAACACTCTTTAGACTTTTCTGCACTAAAAAAAAGACT